>JAGDQO010000973.1:0-605959 GCA_018342035.1 Solanum appendiculatum
ACCTGTTATACTTTCTGCGCATTTGTCTGCAGCACAGGTTGATGCGGCTTTGGAGATACTGAAGAAAAGGAAGAAAGCAATAGGCTGGCAAATGTCGGATATTCATGGAATTAGTCCGGCCTTGTGCATGCACCGAATTTACATGGAGGACGACCATAAATCGAGTACGCAACACCAACGCCGGCTGAATCCTTTGATGAAGGAGGTCGTGAAGAAAGAAGTGATCAAGTGGTTAGATGCAGGAATTGTGTATCCTATCTCTGACAGCAAATGGGTAAGTCCTGTGCAATGTGTACCTAAGAAAGGAGGTATGACAGTAGTGAAGAATGACAAGAATGAGTTGATCCCAACAAGAACTGTCACCGGATGGAGAATTTGCATGGATTACAGAAAATTAAATGATGCCACAAGAAAGGACCACTACCCTGTCCCTTTTATTGATCAAATGCTTGACCGTTTAGCAGGACAGGGGTATTATTGCTTCTTGGATGGGTATTCTGGATATAATCAGATTTTGATCGCACCTGAGGATCAAGAGAAGACTACATTCACATGTCCCTATGGCACGTATGCGTTCAAACGCATGCCATTTGGGCTTTGCAATGCTCCTGCCACATTCCAGAGGTCATGATGGCCATTTTCCATGATATGGTAGAGGACTTTGTGGAAGTATTCATGGATGACTTCTCCGTTTTTGGGAATTCTTTTGAGGTATGTCTTCGAAACCTTGATAAAGTACTTGCTCGCTGTGAAGACACTAACCTTGTGCTTAATTGGGAAAAGTGTCACTTCTTAGTCCGAGAAGGTATAGTTTTGGGTCATAAAATGTCTAAACAGGGACTCGAGGTAGATAAAGCAAAGGTGGAAGTTATTGAAAAATTGCCCCCTCCTATTTCTGTCAAAGGGGTAAGAAGTTTCTTAGGACATGCAGGTTTTTACCGGAGATTCATCAAGGACTTTTCCCAGATTGCTAGACCTATGTGCAGTCTTTTGGAAAAGGAGGTGAAATTTGATTTCGATGCAATGTGCTTAGAAGCTTTTGAGATGCTGAAGCGGAACTTAATTGAAGCTCCTATCTTGGTTGCTCCTAACTGGGGGTTGCCATTTGAACTCATGTGTGATGCAAGCGATGTAGCAGTGGGTGCAGTAGTGGGACAGAGACAAGGCAAAGTGTTCCATTCAATATATTATGCGAGCAAGACCCTTGATACTGCTCAAGCTAATTATACAGTGACTGAGAAGGAGATGCTTGCCGTAGTGTTCTCCTTCGACAAGTTCAGATCATATTTGGTAGGTACCAAAGTTATTGTTTATACTGACCATGCAGCTATTAGGTATCTATTCAATAAGAAGGATGCTAAGCCGAGACTAATTCGGTGGATATTGCTTCTCCAAGAGTTCGATCTTGAGATCAAAGACCGGAAGGGTATTGAAAATCAGATCGCTGATCATCTGTCAAGATTAGAAGATTTCTCTCATGTGCATGAAGGGGAACAAATACGCGAGGAGTTTCCGGATGAGCAGTTGATGGCTTTGGATATCTCCCAAGTGCCTTGGTATGCGGATATTGTGAATTTCTTGGTGAGTGGAGTAGCGCAACAACCCAACAAAGAAAGAAGCTGATGCATGATGCTAAATTCTATATATGGGACGAGCCATTCTTGTTCAAACAAGGAGTGGACGAAGTGGTGAGGCGATGCATTCCGGAGAATGAGATCAAGCAAGTGCTCCAGAGTTGTCATGCAAGTCCTTATGGAGGACACCATGGAGGAGAACGCACGGCTCACAAGGTATTGCAATCTGGCTTCTTTTGGCCCTCTCTTTTTAAAGATTCTATGGCTTATGTGGAGGGGTGCGATAATTGCCAAAGGTTGGGAACGATATCAAGAAGACATGAAATGCCCTTAAATAATATTCTTGAGGTGGAAATCTTTGATGTGTGGGGTATTGACTTCATGGGTCCCTTCCCACCATCTAGTGGAAACCAATATATTCTTGTGGCTATTGACTATGTGTCTAAATGGGTTGAGGCTGTCGCTCTTCCCACGAATGACTCAAGAGTGGTGATTAAATTCATTAAGAAGCACATTTTTACGCGTTTTGGTACTCCAAGGGCAATCATAAGTGATGGAGGTAAGCACTTCATTAACCATCTTGTGAAGAATCTTCTGGCTAAGTATGGTATACGGCATAAAGTAGCTACAGCTTATCACCCTCAAACTAGTGGTCAAGTAGAAGTTTCGAATCGTGAGGTGAAGCAAATACTGCAGAAAACAGTGAATGCACAGCGCAAAGATTGGTCTGAGAAGCTTGATGATGCATTATGGGCATATCGGACTGCATACAAAACACCTATAGGGACTTCTCCCTATCACTTGGTGTTCGGCAAAGCATGTCATCTTCCGGCGGAGCTAGAGCACCAAGCATATTGGGCTATAAAGAAGTTGAATCTTGATCCTGAGCTAGCCGGTAGAAGGAGAATTGGTCAATTGCATGAACTTGAAGAGTTTAGGCTCCATGCTTATGAGAATGCAAAAATTTACAAAGAGAAGACCAAGAGATGGCATGATAAGCACATAATCCCTCGCACTTTTGCTCCGGGGCAAAAGGTATTACTTTTTAACTCTAGACTTCGGTTGTTCCCCGGAAAACTAAGATCTAAATGGAGTGGACCCTTTGAAGTGGTGAGGATGACTCAACATGGCGCGGTAGAGCTTAGAGAAAAAACTGGCCCCTCGTTCTTGGTGAATGGGCAAAGGGTCAAACATTATTTTGGAGAGGATACGGATCGAGATCGTGAAGCTCTTGAGCTAAATGATGAATGATCCAAGCTGTGTCGTGCCGCGACGTTAAATTAGGCGCTTATTGGGAGGCAACCCAATTGGTAGTGTAGCTTCTTATTATTATTTTTTTATAGTGTCATTTTTTTTCTTCTTTTCTTTTGGTCTTGTTTTTGCAGATTAGGGGAAGTCTGAGTACCCAAGAATATGGAGCTAAGGAGCACGTTTGAGCTTAAGGGTGGGGTGACAACCCTTGATGAAAATTAAGAGAACATGCTACTAGCTAGGCCTAGAGGCCTCAGGGAGTTTTCCTAACCCTTGTTTTAAATTTTATTTGATGCTTTGGGGACATAGCATCTTTTTAAGTGTTGGGTGGAGGAATGAATTCCTAGTTTTTACTGCTTTATCGAGTCTTTTTGTATTTTTAGGTGGGTTCCTCGGCTTTTGTTTTCGGTACTTTTCCTGAGGATAGTCCCTTTGAACCGATAGGGAGTAAATTTTTATTTATTTTTTTATTTTTTAGAGAAAAGAAAAGACCCTTTTGAGTTGTGTGATACTTGCTATTTAGGCCTAATTTTAAGTAGTACGTTCTTGTGAATGCTTGATTGCTAATGAAATTGCAGACTCTTTGACACTTAGGTTCATGGTCGTGACTTTGTATATAGCTTATTTTATTTTGTAGTTTGTTATGACCCTGTCTCTCTTAGAAGTGTAATTGATCCATCTTGATTGATACTTGTGCCATGTGTGGTGAGAATTTGTTTATTCCATGTTTTGCATCTTAGTCTAGAACTTGCCCTGCATGTTATTGAAGCGAAATAAAAAGTGTTGCTCAGTTTAGAAGATGATAATAGACTTTCTTTGATTTGTCTTGTAAATTTTAGCCTTTTCAGATATTATATCACTAGTTCGCCCTTTTGAGCCTGTAGCCTTTTGTTGGTAGCCATATTTTGCCCTTAACTATTTTGTTGAATCCCTAGTTTTTGCGCCTTGCTTCCTTGAGCACTGTAGCATAGACTGATTATAATTGTTATATCTGGAAAAAGAAAAGGGGTGGTTGAATGAAAAAGAAATCAATGATGGCTACAAAGTGGTGAAAAAAGCCCTCTTCGAAAGAATGTGACATGAAAAAAAAAAAAAAAAATTCTTTGAGAAAAAAATAAATTATTATTATGAAAGAAAAAAAAAATTGAAGCATTCTTGAGATGATGAGAATTACTTGTGAAATAATTGTTGAAGAGAGGGCTGAAAATAAAGAGAAGAAAATAATGGGTGATGAAGTCTAAAAATACAAAGTGCTTAGAGAAGTGTGAGTCACTATTATATAATTTTCCTACCTGTCCCTTAGCCTACACTACAACCCGTTAAAGTCCTATTTGATTCTATTCAAGCATGCTTAATTAGTGGAGATGTACATAATGGGCAAGCCTATGGTTCTTTGTGCATACATGTGAATTTTATTTGTGAGTGTGAGAGTTGTTCTTTAACGCTAAGTTCTTAATTTATATTCAATCTTTTGAATTGAGTATGTGGACTATTTCTTCTTGTGAGGGCACTTGTTTCATGATAGATAGGTGATGTTATTAACTTTCTTTGATGAGAGTAGGTGAGCAAGCTTAAATTTGATGAGTTCAGAGTCTTTCCTTGAGGTTAGGACGTTAGAGGTTTATTGTTTATTTGGATGTCTTGCATAATGAGCGGGAATTGTACTTGATGTTTTCAAATTTCAATATGGCCTAATTGTTTGTATCAACCAAAGTGATGGCTTCCTAGTATGATTATAAATAATGAGATGCAAGCTTTATCCTAGTTTGCCCGCGGCCGGCCAAAAGTTTTATAGTTTGTGCTGCTTCGTCTGAGGCCCAAAAATATATTTTCTTATTATTAATTGCCTCATATTTATTACTTATATTTGTCCTTTTTAGCATGGATTTTATGGATTGTGCTAAATAGTGTATTTTATTTGTAGGATTAAATTGGTACAAAGTTGAAGAAGTTTGGAGCTAAAATGAATTAATTATGAAAGATTGAAGAAGGAAAATCAAGCAGACAGCTTAATGGATTAAATCGAATATTATATTAATATTTGTATATATATGGAAAGGTTGGTTGTGGCGGCACAATTTCTAGGAATCCAATTCCTTTTGGTTTTGGATTCCTATTTGTTTTGGACTCAATTATTTTATTCAGGGTTTTCTACATCTATAAATAGTCCATAGAAATAATTATTTGGGGGGGCTACTTTTTGGTGATCAAGAGCAAGGGATTACAATTCATCTTTGGGTTCAATTCTCTATTTTTTTCTTTAGGTTTGAATTTTATGAAATTTATTATTTTTGAGTTTATGATTATTATGTGTGGCTAAACGCCCTTGTTCTGGGGCTGTAGCTACGGGTTATTGTTGAACATCGAATTGCTTTGAATTGATTATTGATTATCATATACATTACTTTTACATTCTTGTTTTAGTATTTCATGCTAGGCCACCATAGAAATAAATCTATTGTCTATTCTTGGACTCGAGAGATGAAGAGGTAGATAGACCAGAGAATGTAAAGAGCTTGTTCTAACTTTGATTAGATTCGTGTGTAGGAGTGACGCCCGGACGAACACCTAGCTTGGTTACGAAACAGGATGAAATATAAATGCTCGCCAATTAGGACTGCCTATCCCCGCTCAACGATGTAGTTAGACAGCTAGTTGGAGTAGGCGATTAGAGGTCGAGAGATCTTGATCATAATATTAACCCTGTAAATCAGTAATGTGATAACTAAAATTGATTCTTTGCATGAGATGTGATACATGAAACCCAAAGCATGCTGCAGCCTTGGAATTGTCCCTTAATTGATTAAAACACCGAAATTATAGTTATCCTAGTCAGCTAGTTTATTATTTAAATTGTTCTTAGTAATAGTAGTAATCAAAACCATATGTTAATACAGTCTTTAAATTATAGATTTAATTGAATTGATATACATTGATCATAAGTCCCTTGGGTACGACAACCCGGTTCTTAAAGAGCCATTTATTACTTCTGTAACCACGTACACTTGCGTGTGCATTTGGGAGCAACAGAAGTCATATCACACAAATATTCATTGGCTAACACACAAAAAATGAGAAAATCGCCTAATTCATATTAAATGCCTCGTAAATGCCCAAAAAGGCTGTGAAAATTCTCGAGGTTTCACCCGCTGCTCCCCCGGGTATTAACGGAGAGTCCCCAAAATGTTTTGAAAAAAATTGTCCGGAAGCCACATCACCAAAATCTCCACGGGCTAACACACGAAAAATGAGAAAAATCGTTTAATTCATACTAAATGCCTCGTAAATGCCCAAAAACACAGTGAAAATTCCCAAGGCTTCACCTGTTGCTCCTCCGGGTACTTACGGAGGGTCCCCAAATGGATTCGAAAAAAAATTGACCGGAAGCCATATCACCAAAATATTCATGGGCCAACACACATGAAAAATGAGAAAAATGACTTAATTCCTACTAAATGCCTTGTAAATGCCAAAAAAAGGCGTGAAAATTCCCGAGGCTTCACCTGTTTCTCCCTGGGGTACTTACGTAGGGTCCTCAAAAGGTCTCAAAAAAAATTTGACTGGAGGTATATCACCAAAATATTCATGGGCTAACACACACGAATAGAGAGAAAACTCGCCTAATTTCTATTAAATGCCTCGCAAATGGCCAAAAGCGCAGTGAAAATTTCCCGAGACTTCCACTGCTGCTCCCCCAGGTACTTACGGAGGGTCTCCAAAAGGTTTCGAAAAAAATTTGACCGAAAGTCATATCACCAAAATATTCATGGCAAAACACACGAAAAATGAGAAAAATCGCCTAATTATTATTAAATGTTTCGTAAATGCCCAAAAACGACGTGAATATTCTCGAGGCTTCACCTGCTGCTTCCCCGGGTATTTATGGAGGGTCCCCAAAAGGTTTCGGAAAAAAATTGACCGGAAGCCATATCACCAAAATATTAATGGGCTAACCACACGAAAAATTAGAAAAATCACCTAATTCTTAATATATGTATTGTAAATACCCAAAAATGCCGTGAAAATTCCCGAGGCTTCGCCTACTGCTCCCCCGGATACTTATGAAGGGTCCCCAAAAGATTTCAGAAAAAAATTGACTGAGGCCATATCACAAAAATATTAATGGGCTAACACACACGAAATATAAGAAACATTGCCAAATCATTTAAATTCCTCGTAAATGCCCAAAAATGCTGTGAATTTTTTTAGGCTTAACCTTTTACTCCCCCTGATACTTACGGAGGGTCCAAAATAAGTTTCATAAAAAAATTGACCGGAAGTCATATCACAAAAATATTCATGAGTTAACACACACGAAAAATGAGAAAAATAGCCTAATTCGTATTAAATGCTTCGTAAATGGCCAAAAATGCTAAGAGAATTCCCGAGTATTCACTTGCTGCTCCCCCGGGTACTTACGGAGGGTGCTAAAATGGTTTTAAAAAAAAAATTGATTGGAAGCATATCACCAAAATATTAATGGGCAAACACACACGAAAAATAAGAAAAATCGGCTAATTCCTACTAAATGTCTCGAAAATGCCCAAAAACACCGTGAAAATTCCCGATGCTTCACCCGCTGCTCCCCGGATAATTATGGAGGGTCCCCAAAAGATTTCAGAATAATATTGACCGGAAGTCATATCCCCAAAATATTCATGGGCAAACAACGAAGAAAAATGAGAAAAATCGCCTAATTTCTATTAAATGCCTGTAAATGCCCAAAAACGCCGTGAAAACTCTCGAGTCATCACCTGCTTCTCCCCCGGGAACTAACAGAGGATCCTCAAAAGATTTCAGAAAACAATTGAGCGGAAGCCATATCTCCAAAATATTCATGGGCTTACACACACGAAAAATGAGAAAAATTGTCTAATCCTTATTAAATGTCTCGTAAATGCCCAAAAACGCGGTAAAAATTCCCGAGACTTAACCTCCTACTCCTTCTGGTACTTATAGAGGGTCCCTAAAAGGTTTCGGAAAAAAATTAACCAGAAGCCATATCACACATAAATATTCATGGGCTAATACACACGAAAAGTGAGAAAAATCGCCTAATTTGTATTAAATGCCTCGTAAATGGTGTGAAAATTCTTGAGACTTCACCTACTGCTCCACCGGATACTTACGGAGTGTCCCCGAATTATTTCAGAAAAAAATTAACCAGAAGCCAAATCACCAAAATATTCATGGGCTAACACATACGAAAAAATAAGAAAAATCGTCTAATTCCTACTAAATGCTTCGTAAATGACCAAAAACATTGTGAATATTCCCAAGGCTTCACCTGCTACTCCCACGGGTATTTACGGAGTGTCCCCAAAAGGTTTCAGAAAATAATTGACCGGAAGCCATATCAACAAAATATTCATGGCTAACACACACGAAAAATGAGAAAAATCATTTAATTCCAACTAAATGTCTCCTAAATGTCCAAAAATGGCATGAAAATTCCCGAGACTTCACCTGCTGCTCCCCCGGGTACTTACGGAGGGTCACCAAATGATTTCGGAAAATTATTGACCAGAATCTATATCACCAAAATATTAATGGGCTAGCACACACGAAAAATGAGTAAAATCGCCAAATTCCTATTAAAAGCCTCGTAAATGCCAAAAAACGTCGTGAAAATTCCCGAGACTTCACATGCTGCTCCCCCGAGTACTTACGAAGGGTCCCCAAAAGGTTTCGAAAAAAATTTGACCAGAAGCCATATTAGAAAAATATTCATAGGCTAACACACGAAAAATGCGAAAAATCGCCTAATTTTCATTAAATACCTCGAAAATGCCCAGAAACGCCATGAAAATTCCCGAGGCTTAACCTGCTGCTCCCTCTGGTATTCTGAGGGTCCCAAAAAAGTTTCACAAAAATATTGACCAGAAGTTATATCACACAAATATTCATCGGCTAACACACACGAAAAATTAGAAAACATTGCCTAATTCGTATTAAATGCCTCG
The DNA here is from genome assembly GCA_018342035.1 of Solanum appendiculatum. Lineage (NCBI taxonomy): Eukaryota > Viridiplantae > Streptophyta > Magnoliopsida > Solanales > Solanaceae > Solanum > Solanum appendiculatum. Next base: position 8,789 of record JAGDQO010000973.1, read on the forward strand.
AAAATGGTCAAGAATGATATGAAAATTTTCGAGGCTTCACCTGCTGCTCCCCCTGGTACTTACGGAGGGTTCCCAAAAGATTTCGGAAAAAAATGATTGGAAGTCATATCACCAATATATTCATAGGCTAACACACACGAAAAATGAGAAAAAATTTCTAATTCCTATTAAATTCCTTGTAAATGCCCAAAAACGCCGTGAAAATTTCTTAGGCTGCACCTTCTGCTCTGTCGGGTACTCACGGAGGGTCGCCAAAAGATTTCGGAAAAGAATTGATTGGAAGCAATATCACTAAAATATTCAGAAGCTAACACACATAAAAAATGAGTAAAATCGCCTAATTCTTATTAAATACCTTGTAATAAGCCAAAAATGCCGTAAAAATTACCGAAGTGGCACCTGCTGCTCCCCCTGGTACTTATGCAGGGTCCCAAAGGTTTTCGAAAAACAATTGACCGGAAGCCATATCACTAAAATAGTCATAGGCTAACACACACACAAAATGAGAAAAATCTCCTAATTCGTACTAAATATCTTGTAAATGTCCATACACACGGTGAAAATTCCCGAAGCTTCACCTGCTGCTCTCCCGGGTACTTACGGAGGGTCCCCAAAAGGTTTTGGAAAAAAATTGACCGGAAGTCATATCACCAAAATATTTATGGGCTAACACACACGAAAAATGAGAAAAATCGTCTAATTCCTATTAAATGCCTCGTAAATGCACAAAAATGCTGTGAAAATTCCCGAGGCTTCACCTGATGCTCCCCCGGGTACTTACGGTGGGTCCCAATAAGGTTTCGGAAAAAATTGACCGAAAGCCATATCACCAAAATATTCATGGGCTATCACACAAGAAAAATGAGAAAAATCGTCTAATTCTTATTATATGCATCGTAAATGCCTAAAAACACCGTGAAAATTCTCAAGGTTTCACCTGCTGCTCTCCCGAGTACTTAAAGAGGGACCCCAAATGGTTTCAGAAAAAAATTGATTGGAAGCCATATCACAAAAATATTTATGGCTAACACACACGAAAAATGAGAAAAATCGCCTAATTCCTGCTAAATGCCTCGTATATTCTAGAAAACACCGTTAAAATTCTTGAGACTTCATCAGCTGCTCCCCCGGGTACTTAAGGAGGGTCCCCAAAAGGTTTCAAAAAAAATTGATCGGAAACCATATCACCAAAATATTCATTGGCAAATACACACGAAAAATGAAAAAAATCGCTTAATTTCTATTAAATGCTTCGTAAATGCCTAAAAACACCGCAAAAATTCCTGAGACTTCTCTTGCTGCTCCTCCGGGTACTTACGGAGGGTCCGGAAAAGGTTTCAGAAAAAATTGACCGGAAGCCATATCACCAAAATATTCATGGGCTAAATCACATGAAAAATTAGAAAAATCGACTAATTTCTACTAAATGCCTCGTAAATGTCCAAATACACTGTGAGAATTTCCGAGGCTTCACCTGCTACTCTTCTGGGTACTTACGGAGGGTTCTCAAAAGGTTTCGGAAAAAAAATTGACTGAAAAATATTCATGGGCTAACACATAAGAAAAATGAGAAAAATCGTCTAATTTCTATTAAATGCTTCGTAAATGTCCAAAAACGTCGTGAAAATTTCCAAGGTTTCACTGCTGCTCCACTGGGTACTTAAAGAGGGTACCCAAAAGATTTAGAAAAAAATTGACCGGAAGCCATATCACCAAAATATTCATAGGCTAACACACACAAAAAATGAGAAAAATCTCCTAATTCATCCTAAATCCCTCGTAAATGCCCAAAAACGCCGTAAAAATTCTCGAGTCTTCACCTGTTGCTCCCCTGGGTAATTAAGAAGGGTCCCCAAAATGTTTCGAAAAAAATTGATAGGAAGTCATATCACCAAAATATTCATGGGCTAACACACACGAAAAATGAGAAAAATCGCGTAATTCCTACTAAATGCCTCGTAATTGCCCAAAAATGCCATGAAAATTCCCTAAGATTCACCTGCTGCTCCCCCAGGTACTTATGGAGGGTCCCCAAAAGGTTTTGGAATTTTTTTTTACCGGAAGCCATATCACCAAAATATTCATGGGTTAACACACACGAAAAATGAGAAAAATATTCTAATTCCTATTAAATGCCCAAAAATGGCGTGAAAATTCCAGACGCTTCAGCTGCTTCTCTCTCGGGTACTTACAGAGGGTTCCCAAAAGGTTTCGGATAAAAAATTGATCGGAAGTCATATTACAAAAATATTAATCGTTTAACACACACGAAAAATGAGAAAAATCACTTAATTCCAACTAAATGCCTCGTATATGCATAAAAAATCCGTGAAAATTCCGAGTCTTCACCTGCTGCTCCCCCGGGTTCTTACGGAGGGTCTCCAAATGGTTTTGGAAAAAAATTGACCGGAAGCCATATAACCAAAATATTCATGGGCTAACACACACGAAAAATGAGAAAAATCGCCTAATTCCTATAAAATGCCTCGTAAATGCCTAAAAACACCGTGAAAATTCTCGAGGCTTCACTTGATGCTCCCCCGCGTAATTACGCAGGGTCCCCAAAAGGTTTTGGAAAAAAATTGATCGGAAGCCATATTACCAAAATATTCATGGGCTAACACATACGAAAAATCGCCTAATTCCTATTAAATGCCTCGTAAATATCAAAAAACTCCGTGAAAATTCTTGAGGCTTTACCTGCTGCTCCCTCGGGTACTTACGGAATTCCCCAAAATGTTTCAGAAAAAAATTGACCGAAAGTCATATTACCAAAATATTCATAGGCTAACACACATGAAAAATGAGAAAAATCGCCTAATTCCTACTAAATGTCTCATAAATAACGCCGTGAAAATTCACGAGGATTCACCCTCTGCTCCCCTGGGTACTAACGGAGGGTTCCCAAAAGTGTTCGAAAAAAATTGACCGGAAGCCATATCACGAAAATATTCATGGGCTATAACTCACACGAAAATTGAGAAAAATTGCCTAATTCATACTAAATGCCTCGTAAATGTCCAAAAACGCCGTGAAAATTTTTGAGACTTCACCTGATGCTCCCCCGGATACTTACGGAGGGTCCCCAAAAGGTTTCAGAAAAAATTGACCGGAAGCCATGTCACCAGAATATTCATGGGTTAACAGACACGAAAAATGATAAAAATCACCTAACTCCTATTAAATGCCTCGTAAATGCCCAAAAATGCTGTGAAAATTCCCGAGGCTTCACATGCTTCTCCCTCGGGTACTTACGTATGGTTCCCAAAAGATTTCAGGAAAATATTGATCGAAAGCGATATCACCAAAATATTTTTGGGCTAACTCATTTTAGAGTCTATTTTGGGCATTTGGGGCCAATTTATAGAAATTAGGCAATTTTGTCAGTTTTTCGTGTGTATTATTACCCTATGAATATTTTAGTGATATGACTTCTGGACTATTTCTTTGCGAAACCTTTACGAAACCCTCTGTATGGAGTTGGGGAAGCAGTACGTATAGTCTCACAGTTTTTAGATTTTATTTTGGGTATTTAGGGGCCAATTTATAGGAATTAGGTGATTTTCTCAATTTTCCGTATATGTAAGCCAAAGAATATTTTGGTTATATAGCTTTCAGACGATTTCTTTGTGAAACCTTTACGGAATCCTCCGTAGGGAGTTGGGCGAGTAGTACGTACAGTCTCACAATTTTTAAACTCTATTTTGAGCATTTATGGGGCCAATTTTTACAAAAATTCAGTGATTTTATGAGTTTTTCATGTGTGTTAGCCCATGATTATTTTTGTGATAAGGGTTCGAACGATTTCTTTGTGAAACTTTTACGGAACCCTCTGTAGGGAGTTGGGGGACCAATACGTATAGTCTCACAATTTTTAGAGTCATTTTTGGTCATTTAGGGGGCAATTTACACGAATTAGGTGATTTTCTCAGTTTTCGTGTGTAACGCCCGTGAATATATTTGTGATATAGTTTACGGACGATTTCTTTGCAAAACCTTTATGGAACCCTCCGTACGGGGTTAGGGAGGCAGTAGATTCAATCTCTCAATTTTAAAAGTCCATTTTGGGCATTTAGGGCCCAGTTTACAGGAAATTAGGTGATTTTCTCAATTTTTCATATGTGTTAGCCCATGAATATTTTGGTGATATGGCTATTGAATGATCTTTTTGCGAAACCTTTACCAAACCTTCCTTAGAGAGTTGGGGAAGCACTACGTACAGTAGAAAAAAATTTAGAGTCGATTTTGGACATTTATGAGTCAATTTATAGGAATTATGCAATTTTCTTAGTTTTTCGTGTGTGTTAACCCATTAATATTTTGGTGATATGTTTTCTAGGTGATTTCTTTGAGAAACCTTCACGGAACCCTCCGTAGGTAGTTGAGGAAGCAATATGTACAGTCTCACAATTTTTAGAGTTCACTTTAGACATTTAGGGGCCAATTTACATGATTGGATGATTTTCTTAGTTTTTTCCGTGTGTTAGCCCCTAAATATTTTGGTGTTATGGATTCAGGATGATTTCTTTGCAAAACTTTTACGATACCCTCTGTAGGGAGTGGAGGGTGTATCACAATTTTTAGAGTCTATTTTGGCCATTTAGGGGCTAATTTATAGAAATTAAGCAATTTTGTCTGTTTTTCGTGTGTGTTAGCCTATGAATATTTTGGTGATATGGCTTCTGGACTATTTCTTTGTGAAACCTTCCGTAGGGATTCGGGGGAGCAGTACATACAGTCTCACAGTTTTTAGAGTCTATTTAAAAGAATTTTGTGATATGGCTTCCAGACGATTTATTTGTGAGACCTTTACGGAACCCTCCATAGGGAGTTCAGGGATCAATACAACCTCATAATTTTTAGAGTCCATTTTGGGAATTTATGGGGCTATTTACACGAATTAGGTGATTTTCTCAATTTTTCGTGTATGTTAGCCCATGAATATATTTGTGATATAGTTTCCGGACCATTTCTTTGCAAAACCTTTATGGAACCCTCCGTAAGGGGTTAAGGAAGCAGTACGTACAATCTCTCAATTTTTAAAGTCCATTTTGGGCATTTGGGGTCCAGTTTACAGGAATAAGGAGATTTTCTCAATTTTTCATGTGTATTAGCCCATAAATATTTTGGTGATGATATGGCTATTGAATGATTTTTTTGCGAAACCTTTACAAAAACTTCCGTATAGAGTGGGGGAAGCACTACGTTCAGTATAAAAAAATTTAGAGTTTGTTTTGGACATTTATGGGCCAATTTATAGGAATTACGCAATTTTCTTAGTGTTTCGTGTGTGTTAGCCCATGAATATTTCGGTGATATGGTTTTCAGGTGATTTTTTTGAGAAACCTTCACGGAACCCTCTGTAGATAGTTGGGGAAGCAATATGTACAGTCTCACAATTTTTAGAGTCCACTTTGGGCATTTAGGGGCCAGTTTACAAGAATTAGATGTTTTTCTTAGTTTTTTCCGTGTGTTAACCCCTAAATATTTTTTGTGATATGGTTTCAGAATGATTTCTTTGAAAAACCTTTACGGTACCCTCTGTAGGGAGTGGAGGGAGTAGTCTGTATAGTCTCAAAATTTTTAGAGTCTATTTTGGACATTTAGGGGCCATTTTACAGAAATTGGGCGATTTTGCAAGTTTTTCGTGTATGTTAGCCTATGGATATTTTGGTGATGTGGCTTCTGGACTATTCTTTACGAAACCTTTACGAAACCCTCTGTAGGGAGATGGGAGAGCAGTACGTACAGTTTCACAGTTTTTAGAGTCTATTTTGGTCATTTAGGGGCCAATTTAAAAGAATTAGGTGATTTTCTCAGTTTTTCGTGTATGTTAGCCAATGAATATTTTTGTTATATAGCTTCCAGACGATTTCTTTGTGAAACCTTTACGGAACCCTCCGTAGGGAGTTGGGCGAGCAGTATGTACAGTCTCACAATTTTTAGAGTCTATTTTGAGCATTTATGGGGCCAATTTTTACAAATATGTGGTTATTTTTTGAGTTTTTCATGTGCGTTACCCATGATTATTTTTGTGATATGGCTTTCGGACAATTTCTTTGTGAAATCTTTACGGAACACTCCGTAGGGTGTTGAGGGGTCAATACGTACAGTCTCATAATTTTTGGAGTCCATTTTGGGCATTTAGGGGGCAATTTACACGAATTAGGTGATTTTCTCAAATTTTTGTGTGTGTTAACCTATAAATATATTTGTGATATAGTTTTCGGATGATTTCTTTGCAAAACCCTTATGGAACCTTCCGTAGGGGGTTAGGGAAGCTGTACGTACAATATCTCAATTATTAAAGTCCATTTTGGTCATTTATGGCCCAGCCTATATGAATTAGACGATTTTCTCAATTTTTCATATGTGTTAGCCCATGAATATTTTGGTCATATGGCTATTGAATGATTTTTTTGCGAAACCTTTACAAAACCTTCCATAGAGATTTGGGGAAGCACTACGTACAATATAAAAAATTTAGAGCCTGTTTTGGACATTTATGGCCCAATTTATAAGAATTACGTAATTTTCTTAGTGTTTCGTGTGTGTTAGCCCATGAATATTTTGGTGATATAGTTTCCAGGTGATTTTTCTGAGAGACCTTTACTGAACCCTTCGTAGGTAGTTGGGGAAGAAATATGTGTAGTCTCACAATTTTTAGAGTCCACTTTGGGCATTTAGGGGCAAATTTACAGAAATTAGATGATTTTCTTTGTTTTTTTCTGTGTGTTAGCCCTTAAATATTTTTGTGACATGGCTTCAGGACGATTTTTTGCAAAACCTTTACGATACCCTCTGTAGGGAGTGGATGGAGTAGTATGTACAGTCTCATAATTTTTAGAGTCTATTTTGGGCATTTAGTAGTGTGTAAAATCGTTCTATCCTGGGAGGATATGTTTTGTTAACCATGGGTACTTGAGGGAAATAGTTTCCTTAAGAAAACATTGTGCATTCAGTGAACTCGATTTTTCCTTTGAGAAAAATATTTTCTATATTTTTTCAAATTCTACGTCCTTTATTTGTTTTAAGTTTACTTTGGTTTTACAAATTTATTGTTCTGAATATTTTTGTAATACATATTAAACAACATAGTGTATAATTAGTGTAAAATTCAAGTATAGGTAAGCTATATTGTATAGTATGACTTTTGGTAAGTTATATTGTATAGTCAGTGTATACATTTTATGACTTTTGATTATTCTGTTTATGTAAATAAAAACATGACTATATTTATTATAAACTCATTATTTTATTGTATATATTTGAAACTATCACTTTTATTTTGTTAATGGAAGGTGGAAAGTGAAAGAGGGAGAGGTCATGCATTTTCCTTGAAACGTATATTAGAAGAAAAATTTTAAATACAAGATTTTTTAATTATTTATATTTGATTTAACATATACAGAGTAAATATGAGAAGTTGTTCTAAAGAAAAATTCAAAAATTAACTAATCGAAGCAAATTAAAAAAAAGTTACACTCTATATGCATTTTATTGTTAACTATAATTAAAAAAAATTAACAAACAAATCTTTTGGAGTCAAATAATAGAAGAGGGGAAAGTGTAGCACCCATAATCACTAGCGTGAGATCCCGCCTTTTTTCCAATTTTTTTAAGATACCCAAATAGCACGTTTGTTGCTAAGTTCCTTTCATTAACCTCATCTAGTATTATCACATTGTACAGTTTTAATCACGAGTCCTCTATGCCTTTCATTAGAAGTACGCAATCTGCGAAGTATTTGCCAAATGGAAAGATGAATCAGAGACCAATGTGTGAGTGTTTATATAAATTAAGAAAGGTCCAAGAAATTATTTATCACATACTTCAACAAAGTATTTTTACTCGTAAAATCATCGAGCAAAGTGACATCCTACTACTTCCCAAGCTGCACGTCCATCTCTTCTGGCACATCACACTAATAGCTATTCTCCGTGGTTGGTTACATGCTATCATATAGCATGTAGCTGACGCATCTATGTTTTCCAAAATATATTGGAGAATTTGCAAATAAAACATTGGAGAATCTGCAAATAATGTGGCTGATTACATGCTATCGTATAGCATGTACTTGACACATCTACGTCTTCCAAAATATATTGGGGAATCTGTAAAATAAAAAACAAAAAATGAATAAAGTAAAACATGGCAAACTAAATAGAAACTGAGTATACCACACAAACATTTATGGAAGGCTCTTCCTCTTCTCCGAGAGATATGATATCTCATAAAATCTGCCTATATACTTATTCATATATTTTTATTTTTATTTTAAATAAGGAGATCTCATTAGAAGGCATCAAAAAAGTCAAAAAAATTACAACAAAAGAAGGAATTTGCTCCTGTACAAGAATTTACTAAATAACTAAATAGCAAACATAGACCAAAAAAAGTTCAGCAATGATTACAGGGTCCTGGTTGAACCAGCTATACAAGAAGACCAAACAAAAAGAGTTTTCGAAAAAAAAGCTCTCAAGCACATTTCCCTATAAAAAGATAATTAGTTTATTTATCTTTTTATATATTTTATTCTCATAAATTCTTTTAAAATATTGTAATTGATTATAATTTAATAATTAATTTTTCTTTTTCAATTGACGGTATAATATTTCTTGTAATAACAAGAATAAACATATATAAATTATTGTACGTTACATAACTAGTGATGGCGTCAGGATTTTCACTCTGGGGTTTGAAATATAAAAATATAAATGGATTATCTCTATTCTATGATTGAGGTGATTCAAAATTAGTATATATACAAAAATATTGAAAATCTACCTTATATATATAGTGTAATTTTTTGTCAAGGGGTTCGGGTGAACCCCTTGATACCCATGTAGGTCCGCTCCTGTACATAACAACATAAATGTTTAAATCTCTTTTATTGATTATAGTTTTAAAAACCTTTTTAATAGAATCAATTGTTATAGAAACTATCAAAATTATTCTAAAAGTGTTTTAGAATAAAATTAAGACTTCACTCCATTAAATATATCAATTAGAATATCATTTTTTACTTATATTATATTTCGTAATACTTTTAATTGCAAAAATCAATATTATAGTGATTAGAAGACATTCAAGATTACAATATTTTTAAAAAATTTAATTATTTAATAATCTAATTAGTTTGAGCTTGAAATGTTTAATAGAAGATCTAACTGATTTTGGCCAATTATCCCATCTAAACAACCTCGAATTCCATTTGATAAGATCTTAGAAATGACTTCCTAAAAAACCCTTACACTTTCGGGAAACATTCACTCAACTTATCCCTTTATGAAATAAATGTAACCTACATGTAAATATTTGGTGTTTTCAATATCTTAGAAATCAAATTTTAACCTTATTCTACTTAATCTTGAAGATCTTAGAAATCAAATTCTAACCTTATTCTACTTAACTTGAAGCATTTTGTCTGGCCTGAAAGACAAAATGCTTGTAAGTCTGGAACTGTCAAAAATATAATGTGTAATAATCACATCCATCTTGGCAAGGCATTGATGCAGGATTCCGCAGAGCATGTGTCAACTGTAATTGCAAAGAAGGAAAAAAAAAATTGGTGATACAACATAATTACAACATAAATTCACTACTCTGTACTCATTATATTGTCAACACATATTTTTACACATAATATACACTAAATTTTCAACACATTTTTACTTGTCAGATACTTTTCGATTGATCCTCAAGTTCAATAATTTATGCAATACAGAAGGTGACACAGCCATGACTTTTTGGTTATGTTCCTTTGCATGAAGCTCAGCATGAAGGCTGCAAAGGGCTGCACCTGCAACTTTCCATGCAAAACCACACTTTCTGACGTCGCCTGTAGCTTTTGCGTAATCACAAGTCACGCGATAAATAGCAAGTGCATCGTTATATATGTCTGTTGTACTCCTTATGCTCTCCTCCATATCCGGTGCTTCATATAACAGCTGCATGAAAATTTGAAAAATCAAGGTAAAGAAATGAACAACCATGGTGGCTTTTGGATAAAAAAAGTCTATTACATCGAGGAATCATGGGAGAGGAAGGAGAAATGGGGTTGGTGAGAATTGAACTCACGAATATTATCTTGGAAATTCCCACCGATACCACTAGATTGTGGTACTCACGTTTGGTTTCTTACAAGGGAAAACCTCCAAATTACCCATCTACTACACGGGATATCTAGTTTTACCCTCAACTAATACTTCAAGTCTTGCCATTAAAGGAGCTCTAGATTGAGCCGAGTTATCCTCAAATAAACTTTAGTAAGGATCCATGTTGGAGCTCTGTTGGGGCCAAGGGTAAATATGAAACAATTTGCTAACAACAAGGGTATGAATGACCCCAAAGTATAACGAAAGGTAACATTAAGATATTCAATATAGTAGAGGGTATTTTTCACCATTTCGCCTTCTTAAAATGATTGTTAAAGGTTTTTATGGACCTTCAGACCTAATTCAACCGTAAAAGCTAGCTTATGAGGTGGGCCGATGTGGGACTCAACAAAGAAATTTCTCAAAGATTGATAAAAGAAGGTTTTACCTGTTTGTACTTTTTAATAACCTGGTCAGCTAAGTCATTTTTCGATTCACTGCTGGTGTTCAATGCTTCCTTCATCTCAAATCTGTAATTTCTGTACCTCTCTTCCCATAACCTCAAACATGTCTCAGGGATTCCGACCTCAAAAGCCGAAAGCTTCTTAATTTCTGGACATACAAAATACGATATATGTCAAATGCACAACCAGTAATCAATTGCAATATTCAATCAGTATAGGATCAAACGCTTGCCTACAGCAACTGGTTCTTCTGCTTTAAATTTCTCAACCCGGTCATAAATTTCTCCCAAGACTGAGGTAGAGTGATAAGTTTCTTTCTTTTGCAAGAAATGCGGAAACTTGTCAACTTTCAACCTCTTTGGGATGTAGACCTGTGGATAGAAGCAAGAGTGGTAAGACAAGAATTTGATAACTCAACAACATTAAAAACATTAACAAAAACATATTGAGAAAGGTCAAAAGCACACCTAAAGTATACCGGTTTTTCGAGTTCCCTACTTGATAGTTCAGGTTTGAAACTCAAAAAACGAGATACTTAAGGTGTGTTTTTGATCATTAACTCAAAAATGTTCAATCAATATCAACTCTAGCTTTGGAAGCAAGAGTAGATTGTCAAATCGCTTATGGACTAGATGTGCATATTTTTCTTCAAAACATGTATATTGAATCTGAAGTTTTCAGGCAAGAGAGGCGTCAAACTAATAGAAAAGATTTAGGGAACAGAACAGGAGAAAACATCACTTAAAGAGCACAACGATTAAGTATATGATTGTCATAATAAGGGCTATGAGAGATTAGGTTAAAGAAAGTAACCTTATTCCCACTTTTTGGGGCGTCTATAGCGTCATAATACAAATCAATCAACTCGAACAACTTTTCTTTCACGGACATTGTCTCTTCATTCTCTGTGGTGTTATATTTTCCCAATATCAGAAGTCTATCCATGAGTGCATACCAGTTAGCAGAAGCATCAGCCATGCTATAGCTGAAAAGAGTAAACCAAGTGAATAAAAGCAAAACATGAGCATTTGTTTTAAATCAGTAAAAGCCAGAGGTGGATGGAGAGTAGAAGTAACGGGTACAACTGAACCCAGTACTTTTGACACTTTTGACACAGAACATAAATATATATGTAAAAATCACTAAAAAAAATTCCAAATAGGTAAACTATGAAACCATAATTTTAGAAATGCAATGTGTTCAACGGTAAGGATTCAAATGTTGAACCCATTAAATGTAAATCCTGGATCCTCTCAGCGATAAATGAGCATTTTAATTCAGGATCAGGATCTATAGATATTACAGAAAGCTTAACCAGGTTGAATTAAAATAACTAATCAAAAAGATCCTGCCTTTCAGAAAAGATTTTCCACAGTCATCCGATGCTCATTAGCTCGGGGACTTCCCGATTCCCAAGTGTTGAGAATATAAATAATTAATAAAAAGTGTGCTCTCTCTAATAGCTTAAGCCTTTAGATGAGATGGTTACACACTTCAACATGGTATCAGAGCAGAGGTCCTGGGATCGAATCTCACTGCCACCCATATCAAAAAAGAATTTCCACATGCTAGGCCCATGAGAGACATGTTTCAGACAATATCAAAGAGACTATTCTAACTTTGGAAGGCATAAAAGGGCATTCTAGACAGAGGTGATATTATAATATATACATACTTGGGCATCCTAGTTTCTAGAAATGTCTGAAAGAGTTCATGCTCCCTTTCCTCCGCAGAGAAGTTGTTGGGCTCCCTATGCAATGTCTTCGGTGTTGAATGGATTCGGCTCCACGGTCTACTTGCAGTATAATATTTTAAAAGCTGAAGCATACAACATAACATGCTCAAATTGGACGGAACTCATTCAGTATTTTCATTCAAGAAATGAAATGACATAACAATATGTTCTTTTTTCTTTTCATTTATTGATTTTTCATTGTCTTTTCTAGATGGGCATGTAGAGTGCAAATGGAGGACCCAATCTGAGGCAGTTCAATCAAATCATTAAGCAAAGAAATTAGAACAATTAGCCGTTAGTAGAGATAAAGTTGACCTGGGGGTTTTGAGAGACCCAATATTTATCTCCATCAAAATCACCATTAGCAATTTCAGTGGCCGCTGATCTAGGACCTTTTGTGGAGAAAAATATTCCATATTTAGCATTTCCAACTATGTCTCCGAGGTTCTTCACAGGGACAGCAAGTAGTCTGTGGATATCACCAAAATGAAGTCCAGGATTCCTGTATACTAGTACCTCTCCAAATATTTGCCCATGTTCACTGCATAAAATGACGTAGTTTTACTTGGTAAGTTTCCAGTTAAAAATACAGGTTCCGCAACCTTGTCATTCGACTAATGTGCAAAAGTGCATCGATGAGATATATTCTAACAAGCAATGGCTAAGTTGATGATGATACAGACTGAAAGAGGCTAATATATCTTTGACCAACGTGCAAAATTTGTGGTGCATGGTACATGCATAAGCATTAGCTTTCACCAAACTGCTTCAGAGGCGTACTATGGTATCTGATGCCAGATTTTCCACAAGGGCATATCTTTTTTTATGATAGAAAGCCGAATGGCTTAATACATAACCAGCTCCTTAAACTTGTCAGGATATTTCATTTAAGCACTTGAACTAAGTCTTGTCTCAATTGAACTCCTCAACTCCTAATAGAGTGTTCCAATTAGACACTTTTAGTTCAAATTTTGGAATTTATTTTGCATGTGTTCACATTCGTCAATTAGATAGTTAAGTTAACCACATAAAATATGTTATTTCCTTTAATTATATGCATTCGCCTCAATAGGCCGTAAAATCCAACGCATTTTCTACTTGAGGTTGATGTGTATAATTAAAGGAGGTGACGTATTTTATGTGATTAACTAAACTATCTAATAAATAAATGAAAAAGCGCCGCAAAAGTTTTTTCAAAATTTCAATCTGATGTGTCTAACTGAAACACTTTATTAGAAGTTGACAGCGTTGTAACAAAAAAGTTTTTTGGTGAGTTGTCAGGATTGGACGATAAGGATCATATGAGATATATATAAACAGTTTACTTACTGAATAACACAGACTTCATGGGGATTTAAAGTATCAGTGGGATCAGCTGTCCCCATTAGATAGAAAGTATCAGTGATAGGAAGTCTTCCTCCTTTTAGCCCATTTCTTTCTTCCTTTGCCAGGGAAGATAAACAACACCAAAGATATGGTTCAGTGAGAGGTACTCCAGCCATTATCATACTTGTGGCAGTAGAGGCATCATCACGATCTCTATGGTTTACCGCAACTGCATGTAGACAACCAGTAAAACAAAAAAGTAAGGGTCTGATTTGGTAAAGCATTCAACAGAGACTTGGAAGAGACTTGGAACAGAGTAATGCATATTAAGATCAATGCAGGTACATGAATGCTTTTACTAAAACTTCTGTACCAAATCTGCAAAGATGGCATCAGAAGGTATATAGGAAGTGATTTGGTTTCAGGCTATGTTGCTCGGATTCTCCAACAATGTCGGAGGGTGTGTGCTGGATCCTCCAAACGCAATGCATTTTGGAGATCCAACATGGGTGCAACGGCATTTTTGGAGGATCCGAGCAACATAGTTTCTACTTTCTAGGATGTTTATCAGAAAATTGGTAACGGCACCAGCTTGTTAATTGTTCATATAAACATGTCACGCTTTCAAGAGATTATTTGAAATTTTGAGAACAAGAACGTTACCACATGCTGAAATTTAATCCAGATTGCGCACAAGTTTAAAGTTGTCGCGTAACATCTGAAGGTCAACATTTCTCCATGTACATGCTAGATTATGAACCATAAACAGTTGCAGAGAAACTTATTTATTATCATTTTTTCTAAAACTAGAATTACCTTTTAGTGCTGTCACCTCATCTGAGTATAACCTTTGTGTCTCCTCCAAAGTATTCTGGAGTATATCATAGAAATACTCCACGGGAACACCTCCATAGGTCAGCAGAGCAATAAGAGTTCTTGATAGATAAGTATTCCTAGGTTTAAGACTGAAAGAACATAAGAAGTGTCAGTTGCAGCAGGTAAGCCCAGAAGGGCATATATACCTGAGTAGTCTGTAGCTGCAGAAATTTTGACAGAAAATTCTGTAATACAGAGATAGCATGGAAGAATTCTTTTTAAAAAACAATCATAGGAAGGGAGATATGTCCATTTTTAGAGCCAGTCGTAATAGGCAAGTTGATCCTCTAATCCCCATCAAAGAATCCTAGTGGTAAACCTTGTTTTGCTTTTTCTTTTTTTATTAGGAAACCTTTTTTCTTTTTTAATACTATAAAAATCTCACAAAACGATTCACCTCCCTCACTTGGGATCTAACTGCGACGGATATGACAAATTGGTCCCCTAAGCAATAAAAATGCAGACTCGATTTCTACATAATATTGTGGTTCTTCCAACCGCTGGAATGATTTTAGTTTGTTTCTAAAATTTTAGTTCGCATCTGAACTGTAATTACTGTTTGCATTGAAACATAGTCTTTCCTTACTGTTATTTACTAACTACTGAAATGCATAATAGCATATTTTCCCTCATATATGCACATGTACTTACAGCTCTTAGTGTTTAAGAACTAGGCAATTTCATGGACAAAAGAAGATTCCTACAATGAACTTATCTTTCTATTAACTGAAATATTGAATTAACTAAAGAAGTGCCAAATACCTGGGTGTATTTATTTCCAACGAGTTAAACATTTGAGCTCTTGACAATCTTGGATCTGCCTCGACCTTGATCATTGAGGGCCTAATCTGAATTGTGAGCCGCGGCAGCTAATATTTAAGAACAGAACATTGAATCCATCAGGAAGTTGACTTAGAGAGCAGAAAAACAAAGGGGCGTTTAAGATAAGGCTGCTTCAATAAGGCCATCGCACGGAAGTATGTAATAAGTTTAAGATATTTGGCAAAGCCATTTCAGATGGAGCAGACAATGGTTTTAGTACCTTTCTATTGACTAGAAGGGTTCCCTTTACAGCAATACCATTGTAGAATAGACGGCACTGCATCAACAGAGGCTAAAAAGACAGAGAAGCATGAAAACTAATCAGCTAAGAATCAAGCTGACCATGTTTAATGATAACAAATTGCTAATTGCAGCCGGTCTTGGATTCCAAATCAATTGCAGTAAACATCAAAAACATTTACCGGTTCCCCACTCTGAAATTCCGCCTCTCCCAACTCAGATGAATTCTCCCCAAGTTTGACACCATTGGTATATCTCTGAAATGGTTAGTTAAAATTTAATGGGAAGTTCTTAAAGGGAGATGAAAGGAAACAGATACAAAGAACTGACAATGATCTGTCAGATAGTTTAAATCAATACAAGCATGCAAGAGACGATTTCTTGTGCACTGCCTAGTGCCTACAACCAAAGCAAATTAAGGAAATAAGAGAATTCAAATGAATTTAGAAAAAAGAAAATATGAACTACCAATACATTCTTCCAAATTTCTGCAAGTCCCTCCGTGGAAAATTAGAATTAAAAAGTTGCCAAAAAAAGGAAAGTAAGACAAACAAATTGAACCGGAGGGAGTACTATATTTCATCTGCTTGCCTGATCGAGAAGCTAGCTACTGGTCCTCAAGTGTTTATGTTATTGAAATGCTCTAAAAATTTGTAGATAAGCTCACTAAAAATTTGATAGGTATTTCCAATGGCTACGTGACCAAAATGCTAGAATAGCAAAGATATAGAAAGTTCAACAAAGATCATTTGTTTATTTTTTTAAAGATTATTGATCCCCTCACTTAAGCATTTTTCTTTCTTTATGACCTTCAAGGAATTGCTTTAATTTTATCGACGTTTATGCAGTTAGCTTCTGCCCAGAGATGTGAACTTGGATACTTCATCAGATAAGGATGTAAAATGCCTCATTACAGACTTCATGGTTAATGAGATAAATTAGAAGGATTGCATCTTTATTCCTCAGATGAAGAGCCACTGGAATTATGTCCGAACATACGACACATTTTGGAATAAAGCCAAATTATGTGCTTCTTGGGCCTCTATTCTTGAAAAGAGAGCATCTACTTCATTGTTTAGGTTTACTGGTTCTTAATGCTATACAAAAGCATAATCAACCTCAAGAAAATGCTTAGTGAACTAGGCTTAATCAGATTACCTCTAAGTTGGCACACTTATGCTTCACACTGAAAAAATCTTGCGGACACTTTCTTGCCAAGTCTTCTGAAATATATCCAGTCCCATCTGAGTGTATAAGTGGTTTCCCATCGTCATCATAGATAATTCGTCCATTCTTATCCTACAATTTTTTTCCCAAAGGAGAAGGCAACTAAATGATAAAGAGAATTCATTATCTTGAGACCATGGAAAGAGAAACTATAAAGAGATGGCATATCGGAGAGCACATGGAGAAAGAAACAGCAAAGAGTATGCATGATTATATATACACATATTATATGTTCGATAAGTAATATACATGACAATATATATCTTCAATCCTGTCAATATTCACTGAATTCAGATCAACTTGAAGCTTTACTGTCGTGGATAAAATTAGGGAGAACCTGCATTATCAGAGTAACAATGCAGTTCAGAAAGAAAGACAGCAAGTATGCAATAAATATTAAAAAGTTAAAAGAGTCCGGGAAATAGCAAACCTGGCCATGTATTTAGCCATGCTAGAGACCATGTGCGCATGCATGAAATGGCACCTTGCTTCATGGACTATCTTGTCATGCAAAATGTAAGTTTCTTTTTCATAAGGATTAAGAGATTCAATTCGAACAAAGTAGCATTTCACAGAATCGATCTTTTCCTCATTGTCCTTTGAACTTTTCTTCTTCCCGTCATCCTTATAAACTGCTCAAATACCACAATGACACAAAACCTCATTGGCATCATAAACACTTGAAAACAGAACCTCTCAGGTACTTCCACCACTGATTTTGAGTATAATAATGAGAATGACACTACTATTTATTGGAAACATGAGAAGTTTCACCAAACAGCTACTTGTGAAAACAGAAGATCCACATTGACACAGGCCAATGTGAAGGCCATAAGACAAGAATTTCTTTTAATTACAAGTTGTTGTAGATAATAAGCAAAAAATGTGCCCTCTAAGTACAGTAGTTCATGTCTGTTCTTGAATGATAGTAGATCCATCTAACATATTATAGTTGTGTTAAAAGAAATATCAGCAGCAGTCAAGCTCAACATTAAATGGACTTGACAACCACTATAGCAGCAGCACAAAAGTAGAATAATGTCGCCACATGCATTCCGAAATAGAATGCACTGTCCATTGGCAAAATTATCTAAAATTAGAGAGAGTAAAGGCAAATTCTGAATTTCTTCTTATATTTCCAAGACAAGATAGGAATTTTGAAATACTTTGTCAACATATATAAAAGGTAATTACCAAAAAAGCGATAGCGCCTCAAACCAACAAGAATTCCATTTTGAACAATCTCTTCTGGACACCCTGGGGCGTTTTCCTCAAACTTGACAATCAATACATTCTCATCTCCTAATGACTGTTGCAGATGGGTTCTTTCTGCTTTCAGGTAAGGACCCTGAGGAGGAGGGAAATAAAACAAGTCAAGAAATGGATATTAATGCTTAGGGAAACATGATGTACTGTCCAAAGTGAATGAATGCTGCCCACTCCTTAATCAACATAGGCACAAGAACAACAGACCTTAAAAGTATAGCTTCCATCCGAATGGACATGGCAATGATAAAGATGAGTCCTTCCTGAATCCCAATCAAGATACTGGAAGACACAGATACAAGGCAATTACTGGATTAATGGTTCAATAGGTAAGAGACTATTATGCGAGTACCTAGACCTAGGTATTACTAATCTCTCATCAGTGGACACTAATGATAAAAATACATCAAAAGAAAAAAATGGAATGACAGAAATATAAGCACATATAGAAGTCTTTAACTCTGGAAAAAGAACATCAGTGGTTGGGACCAAGACCTTAAATCTGAACTAACCAAAAGACTAAAATAGACTATACAAGTGTGGTGATTGAATAGAAAAATCACCTGCACCCGTTTATGATGTTCACAAAGATGACCATATTTATTCCAAATATATGACTCAAAATGAGACATAGGTTGATATATCATATCCAAAATGTCACCAACATCATGGAGCATAATTACATCCTCCACCTTCCTCCTGCAACGGATACCAAATCAAATACCAACTTGTAGCACTATAGAAGTCACAAAGTAAATATTTGAATAAATGCTAAATTTACCTCCCAATGTAGTTTAGAATCAAAAAGAATTTCCTAAATTCAAGCTTACTGAGTGCCAGCAACTGTTCACTTATTCCTCGTGTGCTGGCCCTGTCTCTGAATTCAGATGGCCTAGGATCGTAATGGTCTCTTTGAAAGCTAGTTGTCGCTGGACTCATTGGAGGTGAAGGTATTCGTGGAGCTGATGTAGGAGAATCAGATGCATCACCTACTATGTCTGCAGACATTGGAAGACCGTCATTGGAAAACTAGAATTCTTGAAAGGTCTGAGTATGTTTACATGTTGTGTTGCTCGGACTCTTCAAAAATGTGTATCGAGTACTCCAAAAGTAGTGCAGTTTGGAGAATCCAACACGGGTTTAGCAACAATTTTGAGAGTCCGAGCAACATAGTTTGCATGTATAGTTGCAAATATCAAAAAAGGAAGAAGAGATTGCTTGGCTTATACCGATTATATATCAAGATTAACTTGGCTTATATCTCAAACCTAACGACCCTTAGTACTTTACAATTTAGTAGTTAGTTGTGTTTACTTTTCTTTTCTATCCTTTTGTTACTATCAGCATTTGTCTATCGAGTACAATAAATCTGAAGAGGTTCTTAGAACAGAGACTTTTGAGTCGAATTGATGGAAGGAGGGGCATTTTTAACCCAAAAAAGAAGGGGCAACTTTAGGATTCCGCACGGAATGATTAATTTCTAGTTAAGCAAAGTAAGTGCATTCTTCAGTCAAACGCTCGGTATTTAAGTGGAGAAGAGTATTGGGACATAATTATTAGTATTGACTATTGAGATTAATTAAGTAAATAAAACTGTGCAATCCTAATAACTCAAGCTATTAGATGAATGATCCCACAATTTAATATGGTATCAAAGTAGGCATAGATTTTTAGTTTGAGTCTTATTGCCACCTTATCAAAAAGAATTTCCACATGCTTGACCCATAATAAAGAATCAAGCTCACACGTGAGGACAAGGGAGAAGCTAGAGGGGGCAAGGAGGTTCGTCCGAGTCCCCAATATAATTGGTTTTTATGCATATATAGTAGGAGTAGATGTTGAGGCTTCTTCGTTTTTTCGTGGATTTACTTCTTTAAATTTTAAATCAATATAATGAAATCATGGCTCCATTGTAGCATGAGGGAATATGTTGAGAATATAATTAAATAAGCAAAAATATCTCTATAATAACTTAAACTTTTAGATGAGATAATCATACACTTCAATAATGATCACAAAATTTAAAAGTTGTGATTGGTCGTAAAGGTTTTGGGCCCAGAAGAATTTGTCAAACACTAACAAAAATTCTTCTACCAAACAAGAAACTTACTAATGCTTCCTGGAAGAGCTCTCTTTGTATTATTGACTTTCTAATTTTATTCATATAAGGAAAATCCTATATGTATATTTTGAAACTCTTAAATAGGAAATGAACATAAATTACTTAATAAGCTGATTAGAATTTTATGTATTGGAAATATATTTTCATCTTTTCAAACTTTTAAATATAATAATGTGTATCCCTGTTTTTCTAAAAACAAAAGTGTTAATCTTCCTCTTAAATTTCATTAAAATAAATTATGTATAATTTTAATAAATTTTATCCAAAACAAATACATATTATAAGGTTGCATGGTGTAATTAACCAATTTCTTTCATGCTATCAGTGAACATAATTTACAAAAATAGAAAAACATGCATGCAAGTGCAACAGTTTATGTATTTTAAGCACACTTAAATTAGTTTAAAAAAATTATCACTTTATTATTACACTATGCAAGTTTGAAAAAAATAGACTTTTGAAAGAAAAAAAAAGGAAACTTTACCATTATCCTGAAAAATCGGCCGATTTCTGGGTGAAAAATTGACAGAAGAACAAGAGGAATTCGGAGAAGAGAATGAAATTCTTCGAATCTGAGGCGAATGATAAAAACTTTCAGCAGAAGGAACTGGTTCTTCATGATTTTGCTGCTGATAAAACTGTTGAGTTTCCGATTGATAGTATTTTTTCGCCATAAATACAATGAATCCACTTAGGGTTTTTTTAATCTGACATTTTGAGATTTCCTTCAAAATACAAAGCGAACGTTCTTCTCCGATTGCTAGAAGGAGTCTTCGTACTTTATCATCTGGTGAACTTTGTAGCTCTTTTTTGCAGATTTGGTTAATCATTTGTTGTACTGAATGTGGAAGTTCAATTTCTCCATTGTTGTATGAGTAAAAATCTCCCATTTTTGCTAGTTGAAGTGAAGAAAACTGGGATTTTTGAGAGAGAAATTGAGGTTTTTGTTGAAGAGTGTGTATAGTGTGAAATGTTTTGCCTGCTTGGTTTATAGTGCTTGGAAAATTACTTTTCAAATTTGTTGATTTTCCGCCCAATATTCAATTACTTACATATATTCTAGTTTGCAATATTTCGTATTTTACTAGATTTTGGATTGTCCAGATACGTTACATGTATCTGGAAATACATAGGATCAAAATTAAGTGTAATTTGTTTTAGATACATTGTATCCAAGTGGATTTGCATGTATTGGGATACATAACAAATCTCGCTCGCCTCTCTCATCTCTCATCTCTCATCTCTCTCCCACCTCGCTCGCCACTCTCACATGTATCTGAAATTCCAGATACATGTGAATCACACCAAATACATAAAGTTACATTTATTTAGTGTGATTCGCATATATCTTGGGATATATATATACGAATCTCGCTCACCTCCCTCCCCATCTCGCTCGCCTCTCTCCCTATTTTTATATATCTTCTAGCAAAAATATATGTATCTAAATTTATTTTCCTTAATATATGGTAGGAAACCCTTAATTAGTAGTAAGATACATAATATTTTAAAAGTATATATAATAATAGTATATATGATAGTTAAATATATCTATAGTTTTTCCAAATAAAAAACATCTAAAAACCATGCAACCACTAAAGGAGAGATTACCCGGATAAGCAAACATATACTAGTTCATTAGCTAACGTAGTTATAGTTTGAATTAATTACCGCTCACGACCTCTTTTTAGCTATAACTATGTGCGCCTCTCTCCTTTCTTCCTCTCTCTCACCTCTCTCCTCTCTTATACATATGCAAATAAAAATTATACATATACATATACAATTATATGACAGATATACAAATACCATTCGCTCCTCTCCACTCTATGTCCTCTCTCGCTTGCTTCTCTCCTCCCTCTAACATGTAGCGTAATTAGCAAATTATAGTTATGAAGCCTAATTAAATTATTTTTTGTAGCTATTTGCGAAATTTTCTCAACACTAAATCCGTTAATATACGTAATAATAGTAATATATTAACTAAAATGTAATCATTTTTCTTGAATTATCGTATATATAATTTTCTTAATTTGAGTCGATTTATTGAAATCCTACTATTAATGTGTAGAATATTTATTAAACCATAAAGTATAGCTACATTCTGGCCGGATTTGAAGTACGAGAATCAATATATTAAACTTTTTATATTTAATTTTGGAATCTAATATTTTTTAATTAAATTTACACAATTAAAAGATACCTAAAAGTAGTACGACTCAAAATATTTATATTAAATAAGTACTAGTATTTAAGATATATAAGAGGATTTAAATTCAAAATTTTTTATTTAAAGTGAATAAATTTTAATCATTCCATCATAACTCAAATAAGACGAAAGACTTTTTGAAACTTTTTGAAAAATAAAGTAAAAACTGAGGAAATGGAAGGCAGAAAAAAGTCCAATTGGAAAAAAATAAAAGTTGAAAAAATCTCAAAAGGAAAAGAAAAAGTAACAATTAAAGATGACAAAATCTCAAAAGGAAAAGAAGAAGTGACAATTCAAGATTACAACTAAAAGATTATATTCTGATTCTTTTTTGGACTACTGAAGGTGACAAATATAAAATCTTAAAGTTTATATATTTTTAAAAAAAATCATAATTTGTTGTAAAATCAAGCTCATAACAATATATATATAAAGAGAAGAAGACAAGAAATGTAAATGAAGGAGAGAACTTTTCTTCTTATTCAAGTGTGTTCTACAAATGGTGAATGATATCTCTATTTGTAGTGTTGAGATATCACCCCAAAGGTCATCATGTCAAAAGACCAAACTATTAGATACATAACTATCCAAAAAAGTTCTTATCACTTTGGAATTATACATACATGAATTCAATTAATTCATGAATAAATCAAATGGACAATCCACTTAGTTCAATGGATTTATAACACTCCCCCTTGGATGTCCATAGATAATGTGCCTCGTTAAAACATTACTAGGAAAAACTCTGTGGGAAAAAAAATTTAGTGAAGGAAAAAGAGTACACATATCTTTTGAAACGCATTATTTGCTGCCTCATTAAAAACCTTACCAGGAAAATCCAATGGGACAAAACCTCGGTCAAGGAAAAAAGAGTGCAACGCGTATATACTCCCCTGATTAAAACATCACTTAATTTCTTGTTATGATGTCATCCAATCTTATAAATTTGCTTCTCAAATATTGATATTGACAGTGTCTTTGTGATCAAATCACATTCACGAAGATGTTGCATCGTTGAACTCATCCTGACATATCATTTTCTGGTTTCATGGATATGATAAGGCTTTGAGCTTAGCCGAATACATTCTTGAAAATCACTCTATTCGTGACCTTGTTATTGCAAGTAAATTGCTCATTCAACTTGTTCATAGCAACAATCATCTTGTGGACACTTCATTTGCAGTTGATTGTCTTGTAGGATAACTTCATATATGTCCTTGATGTCATTTCAACGTCTTCTCGTTGGGGAGGAGCGGAATCTTGTCAATAAACTCACTGCAAAATATTTGATCATATATAGCAAGGTTCATTAGTGTCACAATTGACTGATATATGGAGTTTCATCACTAAGAAGCTCTTCGTCCTTCTTTTGAGATCGAAATGGATCTTTATTTATGTCAAGCAATCTCATAATCATAGGGGTACTCAATGAAAGTGATTTATCCATATAAAATCGCATCAAAACTTTTTTGTGTATGTTGATTGATGGACAAATATTTATTTGTGAAATTCTCAATCTATAGGCCAAGACAAAATTTTGTCCTACTAGGAACTTTTCATTTCAAATTTCCTTTCCAAACACTCAATAGCTTCTGAAAGCTTTTTAAGAGTGTTAATGTTCAAGTCATCAACATACACAACTATTATAACAAATTTAGATCCTGACCTTTTTTCTAAAAATGCAAAGACAAAATAGGGTCATTTTGTGTACCCTCTCTTCCTTGATTATCTCAATCCATATGAGGATTCTTAAAGCTTTATTGAAAAAGTTTCTTTCAAACTTTTATATGCTTTAGGCACCTTGATGGCTTCAATAATTTTCGTATAACCTTCATTGTCTAGCTAGACATGACAACTATTCATTATATGCATTCAAGTTTTCATATATTGCCAGATCAAAACAAATCTCATTGCATCCACCATAGGAGAAAACATCTCCAATAATGTTAGGACTTTTGCGAAAAACCTTTAAGCCCTAAGGCAAGCGGTACTTAATATTTACAGTTATACTATCACATAATAATTTATTTGTACCCCACTGACATTATACCTTGATTTATGGACTATCAGTCCAAAATGACAGATTTGAATTCAAGATCCTCGTCACGATCTATATCATTGAGCTTACTTCATATCAAAGATACCGTCGACAGTTATTTGATATCGATTCCGATATGACATAACTTATTGAGATCTCTTCATTTTTCATCATTTCAGGTACCTAAACCTTTGTCAAGGTTTTATGAAGTGTTATGTCGTTGTGCTACTTTAAAGCACTTGCCTCATTATCATGACCATCCTGATCATTTGCTCCTCTCCTTCCTCAAGGAGTTTTATTTTTAGAATCAATTGGTCTATCACGTTTCAAGCGTATAATAGACTCTGTACTTCAATGACTTCTCATTGGAGCATTTACAGCTGAACTATAACATAAGGTCAGTAAACTCATCTGGCAATTGATTTGCAACATTATGCAAATGAATTATCCCTTGAACTTCAAGTTCACATTTATATTTTCTTTTAACGAGGATCTAGATAATTCATAATTCATCTCCCACATAATTTTCAGTTGTCAATCATCTCTCCCCCTAATTTTAGAAACTCTAACATTCATCCCAACTTCATTTGGGGATTCATCTTTATGCGTGTAGTGGAGCAATTAAATCATAACCATACATTCAAAGTTTTAGATGAAAATTATTTGGTTCATGACCCTGAACCAATTTTGATAGGGCACTTTTGTTGGCTTGATGCGTACAAGTGTTGCTATATGTTAAATAAATTCATCTCATACCAAAATTTCTTTCGGGAGATTTGTTGTCGTAACCATTGGTTTAGCTATAATTGGAGGCATACAATTTCTGTTAAACCAACCAGCATTATCAACATAATTTTATAATTTGGAACTATGCTCATAATTTAACAATTCGAGTAAGTAACCTTACAAAAATCAAATTGCAAGTTGATAACAAACACACATGTGACCATAGATGCATCTATTAAATCATAATAGTAAACGGTCCACATGGCAAGGTGAACGGGCCCATATTCCCTTTTTTATATGTTCCAAATAATTTCATGGAATATAATTCCAACCTTAGCTGGTACAATGATAATTTTATCATGAAAACAAGCAACACAAGAGAATTCTTGAAGAGTATTTTATTTCTTCAATATATAACCACGTGAATTCTCAATTACTTTTGCATCACATTTAAATAAGAATGGTCAGCCAGTCATGCCAACTGATCTTTATTTCAGCACACTTATAGTTCACTTTTGCATGTGATTCCATCAGCATGCCCATGTTTGTGTGCAACAAACAAGAGGAAAAAATGGGTAACCTTTTTACATAAATATTTATAACCCACTTCGATTGTAGTAATCTGAAGATATTAAATCTTTTCGTAATTTATAGTCTTAATATTTCTTTTCAATCATCCGAAACTTAAAAAGTTTCTTTTGAGACTCACTACAACCCCAATATTTTTCCTTAGATAATAACACAATACCTCTTTAGAGCTTACAATTAATTTTGTGTACTATCACATATTCTATGACACTATCTGTATGGTGAACATCTCCTTCAAGGAGAAAATTATATTATTATTGTCATGGTCAAAATTATTACAAGCAAAAACATGTTTCTTGCTTTACTTTTGTCGTACCATAGGTACACAATCAATGACAAATTTGTATTGCCACACAATAATATTAATTTGGTCATGGCCACAATCTTTATAGGCAAGAATTACTTCTTTCTTTTGCCCTTTCGGTAGTTCACAATAAACATATCATAATATATTATGACGTATAAACGTACACGACCATTGACCATTCCTGTCAAATAAAATTTATTTATTTTTCTCAAACCTCCCATAGAGATGAGTTGTGACATATTTCCAACCACACATGAATATGTTCTTATTCATATTTTTTTCCTTCATATTTTGACACATTCACTTTCAAGAATGGCAAACATTCACGATGCTTCTTACAAGTCACAATTTCTTCATGAGTTGACCATAACCATTTATACGAGTCATGCCTTTATATTTGACATAATTACATGACCCACCTCAACATCACTTTGAAAGGTAAAGTGCACCGCCAGTTTATATTCTTTTATATTGATGGAGGATTTATAAAATTTACTAGATTAAGTCCACAAAAATTGAGTGTCAAATGACCTTTCATACCAAATCACATAACTTCTTTCAACCTTTGAAAGACCATTTTGAGATGGCAATAACTTCTTCACTTTTTGAAGGATCATTTTGAGAACCCATAATGTTCTTCATTTAACCACAATGATGACTATTATTATTTTGTCCTTCCATGCCCTTATTCATACATTCAATCATTTGTCGTCTTTTTGACTTATTATTCACTGCTACCACATTCATACGATAAAATGGAGCAAATCAATTGGGCAGATTTCAAAGTTATCATATACTGCTACCACATTCGCTTCAGGGAATGGAGCAAATTCAATGGGACGAATTTCAAGACCTTTTATCAAAAATATATTATTTTTGCCTTAAGTCATCATTTTATCATCACAGTGGTGCATTGAGACTCAAACGCAATGTCTTATCCATATAAGGCGCTTAGGCCATAATTATGTGGGACTCAAACCCAATACCTTATCATCATGGTGCATCAAAACTCAAATTGATGTATTACCCTCTTGGTGCAATAGAATTTGAATCTATCATCTTACCCTCAAACATTTTTCATTATGTGCATCCGGACTTTAACCTGATGTCTTTCCCTTTTGGTGCGATGAGACTTGAATCCATCGTCTTATCCTTCAATCAATATCATATAAGTCAAAACCAATAGAACTCACCCATGAGCCTTTAATAAAAAATCAAGAGTTATAGAAGCAAATTTAGTCAAAATAAGACTTTGAGAGTTTTCTCACCTCTAGTGATTATAAATATTAATAAGTTCCTCAAAATTAACACTTAGAAAATCTACATGAAAATTTAGCTCTTTATTCTTCAATTCTTTTCTGAAACGAAGAATTGTTAGTATAATCATAAACCAATGTATAAAGTTGTTAGAGTAAAACAAACCAATATGTTTTACCTCTTCATATAACACATATATACTAAAATAAATTATTAGTATAAGAGGAACTTTTGAAAATATAAATGTGTAACAAGAAAAGAAAACACAAAACTTGTTCTTGCTCACAAGTGTTTCAGCTACAACTCTTTTGCGAAGTACTACAACTTTTAGAGCATATTCATGCTGATAACATGTTGTAAAATCAAGCTCATAATAATATAAATATAAAGAGAAGAAGACAAGAAATGTAGATGAAGGAGAGAATTTTCTTCTTATTCAAGTGTGTTCTACAAATGATGAATGATATCTCTATTTGTAGTGTTGAGATACCACCCCAAAGGTCATCATGTCAAAAGAGCAAACTAGTAGATACATAACTATCCAAAAAGGTTCTTATCACCTTGGAATTATACATACATGAATTCAATTAATTCATGAATAAATCAAATAGACAATCCACTTAGCTCAATGAATTTATAACATAATTTAATTTTTTTCAAAAAAAAAAATCACGATGTGAAGAGGTTATTTGTATGATTGTATCATATTAGAAAAATATATTTTTACTTTTTACTATAAAATTATGTATATTTAAAAGCTTGTATTAATATGTATATCCACAAATATTTATAAATAAAAAAATATAGAGATATGTGATATGTTAGTGCGGTGATTCCGTGCACATCAGGCATGAGTTATTATTTGTGAACATAATATTATTTATTTTTTCTTACTAACTTTAAAATAATATAATAAAAGAAATTAATTTCAATTATACCATGAGATGCTTTACTATTTATTTTAACTTTTAAGTCCTTCCAAATTTCAGTCAAAGGACAGTATAGTAGTTTTGTAAAGAAATAATAGAATAAATATTTAGTTGAAAAATTAATATTGATAATTAAATTTTATATGTCATAAAATTGACATTGTATAGAAATTATTATTTATTGTAGTTAAATAAATCTCATAATCTTCAAAATAAATTTTTACTCAAATCTTTAAAATTAAGAGCATGTCTTGAACTTTAAATGGATGACAAAATTATCTCATTTCAAAATATTCAAGGGTGAAATTGGGCAATTTTTTCTAATTTTAGAATAACCGCTTGTAGAAGGGGTATTTTCGATCCATTTGAATAGTTAAAAGTTATTTTCTTTTAGCCAAAAATATAAGGGAAAAGGCTCAAATATGCCATCGAACTTTTAGAAAAGGCTCATTTATGCCATCCGTTAAAAGTTTGGCTCATCTATGCCATTGTTGTTAAAGAAAAAGCTCATCCATGCCATTTTTTTAACTTCAGTTTTGCAAAATCACTTTTTACACCCCAAACAAGGTTTAACATTTTTCAATTGTAGTTTTTGGATCAAATGTACTCTTTTTGCTTCTTCTTCCTTAAGAACACATAAAGAACATTAACAATTTCCAAATTTCAATCTTCTTTAATTCTTCACGAAATTACCTCAAATTTCAAGAGTAGTTTTTCTCCGAGCTAAATACCAAAACTCAATATCTTTTGAGCACGAATTCAACCTAACTCAACAAGACCCACTTGAAATTTCTTCAAAGTTTCAAAACTTCAACATTCTTTAATAGTAGAATTTTCTCCACAACTTCAAATCATTTGAAATTTTGAACATACACTCAAAAAACACTAGGGAATAAAGATCTACTGTCTAAAATAACTACAAAAACACGAATCAAAGCAAATTTTTAAAATTTTTGGATTGATTTTCATTTTTTTGGAATATATTTTTTAATATGGGTAAAAATTTTAAACTCTACAAATGATTTTAGAATTTTGATTTTTTTTTAAAAAGAAATTAATGAAATAGCCGAAATTTGAAATGATTTCGTGAAGAATTAAAAAAGTTTGAAATTTGGAAATTGTTAATGTTCTTGGTGTTCTTAAGGAAGAATAAAGCAAAAAGAGTACATTTGATCCAAGAACTACAATTGAAAAATGTTAAACCTTGTTTGGGATGTAAAAAGTGGTTTTGCAAAATCGGAGTTAAAAAAATGGCATGGATGAGCCTTTTATTTAACAGCAATGGCATAGATGAGCCAAACTTTTAACGGATGACATAAATGAGCCTTTTCTGAAAGTTCGATGGCATATTTGAGCCTTTTCCCAAAATATAATTGTGAGGGCATTCTTTACCTAAAAATATAACATAGTAAAATTATCCTATTTTTAGCAGTTCAGGGGTATTTTAACTCTTTTTCCATTTATAAACTATAATTTACTCATTTAGTAAGATCGAAAAAGAATCAAATATAACCCAATATTATTAGAAATAATTTTAAAATACCCTCCATTTAAGTGTCCATCCAATCATACTTTTAGTTTTTTACCATTATACGTTAGTATTGATTTACCCATGATTTAAACGGAACACGTGGCATCACTGGTTGATTATGTGTTTTATTTGGTGATTGGACATTACGTGATATTTAATTATCCCTATTTGATGAAACTTGTTTGATCAGTATAATGTAGCCTTGTAAAAGTAAAAAGATGATTTTCTTGCTTGAACTCCTGTCACTACTTTTTCGTTGTCGGTCTATGAGATATACTGGGTACACGTAGTTTCGTACTCATACTACACTTGTTGCACCTTTTTGTGGTGCAGATCCAATTCCGGATACGAGCGCACCTCGCGAAGATTTTTGAGTCCGAGCTTGGTGTATCTTGGAGTTGTGGTGAACTGCTTGGTTGTTTCGTGGCCCACACCTCCCTCTATCTTATTACTTATTCTGTTGTTTTGGTATTCAGACATGATCTTTCTTATGTTAGGCTTGTCATTTTGGTTTCAGACTTGCACCGTATTTTAGAAGCTCTTGTACTTATGACACCAATTCTTGGGTGGTATTCTTGCTTTCCGCATTTTCATATTTATGAAGGACTTAGTGTTGGAGATATTCTATTTGTTGTTTACTTTTCACCTTATTTACTTAGTTAAATTGGTAAACTAGTGGGTTGGCTTACCTATCGGTTGGGAACATAGGTGCCATCTAAATATTACAAGCTTCATAATCCTAAACTTTAAGCCTAGGATTAAGTCTCACTTTATCAAGATATCATAAATCTAATGGTATTCATGTAATACCATACACCTAATATTTAATTACCTATCTTGATATACCAAAAATTAAATCATAGTATGATAAGTATACACAGAATCTAGAAAAGAAGTAAATACCACGGCCAAAACAGTATGTTACTCGCTAGAACTACAATTTGCAGAACTCACTATACTCACTCTATTTACTCCAAAATCATCATTACCCACTCATTGGTCTTATCCAATAATTAGACTAATCATTGACAATCATTAGCTAATGATTGACTATCATAAAAATTGCTCAAATTTGACTAACCCTACAACATGACCAGCAACAACAATGACTTAATTATAACCCATAATATAATATTCTCTTCCTAAGATAAGATCAATGCATCACTTTATTCATACACCTTAGAATTTAGCTACGTATTCATTGGATTGAGGATTCAAGTTCTCACCTGAATGGTTCGTTCTCCTATGTCATGCCCGCCACAGGTAAGTTTTCGTATACTATTTTTTTGCTTCTTCTTATTTTCTTTCTTTAGAAAAATAATTATGAATTAAAATGTTAAACCCCACTATTTATTTTTTTATCTATGGGCCAAGTAAACTATGGTATTAATTAAATTATAGACTTGACCCATTAATATCAACTAAATAATTAATTATTTAACAAAATGTCCATTAACTAAATAACCATAGTTAAACAAATAGTCCAAAATTTCCATTTAAAATTTACGAGAAGGATCTTCTATGAAGGAAGAGTTCCAAGTGCTCAAAACGACCTAACGGGTCGTTACATACAGATCCCACATCGTATTGACACTAGTGCGACACTAAAAGTGAAGAGTCCGAGCAACTTAGAACATCACATATTTCATATATAAAGAGACCAAAAAACACACATTTTAGTCAACTAAAGGTTAAGAGCTTATTTGAATGGACTTATAACTTATGACTTATAAATCAATTAACTCTAATTTAACTATATTTGGTTTATAAATATGTAGCAATCAATAATAAAATAAAATATATTACTACTTTCTAACACTAGTTTAAACAACCAAAACTCATCAAGGCAGCTATGCATCATGAAAGACAAGTTGAGAATAGACCATACTTGCACAATTTAATGTAGGAATTAAGAATCCTTACCTTCCACACATCCATGGTAGATTAATCATTAATGGGGTTATCTACCTGATTTGACAGTCAAATGCATAGCTGATCCTCCATATAAGAATTTTTTCATTTTTTTTATAATAATTGTAGTGTCCGAGCAAGCTTGCGCTAACAGAGGTATTAGGTAACTTTATCCATAAAGGCTTAGACAAACGGAAAAAAAATCACCTAATATTTTTTTGCCTCATTTGAGATTTAAACAAGAATTATGATTCCCAACCTATTTCATTGTCGACTAGGTCAATCCCTTGGGTGCAAAAGAAGGATACTATTAATGCCTCTCATCTTCTTACAACCAAATGTGACATTCCATAATTGAGAATACATCAAAAACCACATATGGAGAAGTTATACCTTTGTGCTAATATTCCACTACTTTGGGTTTTAACCTTCTTAACAGTTTGGTTGAGTTCAGTCAGGGGATTTACAAACATAGAAACAGATGAATCTGTACTTATTGCTTTTAGAGCACATATAACTTCAGATCATGATCATATCTTGTCCAAAAACTGGACACCCTCCAGTAACAGATCCTCTATCTGTTACTGGATCGGCGTCTTTTGTAGTGGAGACAACGAAAATCAAAGAGTGACATCTTTAAATGTCTCAGGATTCGGACTTTCAGGCACAATTGCTCCTGATTTAGGAAACTTGACATTTCTAACATCATTAGACATCAGTAACAACAACTTCAGTGGCTTGATGCCTAATGAGTTAGGTAATCTACAACGATTACAAGAGATAAACGTAGGATTCAATGATTTAAGCGGAGACATTCCAAGCTGGTTTGGAAACTTACCACAGCTCGAGAGCATTTTTATGAACGATAACACGTTTAGTGGTCCTATTCCACTGGTTTTAGGCAACATCACAAAGCTGAAGAGATTGGTACTGCCGTACAATTTGTTACATGGAAACATACCTCAAGAGATAGGAAACCTTTCCATGCTAATAAGAGTTGACTTTAAGTATAATGTGCTTACAGGAACTATACCATCTGAATTATTCAACATGTCATCCTTGCAAAGCATCGATCTCACTGGTAATAGTATAACAGGTGGACTAGCACCGGATATCTGCAGTAATCATCGTCTTGTTGAGCTTCAAGGCATATTTTTATCCGCGAATCAGCTTCATGGACTGATCCCATCGACGTTTCATCTTTGCAAGGAACTCCAGGATTTATCCTTGTCCTACAATCAATTTAAGGGGAAAATCCCAGATGAAATTGGATATATAACCAAGCTCAAGACGTTATATCTGGGGTTAAACAATTTCATAGGTATCATATTATTTTTATTCAAGTTATATATATGGAAACACTCTTATTATATTGCTAGTGTAGTTAGTGATTGGAAGAAGTCAAGTTCTATAATTTTTACATAGAAAGATTACTGTTGGAATTGCATGTTCAAAGAGCTATGTTTTTCCTAATAGTTGTGTTTTAACAGATATTAAAGCAAGGGCGGAGCCAGGAAGGGACAAATTAAAGGGTTCATTTGAACTCCCTTCGGTAGAAAACTATATATTGTAATGTTGGCCCCCTTTGGATTTTTCATGTGTTTACTTCTTCGTATTTTGAACCCCCTAAGTGAAAATAGGGCCGGGGTGTAAATTCCTTAATGACGGAGATTTCAGTCAAAACCATCAGTTTTCTGTTTCTCACAAGTTTATTTTCCCAACATATATGTATAGCAACTTCAACTTATCGAGGACATGTCCTTAGATAAGAGGTTGTGGAGTACATGGACTAGATTAGAAGGTTAATAGGTAGGAGTCCATTGTCTTGATGTCCATCCATACTAGTGGTAGTAGCATTACTCTTGTAGTTTCTTCTCCTTCGATTTCTGTGATTATCTGTTGTTTCTTGTACCTCAGCTATCGTAATAGTATTTTGTTGTAGTACTGTTCTGTTACTATCTAATGTTTGTTGTACTTCCATTACTTCTCTTTTTGGACTACTGCTTTGGACTATTTTTTCTTGAGTTGAGGGTATATCGGAAACAACCTATCTACCTCTGAGGTAAGGGTAAGGTCTGCGTACACTCTACCTTCCCTAGACCCTACTTTGTGGGACTACACAGGGTATGCTGTTGTTGTTGTATATGTATCGCAACTAAATCAGAGTTAGTGATCTTGAATCAACACGAAATTCCTACTTACTACACCAATCGATCGAGATGCTTTGCTATCTATATTTATCTAGCTTTGACAATCTTTTTGCAGGTGGAATTCCTGAAAACTTAGGCAATCTTACATATTTGGAGATTCTAAGCCTAAGAGGTGGTTCACTAACAGGTCAAATTCCACACACTCTATTCAACATGTCCAGCTTAAAGCAACTCGATCTTGCGAACAACAGCTTGTCCGGAAGCCTACCATCCACGAGCAGTCAATGTAATCTTCCTCACATAACTGGTGAAATCCCAGCAAACACATTCAGATGCAAACGCCTTCAAGTCCTAGAATTAGAAGACAATATACTTACAGGCAGCATTTCTAAAGATATTTCGAATCTTACTTTCCTTCAGAATCTAAATTTAGCGGGGAACAACTTTACAGGTATGCAACGCCAAATTGTTATTCCCCTTGTAGTTTCTATTTATAAATATGACATCAAAGTCCTAACTTTACGACATTAGATATTTCTACCTCATACTTTAACGACACCATGTAGCTTGTCTCGATGCACGTGTATGTTACACACATGATATCAGGTAGTGTATATTACATTCCTAATACATTTGATACTTTGTCAGGGAGATTACCAGCTGAGATAGGTAGCATAAATCTGAAGGTACTTAACGTCCATGGAAATCTCTTGTCAGGTGTCATTCCCTCTAATGTATTCAACATATCGACGTTGCAGATTCTAGACTTAAACAGGAACCGGCTCACAGGAACTCTTCCCTCAGGCTTGGGCCTTCAGTTTCCAAATCTGCAGGAGCTTTATTTAGGTGAGAATGAACTTACAGGATCAATCCCAAGCTCTATCTCTAATGCTTCACAGCTTGCTATTATATACATGTCCAGAAACTCGTTCAGTGGCTCGATACCCGACCTTGGCAATTTAAGACTTTTGAAGAGGCTATATCTAGGAGAGAATAACCTTACAGGGGAAACTTCCAAACGAGAATTAAAATTCTTGTCCTATTTAACTAATTGTAGACATTTGGAAAAGATAGAAGTGTCTTTAAACCAGTTAAATGGTGTCCTTCCAACTTCATTAGGGAATCTCTCTGCTAGCCTTCAAATTTTCTCAGCATTTGGATGCAAAATAAAGGGGACTATACCTGTCGGAGTTGGAAACTTGACAAGCTTGACCGGTTTATATTTGGATAGCAATGAGTTGACTGGAGTTATCCCAAATACAATTGGAAAGTTAAAAAGTCTCGAACGTATATATCTGGAATACAATAGACTGGAAGGGTGTATCCCAACTGACATTTGCCAGTTAAGTAAGCTGGGGGATATCTACATAAGTCACAACATGATCCGTGGAGCCGTACCAGCATGTTTTGGTGAACTCAAATCACTACAGAGAGTTTTCTTGGATTCAAACAATTTGACATCTACCATACCGTTGAACTTTTGGAACCTGAATGGCCTTGTAGGTTTGAACTTATCCACAAACTCTTTCAAAGGCTATTTACCATCAGAGATCTCTAATCTGAAGGTTGCAACAGACGTGGACTTATCGTGGAATCAGTTTTCAGGAGATATCCCCAGCACAATAGGCAGTGCCCAATCAATAGTTTACCTTTCTATGGCACATAATAGATTGCGAGGTCCTATTCCTGAATCTTTAAGTAACTTGATAAGCTTAGAGACATTAGATCTGTCATCTAACAATTTGTCTGGAATGATTCCAAAGTCTCTCGAAGCATTGAGGTATCTCCGACACTTCAATGTCTCTTTCAATGAATTGGAAGGAGAAATTCCATCAGGTGGATGTTTTTCAAATTTCAGTGCTGAATCTTTTAGGCAAAATCATGAGCTATGTGGAGTAGCTCGGCTGCATGTTCTTCCCTGCCGGACAAAACATTCCAAGTCAAAAAGTGTTTCATCTTTGATTAAATATGTTGTGCCCCCTCTCTTGTCAACAATTCTCATGGTGACTGTTATACTTATATTGATAAGAAAACGGAACCAATACGTAAAGATGAAAATGGAGCAATCACACCTTGCTGCAATTCTTTCACCTATTGCATTCTTGAGAAATGTTTCATATCTTGAACTTGTACAAGCAACAAATTCTTTTTCTGAAGCCAATCTACTAGGAAAGGGAAGTTACGGTTCAGTTTATCGAGGGGAACTCAACGATGGAACAGATGTAGCTGTAAAAGTTTTTAACTCACTGACAGAAGAAGCAACCAAGAGTTTCTATGCTGAATGTAAGATATTGAGCAACATCCGTCACCGAAACCTTACAAAAATCCTCAGTTTTTGTAGTACCACAGACTTCAAAGCTCTTGTATTAGATTACATGCCAAATGGGAATCTTGAGAGGTGGTTATATTCCCAAGATTGTTGTTTAAGTATGCTTCAGAGATTGAACATAGCAATAGATATTGCTTCAGCTTTAGAATATCTTCATTGTGGTCTAACAACTCCTATTGTACACTGTGACCTGAAGCCTAACAATATCCTATTAGATGAAGATATGACTGCACATCTTTGCGATTTTGGGATCGCAAAAATTTTTGAGCAAGACATGCATATGGCTCAAACCAAGACACTGGCCACCATTGGGTATATGGCACCAGGTGAAACTAAATCCAAATCCTTCTTATTCTGCTTTCTTTAGTAGTATACTGTATAATTTTTTTTGGTATATTTGAACATACTAAGTAAATTACCTAAAATCGTTCATAAGCTACATTGCTTGAATCTGTCAGGAGAAAGAACTCCGTTTCATTGATCACATTATCCCATATTACCAAATCCTTTTCATGTCTATGACCTTTATTCGCCACAAAATCTGCACGTTTGTTTGCCTCTCCAGATATGAATGATAGTAAGGCCTGTTGACTTTCACCAAGTATTTGCAATCTTCAATAATCGTCTTAAGAGGATGAAACTGTATGTTTTCCTCTTGGATGAGCTTGAAAGTAGGCAATCTGTTTCTACCTATTATGTTGTATATCCCCTTTCTTTTGCTAGTCCATAGTTCCGTAGTAAGGCTTGATGTAAGTCCTTTTTTTTTTCACTTTCTTCATTCATCTCTTAAAGTTTCTCCGAAAGTAGCATCTCCGGTTTGGATCTTCACACTACCATGAGTATATACATTAATTTTGTAGGTATACATTTCTTTCTAGTACTCCCTCTATTTTAATTTGTTTGTCTTATTTTCCTTTTCGTCCATCTCAAAAAGACCACAAGACAATATTAAAAGATATTTTGGTACATTCTAAGGTCTTCTTTACTTTCTTAATTAAACTCCGTGTCAAGTCAAAACCAGACAAACAAATTGAAACATAGGGAGTGTAATACTAACTAGACCTTATGCTATATATTTGCTTAAATTGTAATGTCATTGCAGAGTATGGAACTCATGGGATAGTTTCAACAAGTGGGGATATCTACAGCTACGGCATTCTATTGTTGGAAATGTTTACAGGAAAAAAACCAACTGATGATATGTTTGGGGAAGCAATGAACTTGAAATGTTTCGTGGGAGAAAGCTTACGAAGAAAATCTTTAATGGAAGTTCTGGATTCTGATTTGATTAGAGATGTAGAACAGTTCTCTGAAGTACTACAACAGGTTGTGTCATCTATTTTTTGTTTGGGATTGGAATGTCTGAAAGATTGTCCTGAAGACAGAATAAGCATAAGTAATATTGTGGATAGCCTTAGAAAAGCTAAAATTGAATATTTAGCAATTAGAGGAAAGGCAGAAAAGGTGTAGATTTTCTGATTGTGAAAAATGTTGTAAATATTTTCAAATCTTGTTTCTGAAAACACTTTTTTCTTGAGCCAAGAAACTGTCGAAAACAGTCTCTCTACCTCAAGAGTCAAGATATAGGGGAAAGGTTTGAGTATTTGATTTCCTTGGACCACGTAAGAATTCGTCGTCCAATTGAATATGTTTTTTCCTGGATGCTCTGTAAGAATTCGTCGTCCAATTGAATATGTTTTTTCCTGGATGCTCTATATGAATTCATCGCTACTCCTTTGCTCCACAATCTCTCTACTGAGCAACTGTAGCAAACAGTCTTTCTACCTCACACAAGATATAGGGGAAAGGTTCGTGTATTTGATTTTCGTTGGACCACGATAAGAATTCATCGTCCGATTGAATATGTTATTTCTTGGGTGCTCTATAGAATTCATCGCTATTCCTTTCCTCCACCATCTCTTTACCTCATACAATTTTCCTGGGTGCTCCATAGAATTCATCGCTATTCCTTTCCTCCACCATCTCTTTACCTCATACAAGGTAGGGGTAAGGTCTAACTACACCCCAGTCTCTCCATGAAAAGAAGTCTTGCTGAGTTCCTCTTTTCCTGCTATTGAACTTGTCCAATATCTACTTTAAAACCCGACTAATTTCGTGCAAGAAAGTTTCACTTTGGAGGTAAAACACTTTTTACCAAAGGGGAGTATTCATGACTCGAACCTAAAACCTCTAATTAAGAATATATGAGTTCTTCTGTCATGAAGAGATTATTAGCTTCATGGAAGAGCTCTCATTTTATTGTTGACTTTTGCAGTAGAATTCATCTAATAAGAATCCTATATAAACCACAAGCACACCTTTCCTGTTAATCAAAAAGGTAAAAACTTTTAGAACGAAAAAATCTGTAGTCATAGTTGCTAAAGAATATATTCTTCCACAAAATTACTTTATATATACATTCATAACAAGTATTGAAATCATTTCACTTCCTTACAAGTTAAAAGACAATTTTTGGATTAAGTATTTGATAGCTTACACCAAGTGTTCATGTACACACAATTCCAATCAATGGAGTATCATATTTTTTTGTCAGAAATGCTGAGTTTGTTGCTTACCAAATCCACCCAAACCAAAAAAAATAAAATTGAGTGTGTTTGTATTTCTCGATGCTCTCCCCGTCAGTTTTCAGCTCCTACTTACAGTTTCTTTCCATTTTCTGATTCGTCGTAACATGTTGACATTCAATTACAGTAGAAGAATCAGTTGAAATCTGCCTAGACTTTGTTGATGTTCAATTTCTTTTTTTGATGGACTCATCAAACTGCAATTACAGTATAAATCACGCTATCTTCCAAGTTGCGCTGAAAGCAAACCAAATGCAATATTCCTCTTCAAACATTTTGTGATTCTGCAATACTACTGGTGCTTAAATGAGATTGCTTTATCGAGCAACTCAGCAGATAAGAGAGAACCTGAATGGTCCTCTAGCAGGAAGGCTCATGGTAAGGTTTGGTTGACGAGCCCCATTGATATTGCAACTTCTTTGGATGCAAAAGTGTCAGCTTGTTCCTGCAATGTCACAGAATCGATGAAATAAAACATAATTAGATCATTATTTGTTTCAACGTCTTTACACTATCATTGAAAATAATACTTCGAGAAATACTAGAGCAGGTGCCTCTCTGCTGAGATATTTATATATAATTAGATCTATTGACTACATGAATTCTAAGAATCAGTAAAACATAAAATGAGCATGCGAGCGTACATGCACTTGTGCCTAAATGAGAATACAGAACATCATCCCAAAAATTAAGATATTTTATATATAATTTCAAAACAGAGTCTAAAATGCACAGGACAGGAAAAGCTGTATTGACGTGTACCTTTTATACATATGTTACAAATGGAAAACAAAGGTGCACACTCTATCATTGTTACGACCAAGTAAATGGTAAGAGAAGTGGATTAAGAGATGTGTCATTGTCATACAACACCAACAACTATATCTCAATCCCAAGCAACTGCGGGATCGACTATATGAAAACTTTATATCCATTTCGCTCCATTTGGTCCAGTCTCGTTTCAAAACCCAATTATATTTGTTAAGACAAAGTGCGGTTCTCAAGATGTAGAGGTAAACCTGAGCATTTTAGTGACAAAAAAATCTCTGGACAAACTGAAAACACTCGTCGAAAACATCAGACGTGATTGTAAGTCCAACTAAGCCTAAATTCCAACTAGTACGGATCACATATATGAACTTTTTTGCTATTATTGAGTTCTATTATTTGCTAGTCTGTATGGATTTTGAGAGATTCTGAATCTTTTAATAACACTTCCTTCCATGTAATCATAAGGCCTAGCTTCTTTTTTAACACCTTCAATCAGATAAGTTTCATCAATTAACATAATATCATCCACAAAAATCCTTTATCAAAAAGAAAAAAAATCATCCACAGAAATCATGTACCATGGAGCCTCATTAGCTAGACACTGAACTATCAAACTTGGGCAGAAGCTCAAATAAGCATACCTGAAGGCGATGCAAGAGATACATCAAGAACAAATGGACAAATACCTGTCAACAGTAACATATACCTCATTAAATAGAAGGTACAATTTTACATCAATTCACTTCAAACATTCAACAGACACTCAGAGTAAATGATCTGTTCTAACCAGATAAAAAAGCAAGATAACTCGAGCAGTTGGATATCGCCAGAGAAATCGTGTTGCCCTGACAGCCCCGGAATCCAAAAGTTTCGCGGCCTTCTGTAACTGCACAGGCAAGTTCAAGTCATATACAAAAATAATACGAATATATGGCTCTCTTTCCAGTTAAGTACAAAACTTGTACTCTTTTTTTTTTTTTTTAAATTAAAATAATTGTTATTGTACTCTTTTTTTTTTTCATGCTTCTTTTTACCCTTAGTGTGAGGATGTGGAAAATAGAGAAGAGCTTACCTGTACCGTCGCCCTTGTCATGTGTTGGTGATGTAATGGGAGAGGCCTGTAATGTTAAATTGTTTCAGAATAGCACGTCATGCTCAGAGGAACTTTAAAACTGGGAGGCTTTCTTTATTTTCCGATAAATTAAACTTTGGAGGCTCACTGAACAGCCTAATGAATTCTGATCACTTGTTTAAACTATAAAAGGCTCATAAAGAAATATTCCCTCCGTCCCAATTTGTGTGGCACGGCTGGAATTTCGAGAGTCAACCAAGTTTTCTTTGACCGAAATTTCTTTATATGCCTCTAAAATATTTTAGGTTTCTAATTATTGTGATTTATAGTACTTTAACATAATTTTCAAATATATAAATTTTATTTCAAAAATTTATAGCTTCTATGTCTAAATTCATGGTCAAAGTTTAGAAGTTTAAATCTCCAAATTCCAATTGTGCCACATAAATTGGGATAGAGGGAGTAATTCTGACGCAACGAATTACTTTTTACATTTGTTTGGTTCTTGATCAAAAAAGTTTTGAAGCATATGAATTCCCATTATTGTTGTAACATAATTTTTTATATATAACATGACATATTGACCTTCATTTTAAGTTAATGATGGCAATAAACTTGAATTCTTTATTATTTTTAGTTGTGTCCCCGACCACCTAACCTACCTCGACAATTCCACTGGATACTTGGATCCTCCTATTGTGCCAATTTTGGCATATTTATTTAACAAGCACTTTCTTATTCTTTGAAAAATTAAGATCGCACCAAACAATTAATATATTCTATGCAACCACATTGTTCCTCCCTTCACTCTTTCGTTTAACCAGGCAGGAGATGCAAATTTTTCTTCAACTTTCTTTGCAATTTAAAAAAGGAAAGCCTGAGCTGGAAAAGACGGTTCAAGAAATAATTTTTTTTGAAACTAAGAAAGTTCAAGAAATAATTTTAATGAACCAATTTCACATTTTCCTAATGGACAGGACTGGCCAAAGTATAATGGGAATCAAGGTCTAATAATAATAAAGGCAGAGATTCAAAAGTGTCTCCCAGAAGCATAAAGTAAATTCTTAATAGTAACATACTCAAGTGCTTTGATGTCAGTGTCTTCCTCCCACGAGGATGATGCTCGACGAGAAGATCTGTTTCTTTCAGCTTCTAACTGTTGTAAGAGAAATTCTTAAATAACTTAAAACCACTTTATCAAACTGTAAATACAAGGAGTAGAATGTAATGCAATGCCAAAATACTTATAAACTAAAGCACAAACCTGTACTTCCTGAAGACGCTTTGCTTCCTTCTCCAACTGAAACGCAGCCGCAGCTTTTTCACTGGCCATGGCTTCAAGCTGTGTTTGCTTGTAAAACTGAACTTGCAGGCAAGAAATATAGCTTATTAAGTTACTACCAGTAAATAATGGGAACTATATAGAGCATACATGAATTAGTTTAAGCTTACTTACCAATAGATCAGTTAATTCACGATACCGTTTTTCAAGTTCCACGTGTTCCTATTACCAGCAGCAATAGATTCCAATATCAATATGAATTTAAAGATTGATAAATGACGATATGCAAATGGGTCAAAGTCATACAAAGCACAAAAGAAGAGAGATAACAAGCAAGAATGAAAATTCCGTCACATTCATGGGTTTCCTAAAAGCACAGACTTGGCGACTTACCATATATGGAGAAAAAGAACATAAAAGGTATGACACAATTATTTTAAGATTATTTCTCAATCCTTGACATATATAAGACTAAAAAGCAGGGATGGGCACCAAAAATTTTGTAGCTTCTATGCTGCCTTTGCTGAAGGAAAGTCATGTTGCTAATTCAAAGTTTGTAATAATAAAAGATACTGTGTGAATAGCCTAGCGATAAGATAATTAATATCTTGCCACCAGTGACAATATCTCTTCTTACATTTCTGCGTTCTAAGACTAAGTATAATTCACGTACCATATTTACACTACCCCAAACCTACATCAATCTACAACAAAGTTGAAATGACGAAGTCTCAAAATTTATCAAGCACCAAAAGTTAATGTAGACTATGCGACTGAAAAATGCTATAAATTGCAATAAAAAGTAGAAATTTTATGCCCATAACCAAATTAATGCATATATATTCATCGAGAAAGCATCCATCCCTCATTTAATCTAAAGCAGAAAAACATTTGCAAATACAAGAAGATGTTTTCCCCCATCAGCTGATTCCTGTTGCAATTTGGGATCAAAGTAAAAGGGAATAGGAGTAAAAGTTGATCAAAATTACAGTGGAGTAAGTATCCTCTAAGGCCTCTTGACAAGAATTCAAGTTCTATCACAACATTGGTTTGGCAGATCTCTTTCCCTATGTTGTTTCTGTAGATCAAGGTGAGTATTTCAGATCTGAGCTTCTCATCCTCTTTTGAGTAGGTAAGGAATACCATGTATTGAAATACACTACGGTGATGCACCTTTTGAGCTACCAAAGCACAAGAACAATTGTGCAACATACAATTCTCAAATTGTCGAGGAAAAAAAGAACTATTCATGCCTGAGAGAAAGAGCTCACAGGAAATTCATTTAGGAAAGACACTTTAAATGGCTGAGATAATCTGTGATCTTCTGATAGAATCTCATTAGTTTGACTGTACGAGTTGTAGACTCCTTAATCCTTATATGATCTTTGGACAATTCACATCACTTGAGCCAGCTTTCAAGAATGAGTTTAGGCGGAAGGTCCATTTCCTTAACATTGTATCAAAGCCACACCCTTCTCTAATATTGGGCTAACCAATGCTGGATCACCCACATTTTGTTACTCCCATCAATATCCAGCCTTAGGGGTATGTAAGATCGTTTATTATCTCCTTATATGGTCTTGGTCAATACTTGTTACATGAGCTACCTTTTGGAATTGAGCTAGGCCCAAAGTCTAGTTTCTTCATATGAGATATCAGAGTAGACAGAGGACAGAGGTCCCAGGTTCAATCTCATTACCACCCATTATCAAAATAAATCACGTGCTTAAATCAAGAAAAAAGAAAGGAAACATGACAGCAAATGAGGAGAGTGTTAAGACATAATCAAATATATCCTCTCTAACAGCTTAAACTTTAGATACAGTAATCACACAATTTAACATGGAATATCAAGAAAATGGGCTCGGGTCTAACTACATGCCAAAAGTTATCTCATGTTATGAAGATTTTCAAGGGCCATACAAGAATACCACAACCAATACACTTACCCAATGTGGGACCATAACACCCGCTACATGCCTGAACTAGACATTTGGAGCGTGGAGTAATATAACATGGATGACCCAACATTACGCAGTTTATTTTTAGGGTTAGTTGTGGCCCTGATACCATGTTAAGATAATGAACCTACGGCATAACTCAACTCTAAAGTCGGCGCAAGTGGCAAGAAATGTAAGGAGACTGCAACCTATACACTTAAGTTATGTGGAATCTAACACTCTAAACACCTCATAATTCTTCCCGGCAACATGCATGGGTATTCCAATCATGAAAGAGACCTTAAACACCCCCATAAATCTTTCAAGTTAAGTTGCTCAGACTCTTCAAAAATATTGTTGGATGTGTCGGGTCCTCCAAAAGCTATGTATTTTTGGACTATCCGACAAGAGTGCGGCAGAATTTCGGAAGGTCCGAGCAACCTAGCTTTCAAACAACATGCATGAGTCTTTTGATCATGCTATTCGTCACCAGCTTTGGCATGGCTTAATTTACTACTACACCACAAAACTATAGAAACTCTATACACTTCGTAAATTTTGAATTGAGCATTGGAACCTCAATTTTTATTTTATTTTTTGGGATATCCAAATATATAATCAAGTACGCTATTAAGATTTACTTTATATATCTAGCTTTTGAGACAAATAAATATCAGGGTTATTCAATTAAGCTAAGTGAAGGGTACTATTGGAGCCAAAACTGATGATGATCTATTTGTATCTACCTGAATAAGTCGATGCCCTCTTAAAAGTTGAAAACCCGAGGTTAAACTAAGTAGAAGTCGAGCTGTGTGGAATA
The DNA here is from genome assembly GCA_018342035.1 of Solanum appendiculatum. Lineage (NCBI taxonomy): Eukaryota > Viridiplantae > Streptophyta > Magnoliopsida > Solanales > Solanaceae > Solanum > Solanum appendiculatum. Next base: position 53,409 of record JAGDQO010000973.1, read on the forward strand.
TCAGGAGGTCCCAAATCTTGTTGGTAAGGGCAAAAGCAAGAGTTTAATCACCTGGCGAGAGTAATGTTCAGCATCCCTTTTCATGGCAGCCGTTTCAATTCTTAACTTTTGCATTTCAGCCTACAGTCAATAGAAAAATTACCCCTTAAGGCATCAACTTAGAGCAAAAGATCATTATATTTATGAACAAAAACAAACAAGTACAACATTAGCACACATTAGTTAGTGATTGAGCCAAACTATAGAGCAATAAACTTGCCTCCAAAGAAGCAAGCTTGCTTTCAGCCTCCCTCTGAGTTTGGCGTGCACGCTCCACTTCTTCTTGCCATGCCTGCACCTGCATATTCAGAAAATGAAGTTAAAACAGACATCTGGAGGGTCTCAGGTTGCAACTGAACAAACGAATATGAGGCTTGATGGAAACATCTATGGATATCAAGGATCCAGTTGCACATGTAAACTTTTTAACTGCAGCACACATGGCTGATAATGTCAAACACAAGGTCCCTTGTCTTAGTTAAGAATTGTAAGTTTCATATTTACGAGATTCCAAGACAGTTCTCCAGGCATAATATGTACAATAGGCATGAAAACGCCTAATTTTGCATGAGTTACAACTTCAATATCAGGAGCGTAACAATTTACTTAGTAAGATGAGAATTTCTCTCTTTGTAATCTTTTTCTAACTCAAGTGTAAATTTTCCAACTGCAGCAAGCATACTGATAATGTCAAACACAAGGTCCCTTGTCTTAGTTAAGAATTGTATATTTCATATTTACAAGATTCCAAGACAGTTCTCCAGGCATAATATGTACAATAGGCATGAAAACACCTAATTTAGCATGAGTTATAACTTCAATATCAGGAGCATAATAAGTTACTTAGTAAGATGAAAATTTCTCTCTTTGTAATCTTTTTCTAACTCAAGTGTCTTGCAGCCACCAACAATTTTATGTTTACTTGTATCTTCGAATTCTTGGTTCTCTCAGGTTACTTCAAAATGCATTCAGGTTAATAACAATTATAGAACCTGAAGCACTTGATTTGCCTCTTCCAAGGACTTCTTTTGTCCACGGCGAGTACGAGCTTCCATGTCTTGCAGCTCTTGATTTAGAGTTGCACATTCAACCTGCCAGATTCAGACACCCTTGGATAAGTTGAAAAGTGCTGAATAAATCCTTTCATTATTCTTTTAGGTGTCATCATTTCCAATTAAGTCGAAGAGTCACATAAAGGATTTTCTTTTTTGAAAAGGAAAGAGTCACCTAAAGGATGACATCCAAAAAATATTACTTACCTCAAGCAGTGCCACCTTCTGCTCAAACTCTGTTGCCTTTGCAGTCCTTTCATCAGCTGTTCTCTAGTGCCAATAGTCATACAAAAATTTAAAGACATCTTTACTTCATTGAATAATAACAATCAGGCATGCAATAGTAATGAGATTATGTGCTGTCAAATGAAAGAAACTTATGATATACAAGTAGTCAAGTACAAACAATAAACCAATTGCTAGGTACACAGGTATAATTAAAGAGAAGTTAATTGCTTCACTTCTTTGAGATTCCTGCTTAAGACCAAAAGGACAAGTACTAGAATCTAGCCCACTTAAGCACGATGACTGAAGTGGTAGAATGGACCAAAGTCAAGCTGTTGGGGAAAAAAATGAAAGTAAAAGTAATCCCTCTTCTTTTCATAATTGACGACAATGTCTTAACAATGGGTGCTAAATTAGAAATGGCTACAATAAATTATTACTATCAATTACAATGTAGACAATATGTTCACGCCACAATTCTAGCTCTTAAGAGTCAGGTCAAAGTCAACCTCTCATTATCAACTTAACACTACCATAAATTCACTCCCTAGAAAATACAAATTATCGAAGAGCAGGATACTGCATCATAACCCAAGCAATGCATTACAAGAACACTAGAACTTTTCAGCGAAAGTTCACATCTTTATTCTATTCAGGCTAATACCATTCTGGCTTGTCATTATATGTGGAAGCAAACAGCTGAATCTCAATGTTACAAAAGCAATAGCATGAAAAAACCAAAGGACCATAAATGTGTACTTTATTACAATTCATGATGTAACAGCATAAAAGATTATACTTGAAGATGGAGAATACCTGCGCCCTAGCCAAGGCTGTGGATGCCTCTAAAGCTCGGTGCTCCAGTTCTACCTCCCTTTCCATAAATGCCTATTATTACAGACGAAAGGAATTATTAAATTGCAAACAGCACATCTCCATTATCCTCCAACAACAACAAACCCAGTGTGTGGGATCTGGGGAGGGTGAAGTGTACGCAGACCTTAGCCCTACCTTTGAGAAGGTAGAGGGGTTGTTTCAGATAGATCCCGTCACCCTCGGCTGAACGAACAGTGAAAACAAGGCAATAGCAACAAGTACAAACTACAGCAGGGTAATAAGATGCCGAGGCTAAAGAAACAATAGGTAGTGATAGAAACCTAAACATAAGGGAAAAAAGAATAATACTATACTCTGAGAAAGGGGGCACTGTGGATGCAATTTCAGAATCAGAGAGGGAGCAAGGGAGGGCCATTGGAAACACATCTATGCAGATTAAAGCAGAAACCCTATATTAGGGAGGAATGAGAAGTTCTCTGCTATTTTGACTAAAATGATCCACAGACAGTGTGATAAAGTTGTTGCAGATTTCAGGATATAAGCTTGTTTGTCGCTTAAGACTTTAAATCACTTTCCAAAATCTGAGTACAAATATTTAGCTACTTCTTTTTTAGAATGCTCAGCAAGTTTTCAGTTATAAACCTTTTTGGTAGCATTATGAGCAGCACGCTCTTCTTCTGATCTTCGCTCTGCAGCACCCAGCTCCTCCCTTAAAGCCTGAGCACATAATTTTATCACCAGAGTCAGAAAAACTATAGTAATTGTTAGAATAGGAATAGGTTTATACTATCCTATTTAGAATAGGAATAGGAATAGTAAATAGTATCCTACTTAGAAAAGGATTGTATTGTAGTGTCCTAGTTGGAAAAGGTGTCTATTGTAGTGTCTATAGGGTCTCTCTGTAATAATGTAGAGACAAAACAATTCAATAATATTCTTCTTCAATATATCTCACAGTAATAAAGGTGTTAGGAGCAGCAAAACAGAGTAAATAATATCCAAAAGTTGTTGTGAATAGAGATCCACATACTTGCATCATCCTTGTCTCTGTTAGTTCCCTGTTTCTCATTAAAGACTCCATATTATCCTGAAAAAAAGAAGACAAAACTCAGCCTTCCTTTCCATTTAAAATAATTGATTTCCCGGCACACAGTGGTAAAAGAGCTGATAATTCAAGTCCTCACAGGAAGTCCTTTTAATTATAGAAGTTTCACTTGTATTGGCCAAGGAAAGCACCAATAGACACAATTCCAAGTACCAGAATTTTAAAGTGAAGTCATAACAACAAATCAGACTGATGCAAATGATCCCAGAAATAAAAACAGAAACAACGAGATGTCACTTCGCAAGTGCGCAGTGCAAGCCTATAATAGGTAGTTTGAAATGAACCTGCAATGAGGTCAGGTTTCCTTCGGAGAGAGCAGCTTGCTTCTTAAGTGCATCCGTAGAACTAACAAGAGCCTCAATTTCAGCATTCTTTGCAGCAAGAGCCTCAGCCATACTGGACTCCGCCCTCGACACCTCTTTTTTGGCTGCAGATAAATCTTTCTGAAGCTGCTTTATCCGAGCCTCGCAAGATTTACTCAACTCTCTCTGTCACATCAGAATAAATGGCATATAATCAGGACTTGAATGCAGTTATTTTAGAAACTCGGGAATTCTCCAATCAAATGCTCATATTCACCTCTGCTACAAGAAGCTCCTCTAGCTGAGCATTTTCAGATTTATACTCCTGAAGACGTGATGAAAGTCCAGCACAAACCTGCACATTTGAGTTAAAGCATGATAATCTGTGAATATAACTTTCCGCAAAACAAGAATCTGTTACACTGCAGATGACCAAAAGATCAAAAAGGAAAAAGTGTTAATTATATTATGATCATGATAATGAATCTATTCAACAATTTTCGCCGTTCACATAATTTCTCGAGCAAAGTAGCCTCCCAACTATCCATATCAGGAGTTTTTTTAAAAAAAAGCCATATCAGGAATTTGAACTTCTTTTCATCTCTCATGATAGGTAAATTAGGATGTGACAAGATTATTTATGTTCGTAACATTTAACCTATTAACACTTCGGAAGACAATCTTACAGCATAACTCAAATTAACAAGGAATACTGCTCTCTCCTTCTCTTTTCTTTTCTTTTCTTTTTGAGTGAAAAGGAGGCCTTCAAAAACTGATTATATTAATGCTCATTAAACTTTACAACATTTACGCACGTCGAACTTATGAGAAAGTAATATTGCTGAAATAAAGTCTTTGAACAAATCATATTCATAAAAAAAAAAATGGGTGGTTCGCAAAGGTTCATTTAATTAAAAAATTTGAAGGACAAGAAAATACTGCATTTACATGTACTAACATCCAGCACCATTTTACAAATATTTGGTGGAAAAAACCAAACCGAAGGTAAATTCAGAAGCTAGTTGCCAGATTAAATTTCTAGTTCTCTAAGTTAAATAGCAGCTATTTCTTTGAAAAACACTCTGAAATGGCTTCTTCGAGAAAAAAAAAATTGGAAATACTTTTTGGGGAAACTTTTTTAAAAAATCAAATGAATATGTTTGTTGAATTCCCGTTTTGCATCATTTCGAAAAAATATGCACAAATAAAAGCACCTTAGCATTCTAAATCAGAGGATAATGAAGTAATGAACTCTTACACGGGCTAACCGTGCTTCTTTTGACTGACCAGTAGAAGTTGCATTCTTAAGCAATCCCTGAGCCTGAAGAAATAAATGTAGTCAAAAGAACTTATCAAAAGACCTAGAAATACACCAAAAAGTTAGCTTAAAAAACAGACTCTACCTCTTCAAGTTGCTCTTGTTCTTTCATGGATGACTTAACAGTTTTACGTTCTGGAAGCTGCTTCTCGCCTGGATTAACAGTTTTATGTTCTGGAAGCTGCTTCTGGTCTGAATCAGGTTCAGCATTGGTTTTAGCATCCTTCATCTGCTTATCAATTTTACCGGGTTCATCTGCAGTTAAAGATTTAGATCTTTCCTGCTGAAAGTTCACAGGAGATCCTTCATCAAGAAGAACTGTGCTTTGACTGGAGTCTACAGGAGACTTGTCCTGCACAGTATCAACCACTTTTGCAGTAGTCAAGAGAGGAGTCTCTCCAGGAATATCTGAGGTGTTTCCACTTGTATGCTCACCAGTAGATTCTGAACTCACAACTCTAATATCAACAGGTTCTGCAGCTTCCACGTGATCAGCATGATGATTTAACTCATTGTTAGAGGCTGTTTCAGATATAAGAGCATCCAATGAGGCACCGTCTTCAGAAACTTTTAGCTTATCTTCGGTGCTAGTTTTGCTGCTAGGACTACCAGGATTTGTCCTACCGTCTTCAGTAAGTACGATAGCTTTATCTTTATCAGAGGCAATATCTGACTGTGACGTCCCTTGGCTTGTTTGTTCCCTTTCAAAATTGACTGGTTCTGAAGGTTCATTAGAAGAGAGTTGTTTTTGAGGCTGCAAGAAACTCATTGTTAATATTCTGAAAACTGACAGTAGATAAAAAAGCATTGTACTGAGAATGAAAACACTACCTTCTTTTTATGCCTTGATCTTTTTGTTTGAGATCCTTTTGCATTCGGAACTAAGCCAAAGAAAAAAACAAAAAGATGATTTATTCACCATCCGCAGAGGCTACTTTAAAAATAATAATGTAATAAAATGAAAAGTTATAGGACGCTTAAATAAACACATTTCTTTTCCAATCAGCATGATCACAAATAGAATCCAAAATGTGCATCTTGAAGTATCCTACTGTTTTCAGTTAGTGTAGCATTATTTTATCAGAGAGACAAAATCTGATTGAGACATCCCTTGGCTAGCTTGTTGCCTTCTCAGAATTGACTGTTTCTAAAGGTCCATGAGAAGAGAGTCTTTTCTAACGCTAGCAACAAGAAGTCTTATTTCTTAAACAGGAATGTTCTAAAGGGCCTGTTTGGATTGGCTTATAAGCCATAAGTTAGAAATCCTAACTTATGTTTTGGCTTAAAAACAAGTGCTTAACAGAACTTTTTTATTTTATCCAAACACTACAAAAGAGCTTAAAAGCTTTTTTGGCTTAAAAGCACCTAAAATAAGTCAATCCAAACTGGCTTTAAACCAGTTCAAAAGCAGAAACCAAAGGTGCATTTTGAGGTTGAAAATTTTATAATAAAGGAAGCAACACTATAAAAGCTATACCTGGACTCCGAACATTGGGCTGTTCATCAGAATTCTCGCCGACTACACTCTTTGCCCTCTTATCTACAACTTCAAACAAATCTGATGCAACAAAGTACATTTCACCTTGTTAGGAAATTGTACAAGAACAGGAAAAATCTTCCATGTTGATGAGTTAGAAATCGACATAGTTGAAATGTGTCATCCATCAAAATATGACCCCGAAGAAGATTACAAGTCAATAGGGTACATTTCTATTAGCGGAAGCTGGTTGTTAATATATAATTTCTCATTTTTCTTATCAGATTGGAACAATGGGAAGTAGGAAAACTTTGAGAATTCATAATAGCAGGGTGTACTTAAAACAATCTTTGGTAGTGAGTGGAAACTGGCTTTTTGCACAGCATCAAGTTCCATTTACAATTACAAGTAGCATGCACATCAACAAACTTGCAATGCAGTAAAATCTATCAAAATCAAACTAAAGAAAAAAGAAAACTTGTGAGCAACTTATAATTTATCAACATTAAAAGGGAAAGGGTCAAATTTTGCCTCTTTACTATACGAAACTGATCAACTTTGTCCCATGTTAGACTTTTCATTTAACATTGCCCCGCCATCAGGAGAAGGTCTCAATTTTTCCCTTGATCCCTAAGCAAGCTCCAAGCTATGGATAATATTAAACAATAGTCAAAAGTTGAGGGGTAAATCTAGACCTTTTTTCTCGAATAATTTGGACATGTAGCCTTCATTTCACCGTTAAAGATAATAGCAAACATAAGACAATGGCTTAACAACAAGGGTATGAAAGTGACATGGAGGAAAAAATGAGCACTTTCGGTTGTATATGGGCAAATCTAGACCTTTTCCCACATTAAAATAGCCAGAGCTGTCTATTCCACATCTCATAGTTCAATTTCAACACCATCCACTAAATAAACTCAAATTTTACGCATCCCGGCTCAACTACTGAGTCTGATGCAGAAATTGCATTCACTAAAGAAGATAAGCTATACCCAAAGGCGTGCCTCCCTAGTGGTCAATGAAGTGAGTTGAGAACCATGAAGTCTCAGGTTCAAATACCAACAGAGACAACATTAGGTGATTTCTAAATTCTACCCGTATGTCCTAGCCTTAGCCTTGGTGGACAGAATTACCTACTACCTATTGCTAGTGGGAAGTAGCAAGGCAAGTATCCCAAGAAATTAGTCGAGGTGCGCACAACCAAAAAAAATTATCTTTGACTTCACTGTCAAAATGAAAATAACTCCTTAAACCAACACTACAAGCAACAACAACATACCAGTGTAATCCTACAAGTGGAGTCTGGTGAGCGTAGAGTGCACACCCTAGCTTTGGGACAAACTATTTTACCACACACAAAAATGCAAACTAAATTTCCAATTAAAATACACTCACTAGCCTATTCCAGGTAATCACATTTCTACAAAACCATCTTAAATGTATATATACACGCCATAGACACTGATCTCACATGCACCTACTGCTACGAACACATATATATAACAATTCATCAATACAATCGACATACCTATACACATTAAACAATGTGTTCACCAATTTCAACATTCTGGATCCGCCTAAACAATATCACTTCCATAAAAAAAAATCAAAAAAAAAAAACTCATACCTTCAGCAGCTCTGAGCCACGAAGACATTGTTGGAATAACTGAAACAGTGTATATTCACCTATATATCAACCATGAAATGCAATAATACATAGAATTCAAAATTTTATGAGAAAAAAAAATCTGCAGAAATTCAACAAGGAAGGAACCAAATTGAATAATGAAAAATGACAAATGAGATTTTTTTTTTTTGCTTTTTTTCAGATCGCAAAATGTATAGTTTTGCTGTTTCTCTCAATATGGAATCGTTTGTTAGGAGATCTCTGTAAGCAGAAGAGGAAGAAGGAAAGAGCGTTGATTTGGTGTAGTCGCGAATATGGTAAGTAAGGTAGGACCTGTAATCAGAGCCGTGGGAGAAATTTGGGAGCCCGGAAAATAAATGGATCGTTTGAGCCCATGTTAATTGGGCCTTGATTTTGGATTAGATAACTGCGAGGAAAAATTACGCAAAGTGGCAAATGTTTACGGTGTATTTAATAAATGTAGCTATAGTTTTAAAAAGATTATGAGATGTGTCTATTAGCGCTAATATAGTATGTGTTGATATAGCTTTTTCGCATGAATTTCAGTTGATATAGTATGTGACGATACAGTTGATATACACAGCTAAGTTGATAGTTGTTCAAGACAAGCTTTTTCGCTAATAGAGTCAGGACCAGAGCCAGCTTAGGGCTAGGGGATTCATCTGAATCTTTTTGGAAAAAATTATGCTATTTATACATGGTTAAAGTTATTTTTCTATGTATATGTAGTAGATGTTGAACTCTTGTCGACTAGTTTGCGAGTTTACTTCTTCATATTTTGAACTCCCTAAATGAAAATTTTGGCACCGCCATTGTATACAGTGATACAAAATTATAGTTATGTCTCATAAATATGCAAATTGTAATTATGCTTCGTAAGTACGCTCTAAACCAGTGTTTTAAAAGCGGGGGCGTGAGGCGAGAGGTAAGCCCAGAGACACGGGGCGTAAGTCTTGTGGATCTATGGGGTGTAGTCTCATGTATATTCAATTTTATAATTTTATTACTAAGAAAATAAGCAAAAGTAAAACTTTCAATTATTTTACAAATAAATTTTAATAAATAACCTATAATATATAGAAAAAAATATTATGATTTTTATTTGAGAAAGGTATTAATAACCAATAATGAAGAAAAAAAGTATTACAATTACTATTTGAAAAATATCATTACAGCAATAATAAAAAATATGATCTAAAGCAAAAAAAAAAAAAAAAAAACGCCCAGGGCATGCGTTTTTACGCTTGGAGCTTACGCCCCAAATTCTAGGACTTACGCCCTATGGATCTACGTCTTCTATTTGCGCCCCGGAGCGTTTTTGGTACGCCCCGCCCCGAGACTCACCCCAAAAAGCGTTTTTGAAAACACTGCTCTAAACTATGTCAATTTATGATTATTTTTTTTCCATAATACAATTACATTTGTTCCTTGTGCCTATTGATAGTTTTATTTTGAGATCTTTACACTACACAACAACCCTATAAAGATCATAACATATTCAGTGCAATTCTTAGCTCGGAATGAATAGAATGTACGTAGATCCTATTCCTATCTCGTGGAAAAGCTAATGGATCCAAACTCTTTTTTCCTTATTGCTAGAGTGAGACATTATCAGCCCAATCTGTTTCTAGTTGGGCTAGGCCTCATTGTGGGATCAAGCAGATCATATCACCAGCCAGCCAAATATGGGCCCAATCACTTTCATGGATTCACAACTCCAAAGTCATAACAAAAAAATAAAAACTACAGATTTTAAGTTAATAAGTATTTTTAAAAATGTCGTTTTCATTAATCTTTTGAGGTATGAGTACACGTTCGTAGATGATAATTATCAAAATCATATATAAGACACCCTCACATCTCTAAATAGCCTATTTAGGAACTTAACACCTTCATGCACGCTTAGACCTGCCAACTAAAGCGTGAATAATATAATATGAGGGTCTAAAATAACCGGATCAAGATAAAAACAGACAAAAAACTATCGACAATACATGTCAATTCAAAAGCAAAAGGAGAAACTTAATACCTTCAATTCCTACATGCCTAGACCTGTCAAGTGAAGCGTGAATAATATAATATGAACATTTAAAATAACCTAATCAAGAAGAAGGAGAAACTATCGACGATACATGTCAATTCAAAAGTAAAAGGAGGAACTTAGCACCTTCCTATACACCTAGAATTGTCAACTAAAACGTGAATAACATAATATGGGCGTTTAAAATAACTAGATCAAGAAGAAGAAGAAACTATCAACAATACATGTCAATTCAAAAGCAAAAGGAGGTATTAACACCTTCCTACACACCTAGACCTGTCAACTAAAACGTGATAATATGATATGAGCATCTAAAATAATCGGATCAAGAAGAAGAAGAAAAAACTATCGACAATACATGCCACAAAAGCAAAAGGAGGAGGAGAAAAGGTAATTAAAGAGAAAGACGACTATGCACTAAACCAAATAAAGGAGATAATTACAAATTTGTACGACAAACAACCAATAAACATTATCTTTTTTTACTTTTTCATTTTATTGTCATTGTCCAAATTTGCCACCAAAGTAAAATGGCCCTATGTTTAATCAAAGCAAAACAAACTTTTGAAGCTTTAGTCTACCCCCACAAACCTACATGTCAAAAAATAAAGAATTATGGGTGTATGATGAGACATAAATTTATATATTTTGAATTTTAAATTAAAAAATTCATTGAGTTTTGAACATATCATAATATTATATACATATAATTAAGTAGGTTTTAAAACACAAATATAGAATATTGCCTAAACCTACGTGATTCTGTTAAGCTCGTAAGCAGTATTGTAGAAGGTTTGATTGGCATTTCTCCATTATTAAGTAGAGGTCCCGAGTTCAACCACTCAAACAGGAGAACTTCTTGGTAGAGAGTGATTTACCTCATAATGGACTTATCTAATGTAAATTCCAAAATTAATGAAGAGTTAACATAAATAGCCGTCCATTCAATAGGTGTATAAAATGTATAAGAGGTATATACTTTATATAAAATATAATATACATATCTGTTATACTTATAATATCTATATAAATCTATGCAAAATATATACATTAATACTATATATGTTACTTATATTTTAATTATATTGATAAACTACTTAGCCAAATAGATATATAACCGTAACTTTCCCTTTCTTTTAACCAAAAAAACACGTAGATTATTCTCAGCTTTAAAGTTACTAATTGGTAGCATGCACTAGTAAATGTCCTAGAAAAAAACACTTTATTTTGTCCAAACCTTTTAGTTTTTTTTTGGTTAAAAAAGTGAAATATAGTGCATTTAATTCAGATATCCACATGTAGATCTATGGTATATTGGAAAGCAAATTAAAGAGTTGCAAATTGAATATTTTGGATATGCGCGCATCTTCTTAATACAGATATATCTTTGTTTCACAGGGGATCCAACTTTGATGCATAAAGTATCTTACGTTTGTAAGATTTGGAGAAAAGTCACATCCTAATTAAAGAGTGTGATGTATTCGTAGTTACTTAGCATCAAGTATCTTACGTTTGTAAGATTTGGAGAAAAGTCACACCCTAATTAAAGAGTGTGATGTATTCGTAGTTACTTAGCATCAGAGTCATATTTATCTCTTCTTCTTTTTTTAAAGATTTTTGATATCGAGTCTCTATCTTACATTCACTACAACAAAAGCACCTTTTAGCGGCAATAAATATACACAATAACAAAGAAGGCTAAAGCCTTTACCAGCATTAGTTAATTGCCATTGGATCCAATGTCGCTAAAGGCTTTAGGGACATTTACAAAGAGTGTTAATTGTCATTAATTAATTACCGCTAATAATCATTTTTGGTGCAGTGATTGTATGTTTAAGATGTCCAATTCTGAATGTGCGAGCAAGGGTGGATATAGGGTGGTGGGAGTGGATTTCCCACAAACCAATAACTTTTACACTCATCCTGTATTTATATTGAGAAATCTATTAAATATAAAGAACATATTTATTGAAAACCCGGTTATAAATTAAGTAATCACTTGGTCCAATAATAGAAATTATCGAACTTGCTTAAGTTTTTCTAGGTCCCTCTTGGTGATGGATCGATTACTCTTAGGCACATGATATGATAAAGTTTTCATAAAAAAATGAAATTATTGAAAATTCATAAACTTTAAATCCTAGATTAGCTTCTAAGTACAGAATATTGAGACCCCACATCAGGTGTAGGATGTGAATATATGAGTTTCTTATGTAATTTTAGATAATTCTTATTTTATGACTTTTAAATCGAGTTAGAATCGAGATTTATTTCTTAACGATCAATATTGTCTTTGATATTGTTATGATAATCCAAACCTCAACTTTAGAGAAACAAAAACCTAAAAAGAAGTATCACTTTCAAAAATCATGACATCCAACTTGTATATGAATCTTTGATGTAGAAATGTAGGCTAATCAATTGGATGAGCAATGAGTAGATGAAGAGTTCAAAATGTGAGAGAAGTGTGCATGTATGCATGGACACATGTCAACTTCATCAAATTCAATTACATCATAAAGTGTTGAATATAAAAATAAAAATAACACCTATACAAAGCAACCTGTACCACTAAATTAATATATCATAACATGTTTGAAAATTCAAGTTTAGTACCAGGAACAGATTCAAAATTTAAAGTATATGCATGTTAGAATTTAGAAGAAAAAAATGCTTAGTAAGTTCTTAATAAATTATGGATAAATTTCTTAACCCAAATACAAATAATAACAGAAAATCATCAATTTTTAAAAGAAATTTTGCAATGCAATCTGAAATCCCTTATCATTGAGCTAAATTACAATGTGACGTCCATCGAAAATTAATCATTTTCTGATAATGAAATTTAAAGTCAAAGCTTAAATTATATCGAATCAATAACTAGAACTTTAGCTCCGTCCTTATACAATATTTGTATACCATAGAAGTTGAGTTGGATATGTAGAGTAGTGGATAAACATCAAATAGGCCAATCAAACTTTGAATTGAAGAAGATAGAACTAAAAGGTATATATGTGGAATTATAGGAGGAAAACCTATCTAGGTCACCACCTTTAAATGCATGAGAAAGACTCTTCATTAATCATAGAGAATTCACAACCACAATTTCTTATTTTTCTCAACCTACCTCTAATCTCTCTAGTTATGATTTTTGTAGCTAGGTATAATTTGCTCTTCACCTTCTAAAAGAGCCAAGAGCCAACATATATTTATGAAGAATTAACAATGGATAATTTTATTATGGACTCGTATAAGGTTATTAAGTAGACAAATGATGTATCAGATTCCTCTCTATCTTTCATAGCGTATCATGCGTTCTCATTTATATCACAACGGGGTCTTACATCCGAATGAAAGATCATATTAATATAATTTATTTCATTCTGATTTGATCTGAACAAATCTTGTTAAACAAATCCCGGTTTGATTCGAATAGATCTTGTGTAATTAATTTGAAGATGTTGCAGCATAACTAGAACAAGCACTTAATAATATAATTATTTTGGGTTAATCGTATTTTTGGTCTCTTACTTATTGCAAAATTTTATTTTAATTCTTGTAATATTTAATTATGCAAATTTAACTCTCAATTACTGAAAGTATGCATTTTTATACCATTGTTTGTGAATATTCACAAATTTTCAAAAATCATTAATCGTTCTACAACTAATCACTCATATGTTATATTAAGTTGAAACTTATTCTATGGCTAGTTTAATTTGCATTTTAAGGGTTACACGCTTCTAAAAATATCCAAATATAACTTTTTTTAATATAAAGATCGAAAATATATTTTTTAATTAATTAAAAATAAAATATGTTGAGTCATATATAATAAAGATTAAAATTAAAATAATTGACAGACCGAAAAATGCTACTACTAGCTATTCCAATTATTTTAATTTTACCTAAAACAAATAAATTAAAAAGAAAAAGTAGGATTCCCACGTACGATTAGAAGAAAAAAAGTAAAGAAATATTTGCACAACTCGTACGGTGGGTACATATTATAAAAAAAACTAAAATTAAAAATAAATAAATAATTGTACTAATTAATTTCTTTATATTCTGTTTAAGCAAAATATTGCATTATTGATTCAACAACATTAGTCCAATATTCAAATAAAGTCGTTTTCATTATAAGTTGATAGGACTAAATAAATTTACATGGCTATTTTAGTTGGGGGTGGGTGGATTTTGTATATATATAATGAAATTTCGATGTACTTGCATGCTAGCTGATAATAAGTTTATTTTAAAACGTCTCGTGTTTGAATTTTAAAATTAAAAAAATATCTTTGATATGTTAAAAAGTGATTTATTTCTTTAATTACGAATTTTAATTAGTTGAATCAGTAAACATAACATACGTGAGATGATTGAACTCAATCATTCTAAGTAAGCTACAAGTTAAATTATATGTATTTTTTTAGAAATTTGCTTTTCTCTTTTTTAAGGTTATAATCAATTAATGTTTGTATACATAAATGAGTTTAAGTTTCACAAGTGGGATCTTTGGCGTAGTCTTACTGATCTTACATTATGAAAGTAGAAAGATTGTTTTCGATAAACCCTCAATTCAAGTAAAACATAATAAAAACAAGTATAGATCAGAAAAATAAAAGATAGAATAAACGAAGTGATCGATCATACTAAAACATACTAATGGAGAAAAAAGTAATAGCAATAATATATATATATATATATATATCTTACAGAATTATTAGAAATTGACAGAATTATTAGAAATTGACAGATATATGTATCTCACATTTAATGTGAATAATAGTAATAGTAAGGTCCTTCCTCCAACTAAAAATTAATTGATGAATGCCACATAGCCACATATAAATTTGGTTGGCTGACATTTAAATAAATTATAATTTTTGCAACTGATTTTCTCTTGCAACTTGTCAGAAATTTAATAATTTTATCATTCTTACTTGCACATAAAATAAATACACAACACGAGTTCAAGTGTTCAACATCACATTTATATTTTATCTTTTTTATTCTATGTGTTTTAGTTTGATTACATTACGTTATTTGAGTCGTGAGTTATTAAAAATAGTATATACGTCTCTTTGTCTTTATAAAATAGAGGAAATCTACGTATAACATATTCTCTTCAAATCTTATCTATATGATTACATTATGTTGTTGTTATTGTTATCGTCTCAGTTTGACTAGGTATAAAGATAACAAAATTTAAAATAAAATATTGTGATCTTAAACGAAATGTAATTGTGTTTCACTTTTTTTTTGCTTGTTCTTTCCAAAAATAAGGATTTTTTCTGTTATAAGGATATATTCAAAAAAATTATAAAAAATAGGTGTATTATTTCTTCTTCTTTTTTCTTTGATTGGTTGCTCATTATATATGTGGATGAATTTAAGTCTTAATGTTCAACTAAAATTGCTCCTCATTATGGTTTTATGTTCCTTTCACTAATTGAATAACTATGAACATGTCAAATACAATTAACACACAAAACAAATTAATTTTCAAATTCAATATAATTTTTTCATGTTCTTTTCACCAATTGATTCACGGAACTCGCCTTAAATTTGGATTAATTTCTTAGTATATTTTATTTTATATTTTTGATATATAAACAAAAAATATAATCTCAAAAGTATTTGTATATAATCTAAATAAATATTACAGGAGGTTGAGGTCGGAGGTAGGGGTGTGGGGTTATGGAAACGAGGACTATGTTGGTAGAGTAAAAATGAGGTGTTTTGATGGGTGGAAACGACACAATCAATATGAAATGTTACTAGTTGAACTTGTTTAATTAATTGTACTTCCACGTGAAAAGTCATTTTCGAAAAAACATTTTCCTCCATATCGAACACATCGTATATATCGAATCTTTTTTAAAAAAATTACATATTTTTGTAAACATATATTGCACTTGGGCCTAACTCAAGTTAGCTCAAGAGTGGAGGATTGTTCAAATCTATATAAGTGTCACCATCAATCCATTCCTCAATCGATGTAGGATTCTAGCACTCTCTTCACGCTTAGGCCTAATTGGAACGTGGGTCGATAACCCAAAAAGAAATTAACCACATGACTCTGATATAATGTAAAGATATAACATCTGGACTAACTTAACCCCGACCAAAAGCTAGCTCTAGAGGAAATGATTGTCCAAATTCGTATATAAATCATTCACCAGTCCATTTTTCAACCGACATGAAACTCTAAAATTTTTAATCTCTCGATGAAAATTCTGACTTCACCACTGCTTCTCTAAACCATTAATGTCTCATAAAATTATTAGTGTGGGTATGTTGACAAGCTGGACTCACCAAAAAAAATATAGCCAGCAACTGACCAAGAAGATGACTTTCTAACCTTTTTTTTTGTAATAAAAGTTGTACATATATAAAACCAAAAACAGATTCTTTACAACCTATAAGCCACTAAGAAAGGGTATCCTACTTACCACATAAATAAAGGTATCTTAATTATCTGATTACTTACCCACAAACATGAATATATTAAATTGATATTTTGTTTGGTGAAGTGTTTTTTATAATATTATCTAAAATACTTGTCTTTATCTTTTTATTTTTTCATTTATAATAATTTTTAAAGCCAGGTTTATGGATGTTATAGTATTTGTATGTTATTTAGAGGGTTTAACAATAAGTAAAAAGAAATAATTATCAGTAAAAACATCACTGATCTAATGTTTTTTGCAATCATTTCGAGATTGAGTAATTTGGATTTGCGTAAGAAATCTTACTTTGGCAGTCAAACTCTCCTTATCAAAGGCTATTCTTTTACATAGCTCGAAATCTCGAAATTTCTGATGAAAGATATTAAAAATATAGCTCGTTACAATCTTTAATTTGATGGTCATCAACCTAATTCTTAAATATACCTTTAATGATAATTTATTCAAAGAGGATTAAACCACAAACTAAAAGAGTGTTAACATTATCTTAATTAATTAACAGTTATATGTGACACTTTATATCTAATTAATGAGATAATTAACTTATGTAAAATTGGCTAAAATAGAAACGATTTCTCTATTAAAACACCAATAACTATTTGTTTATTGAAATTCACACTTAAAACGTATCCATCATATATCATGACTAATTCAAAAGCTTATTGTATATTAATCATCATAAATGCTATAATTAATATTATTACTATATAACGTATTTTAATTTCTTTTCTATGCATGACAGGTGACCTTCTAACTACTCAAATTGACTACCACAATAGGCCCAAATTAATCATTAATAGACCGTTACTAATGGAGAAAACAGAAATAAAAGTCACTAAAGTTTCAAAAAAAAAAATAAAGATAATGATTAATTCCACAACATATAGTTTCTTCTTATAGGTTATTTTAATTTTTTTTTCAAAAAAGTTAGCTTCACTTAGCCAACAAGAATAATACAAATATAAACGCTCGAGATTAAATAGATATGATTCATTCACCCTTAACCAAAGGTCTGAGACTCGAGTTATGACACTTTTAATATTTTTTACGAGAGCAAAATTCAACCAACAATAGTTGAAAATAATGGATTTCCGACTGATTTGTGGTTATTGGAAGAAATTAAATAGTGTGTCGTTATTAAAAATCGACCCAATCTCTCAGTAAAAATTGACAAGTTCATCGATTTATTAATTGGTAAAAGAGAAAAATACTAACGAAGTATGTCAATTTGCTTTTGTTGGAAAAAACTTATTTTTGTGTAGTGTGAGAATTAATGAAAAAATCATATTAGACCACTTTTTTCTATAACAAACTTTATTTGATGTGAATATCGATTAATCATGACTTCAATGCAAGTAAAAAAATCAAGTGGCAAATAAGAATAATATAGGTAAATTAAAAACTTTAAGAAAAGAAAAGCTTTATGAGAACGATTTTTTTAAAAAAATATTTTATGCTCATCATTTAGACCCAAAAATAATAATATTTGAACTACAAAGAAGCTAAGAACCTCCTTTTCTCGATGGAAGGAGTGATCGTCCTAAACGATATATTTTACACGTCTGCTTTTAAGTGATATGCGAAAAGCGCTTTATTTTATACGTTTCTTTTAAGTGATATATAAAATGCGATATATTTTACACGTCTACTTTCGGAATGCCACGTGGCCATGTGTCCCATCCCCACCCTACCCCCACCCCACCCACCCCACCAAAAAAGAAGCAACGTGTAGCCCTATCCACCATACCAACCAGAGGTTCAATGTCATAATTAATATATAGAAGGAAATTAAAGAGTTGGCTGTTTGTTGGTTTAAAATTCAAGCAATATACATCTCTTTAAGCAAAAATAATGTCCCACCTTCAACTTCTAACCGAAAAAAGAAAAATCCTCAAAAAAATACAAATTTATTACTCCATTTTTTTTCATTATATATATATATATGTTTGACGGATTGTAATTGATAAAATTTGTTGTCATGCGATGATGAGATCATATGTTCGATCTTTTGCAGCAATGTAGGATAAAATTGCATATAATAGACTCTTGTTATCTGATCTTTCCCCAAACATCATAGCGAGAGTTTAGTGTACCAAACTGTTTTTTTATTAGTTTGATTGGGTACAAATTCAATAATGTAAAAAGAACTTTTGAATATTATTATTTTAAAATTAAATATGTGTGTAACATAACAACATTATATATTTAATGTTGTAATCTTTAATATGAATGGAGTGTTAACTGTAAAAGAAAATGTAGGATTGACAAACTTAAAAGGTCAATTTTTTTCTAACAAACTAAAATGAAAAAGTAAATAAGACACGTAAATTAAAACTATAGAAAGAAGTGACATAAAAACAAAGAGTTGGCCCTTTTTTTTTTTGGATTAGGATCAAGCAAATACATCTCTTCAAGCAAACTAATGTCCCACCTTCAATTTCATAACACAAAGAAAAAAACTTTGAAAAAAGTTTTTAAAATAAAATAAAAAACACATAAGCAATATAATTTCGATTTTTTTTTATTTCTCATCTGATATCTGATATCTGGTATCCATCTTATAGTCATGTCAGATAAAGTGCTCCATACCAAAAACGCCACGCAGCTTGACTTTGTATGTCAATGAAGGTAGTCATGGAACTCCCTAGTCCCAAAAAAAACTTAGTAAAAAAAAAAATATTTCACTAATTTATTACACAATTTTTTAAAAAAAAATTTCATCTAGCATAAACATGATATGGAGATGGAGATTCAAGTGCAGCTATCATTTTTTGTTGCTTTAAATCTTTATAAAACTTCTTAATAAATTCTTCAGCATCTTTATCAACTTGTGAATTATAATTTTCCTCTGAATCTTTTATTGGAAATGGTGAATCACTAACTCTTAATTTTCTCACATTATTTGGACTTTTTCCAAATCCAAGTAATGCCAAAGGTGATGCAACAGCAATAGAAGTTGTACCACCAGCTTCATAAGTTGTACTTGTAGTATTCAAAATTTCAAATACTTTTTGTACAACAGCAATTTCCCCTGATTTATACGTACGATTTCGTCTACGTTTATTATTCGCGAAATACAGGGGAAATACAGGACTATTACTGCAGCTGAACTCGTATTCACGACGTGTGATGAATGACATGGCTACATCGTTCTTGTTGTTAGATTTACACGTGAATGAAGACGATGAATAGTGTGGAGGATGTAACATGAGGTTGCTTATCGCTTTACCAGCAATTTTACCACTTTTTAACATGTCTTGAAGGGTAATTTGTAGGTCAAGAATGAGTTTGCTCTTTAACATGCCTTTCCTCAACATGTAGAACATAATTCTTATTATGTTCCATGGTTTTTTCCCAGCGATTTGAGGTGCACTTGGCTCGATTTCCATGTTATTATGTAAATTTGTCTGACTGTGAAATCGACTGGTTAGGTGTATAAAAATAGATTGAAGGTAAGAATAATATAAGCCTGCCTGACTGTGAAATCGAACGATTTAGAGTGGGAGAGAAAGAGAAGAGGGAGAAAAAGAGAGAGATGTGTTTGTTTGGTTGTGAAGAGAGAAAAAGGATTAAAGAGGTATATATATAGGACTATAAAATGAAGGTGAGAGGCCACAATAAATATTTTAAAAAAATAATATTGAATTATTATTTTTTTGGAGAAAAAAAAGAAATTATTATTGCACTCTCTTTCAATGATAGTGAGTGGGTACAATAATATTTTATTTTATTAAAAAAAGGTTGTAAGCTGACTAAATTAAATCAGTCCAAGATTGTTGCAAGTCCTCAAGAATTTTGGGGTATCTTCTCTTTTTGGGAAACATATAAAACAATATTGAGGAATAATAGTTTTAATTAATCACTCAAGTGTTGATATATTTTATTTTATTAATCTTTGTGATTATGACTTTATATATTTTATTAAAATGTATTGGTTGGTCACATTATGTTGAAAACATGTTATATTTGATTGTTTATACAACTGTATAATTATTAATAAATATGGAGGTACAATACAATCTTATGTAACTTAATATAAGATGTAAATATTTAAGTTATGAAACGGTTAACAATTGTGGTATAGTTGTAAATATTCATAAGCAAAGGAATAAAAAAGATGCGCATAATGCAGCTAATGGCAAAGTTTGATGCGCTTAAAATGAAAATGTTCGATGTATTTAGTCCAGTTTTAAAAATTCAACATGTTTAGCCATATACTATAGGGATTAAAATTATAATTAACAATAATTAAAGGAGTAAAAGTGTTATTAATCCGAATTTCTATTAGGATAATACAAATAATGTAATTTCTTTACTGAAAAGGACTTTGCATAGTTGATTTTAGAGAAATAAAAAGATGTGACAAAAGGATGGAAAACACACACTTAATAATCCATGCGAGCGTTTACATTAAAATCATAAATTTATCATCAGGGTCGATACAAAAGGGGGGTGAACTTAATAATTCTGGTTCCGATCATACATATGAGTTACAAAATCAACTAAATAAATACAAACGATAAATTTCAGACATGTAATAATTGTAGCCGAATTTAGAATTCTATCGAATTCATAATGTATAAATCCTGAATTTACTTTTATGCATAATGTATTTGATATATCGCACTTTATTTTTCACTAAAAGTGGTCAAATATCTTATTAAGTCATTTAATTATGGTAACTTATTATAATTTGATATAACTATTTAATGTGGATAATTTTTACCCATATATAGAACAACACAAATATAGACATATATTTTTTTTTGCCTGCCTAATTGGAGAACTCATTATTCATGAGTGAAATTGTGGCGGAAACTTCTTTAATTGTTTTTTTTTTTTTTGGTAACATTAATTATTTGGAAGTTGTTTAAGATAATACTACTAAAAGCTGTCTTCCAGCTTCAAGAATATTTTTAATAATGCTTAAAAATAAAAATAAAAATTATATGTGTTGAACAAATGATTAGTAATATAGAAAGCTTGGATTTCAATGATTGAAGTAAGTAATTAAATAAAATAAAAAATTTCTCGAATTTGCGCAAATTACGGATGGATTTATTTTATTTTATTTTTTTGAATGGGGGAGCTTGAACCTTGAAGGAAAGAAATAACTTACTTTCTAGATTTTATTTTATATGGCACTATTTAATTTTTTTTATTAATAATATTTTATATTTAAAAGTTAAACTCTTAGTAATGTCATACTTTTATAATCAGATAAATGTCATTGCATATGCAAGATTATAATTTTATTTTATTTTTTTTAAAAAAAATATTGAATTCATCACTATATCATATAGATTGAAATAGAGGAGAAAATAAACCAAAACTTGCACCTAGCTATATAAAGAAATTAAATCATCATTTTCTCATTTTATTTGTCGAGAAATACAGGTTCAAGATGTTGGAAAACACTTTTTAGTACGTTCTCATTTTTAATTGAGAAATTACTATCAGAATTGTGGTGGGATCGTGTCGAGAAATACATGCTCAAGCTATTGGAAAACATATTTTAGTACATTTTTATTTTTTAATTAAGAAACTATTATTAGAATTGTGGTGGATATTTAGGATCCCTTCATCCTTTATCAAAGGTTTTAGATATGAGCTTCTGAGAATGAAAACAATATTGTTAGAAGTGCCACTCCTAAATATATGATCTATAATACGTGAATCTGAATTGAATCGAACCTCAATATAAATTCTCAACATCATGTGAAAAACTAAAAAAATAATTAAGAAACTATTTTTTTAAATGTTCGAATCACATCATAGTACGGATGTCTTCAAATTTTATGTTGTTTGGTGGAGTAAATGTTTATCTGTCAGTAGGTTTTAAAAAAAGGATTTCATGTAGGTCATATTAAAAAAGTAATTGCAATAATTAATTAATGTAACGTGATACTTAAGTTGTGTAAAGTACTTTTCATTTTTAAATACACAATCTAATTACTAAAATTACATTTGTTATTTTTTTTTAAAGAAGAAGTAAGAACTATGCTTTAGTAAAAAGATAAAATGATGTGTATATTCTAATTATATATTATCCACTTTTTAATTTATCAAGTGCCTAAATAAAATAATAAAATATTTAAATAATTGTCTAGTATTGTAGAATCATGGTTTTATTCAATTATTGATCATCTTAATGAAAAAAAATAATAATACAATAATAACATACTCAGTATAATCCTACAAAATAAGGTGTGAAAAGAGTGATGTGTATACAGTCTTATCTCTACCTTGTGACGGTAAAAAAGGTTGTATATCTTAATCAATTCAATATTAATTAAAATCAACAAAAAATTCAAAATAATATTTTATTAAGCATCGTCAACACGATAGTATTCAAGAAAATGAATCGATTAACGTATAAATAACTCACTCACTAGTTTACATTACATTAGGAAGATTCTAAACATATGTGCTGATATTTTCCATTTAATTATTTAAATGGGATACATAGTATTTCAAATATAATTCATTTTACCTAGATCTAGTTTAGATTTTTTAAAAAAATAAACAATTCAAATATATAAATTAAATTGCCTATTTTTATTTGAATATTCACCAATATGTACCATCATAGTAATAAAACTACTTTAATTCACGGCAAAAACCAATTAAATTTAGCCTAAAGTCAAAGACGGCAAGGAATCTAGAAAATTAAGAGGGAAAAGATTTGGAAAAAAACTTGACTTAATACATTGACTCTTTTATTTGCCAATAATTGTTTTTTAGACATTCAAATTATGGTTAGATTCGATTAAACATTTGAATATATAATAAAATATTTTTATTAGACAATTTTGATTATGTTTTTTTAAAAAAATACGCGTACTCTCAAATATTTACTATCACTGAAAATAATGCAATATTAAAGAGAAAATAGGGGTGGGCGTTCGGTATTCAGTTTGGAATTCACAAATTTCAGGTTCAATAATTGATAGTTAAAAGTAGATACCATATACCAAAATTTTAAATTTCGGTTCGGTAATCGGTAAATGAAACTTCGGTTTGATATGGTATTCGGTAATACCGTATTGAAGTTGTAGCCGATTGTATTACAAAGTTAATACTATTTCTGCAATTATTTCTATTTTTTCAATTTAGAGGCATGATATAATAGAAGATCAACAAGTAAGAAGACATCAAGAAAAACAAATTGATACAACTAATAAAAAAGACATATGTATTTGAGTTGTTTATGTTTATTTTTTAACTTTCTCTTTGGACTTGTACTAATGAGTAGTGACATGTTGATATATGACCTTCATTAAGTAAATAATTCGGTATTCGGAAAATATCGAATACCAAACGGTACTAATGTCTCATACCAAACCCAAACCCGGATACCATAATTCTAAAATTCTACTCCCGATTACCATATCGAATACCGAGTTACCGAATACCAAATTATCAAAAATTTCGATTCGATTCAGTAATTCAATTTTTGATATTTTTATGTCCAGCCCTGCAAGAAAATAAGGAAAAGTGAATGATAATTGGCTGCATATTTTCATTGTGGTTTCTTTTTTCTTTATTACTTTTGCTCTTTTCTTTTTGGTATGATTTTGACCCTTTGCTGGAAAATACAAATGGGCCAAAAAAAATAATAAAAATAATAATAATTAGAGTTTAAATAACAAATTAAAAATATAAGAATCTGAAATCTTTATTTTAGTGGATATACCAAATGTAGTAAAATATTCTCCAGTAATTGACTAAATGTACACGGTCAAAATTATTTTTATAGAGAAAGTATTAAATTTTCTTGATTTCTATGTATTTTTTTTAATTCTTTAGTGAAAATCTTGATTCCGTCATAACTATAAGGATATGTTAACTTACACAAATAACATATAGTTTCTCGCGACAAACCTCATAAATAATCTGAAAAATAAAATAATAACCAACTATAGTCAATTGAACTATACTAATAAAATTACTTTACAATGTTAGACATTGAAATTAGTGAAAATTCCGACTCCGTCGAGTACTATCAGGTCAACAAAACCAAACAGTAGTTTTCTTCTTTTATTAATTTACTCAATGAACAAATCTTCTAGTTGTCTTAAGATATTTGAGTTAGTTCATTAAGCTCCAAAGACTCAGAAACAAAGTGTCTTTGTTGCTGCATTAGGTTCAATTAATTAATAAACTCAGCTCAATATCTAGATAATTGAGTGGTTAATTAATTAAATTAATTAAACATTAAAGTACTAAAAGTACCTAAGATTAATCAAATGTACAATTATTAGAGTATTTTTAAATTAAATTGATAGGATCACTTTCCTCAAAGTTAAGAAATTAAAGAAAGGCACTTGATGTTAACATCCCAATAAATCATGTTGGAGACTTTGCTTTAGTGAGGAGCTAAGTATATAATGTGGTTGGATAGTTCGGATTGCTTCATTCTTAATTAGAGATCTCGAATTTGAGCTCTGAAAATAAAAAAAATTATGTTGGGAGCGCTTCCCTAAAAATAAGTCCTATAATACACGAATTCAAATTTAATCTGATTCTATATGAATACTGAGCACCAGATAAAAAAAAACTTCTTTAAAATGCATCCTAGATTTAGTTGTTCAACCTCACAAATATTTATTTATTTGGTAATACTAAAATAGTGTCATCAACCTAACATATATTTATAACAAATATTTATTTATTTGGTAATACTAAAATAGTATCATCAACCTAACATATATTTATTTTTGGTAATACTAAAATAGATACTACTACATTATCAGGGGTTTAGTTGTAAGAAATTATTTATACCATTAGTGTTGGGATATATATACTATTAATAATGTGTTTAGATAAAGTACTTATGGACATGATTTAAAGTTTTAAGTGGGACATAATGGAAATATATACTATTAATTATTAATCATGTCTAAGTGGGATATGATTGAAATATATATTATTAATCATCTCAAAGTGGGATATTGTTCCCTTTTACTTCTTAAATAAATTTTTCTTTTTTCCTTGTTCACTTTAGCTAACTAGAAAATTAGTTTTTATCGCAAAATTTACCCCAATTATTAATTAATATTTCCTAAACTCAATAGAGTTTTAGTAGTCAAATTTAAAATTTTAAAGTAACATTGACAATGATAAATTAGTAAAATAATCACCTTATTAATATTATTTAGAAGGGGAAGTATATATTAACTATATTACGACTTATAATATATTTTAAGATGTTTTTCAATATGTAAATTTGATATAAAAAGATTAAAAAGAAACTGTATATTTGAATACACACTAAAAATTAAGCAAGTTGACATTTATACTCCAGACTTCATTACATAAGAAAGAGTTATTACAAACAACATCTCAATGTATTTCTACTAGTGGATTCCAAGAAAAATGTTGTGTTTAGCGTTATCCACACCTTGTAAAGATGAAAGATTGTTTACGGCAAACCTTGAGCCGAAAAAAAGAGCTATTAATTATAAAGATATTTAAGGAGCTGAATTATATTATTGGTGGTCAAGGCCAAAAGACATGTCATTTTCAGTACATTTTCTTTGTTCTCCCAAAGTTCTTGCTAAACCTATTCTCTGTTTAATGCTTCAACAACTTGCTTTCATAGACTAGGCCACAAATTAAATCCCCTATATAATTTCCCAATTTCAATTTAAAGCTCTAAATTTAAAGTTTTAAAAAATAATACAACTTTGATGTTGATCTCTTTAATAATTGTGTGGTGGAATGCATGAGAGTCATTTATACCTTGAATCAGAGCTTTTGGTTCGAGTTTTTGGAATGGAGAAACTCCGAATAGAAAATGTTTCTCTTTTAACAAATGTTATATGACATGAATCATAATTAATCGAACTAGTGGAGTTAGAAGACCATTATTAGTACCCCAAGATACTATGTAAATTGTTGCTCAATGTGCAAACGTTACATAGCTACACAAAAGAATTATTTGTGGTCATATTTGCTAGTCGTTTGAACCCATGGTCTGGCATAACATGGACGGGATCTTCCCGTCCATGTTATGTCCTCGAGCTTTCAGAGCTTGAAAGCTTATCAACGATCATCGATAAGATCTTTATAAACTTTCAATTCATATTTTTGCTTTTACATTAATGTTCATCTTGTCACCTAGCTACAAGTGTTCCCATCTTCAATCCAAATCCATTAATAAGCCTAACTGAGGCCTTGAATTTGTGTCATTTGTGGCCCAATTCAATGGAGTGCTAAACATGGGCCTTTTCATATAAAGCCCAACATAGAAATCCTTTGATGCTTTGCTTAGTAGAACTATAACTTCATACACATTAAGCAATGAATAATTTACTTTATTATTAACAACTAAGGTTAAATTACTTGGTTTGGTGTAAATATTTGGTGCGGAGAACATATATTAGATGCAACCCTAGTGAAAAATCTATCCCTATTTTCCATATCTCAAGGAGGAGACTTTGTGGGGTTGTTTCTCTTCGTCATTTATATGTAATCTAGCAAAACACTATGGAGATCATATGTAGTGGGATTAAATGTCGAGGAGACAAAGAAACTGGAATATTACTTATACAGCTTGATTTTTCTACTTACATAGAGTTATTTACCTCATTTTAATATGTTTTTCAAAACACTTCGACCAATCAAACATTAAAAAATAAAAAAAAGCTTCCTTCACTAAAAGGTCTAGGAAGTGTGAGCCAACTGCTTTGTCATGCTTAATTGAGCGTATTTGCATTTTAAACACCACCTACCTAAGCACTTCTTTTTATATACATATATAACATCTTTTGTCTCAACTTACATTCAATTAGTTGAAGTTTTCAGAGGCTTAGTTGAAAATTCCTTGATTTAGCTCTCATTCGGTCATAGATTTTAAAGTTGAAATTTGAAATTTTAAAGTTTTTGAAGGTGTTCTTTTTGGACATACATTTTATTTGGAAAAAAAAATTAAAGTTTTGTGAGTGCAAGTGTCAAACTTGAAAATATTTGAAAAACAAAATTTTAAAATCTGATCAAATTTCATGGTCAAATAGATATTTGAAGATAGATTTTCAAAGCCTACAGTCAAACAGAACCTTTCATTCAATGCTTCTGATTCAACTTCCAGACAATCAAAGGCACTAGTATACCTTAATATCTCTCTAACTTCTAGTCTATATAAAACGTAGTTAGCATAGGTTAGTCTGTCTGGTATTCCTTGCGTAAAGAACTACTTTTGCATCGGCTTTCTCTCATTAGCTAATTATCGAGGCAAAAGCAGCTCTCTCCGAAGTCAAGCATGAATAATACCTCAGTTAGTAGCCAGAACCAGAGAGTTAAAGCAGCTACTGCCAAAGAAGTTTTCCAGCTTATATTCATCTTAGTTATTTGCATCTGGATTCTGTATCAGATTCGAAATTCCCAAAATGTTGATTTTGAACATGAAGAGAATAGCACTATGGAGAAATCTGAATATGTTGTAAGCATGGATGGAGAAGAATTTCAGGCAAATGAAACAGATATCGAAAATTTTGGTAATGAATTCCATACCTTCCATGATGAGAACGGAATTCCAGAAGATGTTCGCAATGTGAACTACACGAAAAATGAGTTGAATGATGAGCTTAACACCAATCCGCACCTTGAAGTAACATCAAGTTTGGATGGTGAAAGACTCAGAGGCGGTTTCAGGATTTAAATTTGGCGAGTTCAACATTTAAACACTTATGTTAATGAAATGATGTAGTTTAGGATACATGTTCAAACTTAATGAAATTTTTTGTTAATCAATCAATTTTTAGAGAACTCCTTCACTTTGATGATTGATCACTCTATGATATTCACCATTCAAGAACAAACTCTTCTTTACTATTGAAATCATATGATCACTCATTCAACAAAAAGAAAATAATTTTCTAAGATAATTACTAGTAATTGAATGACCATCTGAGAAATCAACTCTTCATAAAATTGGTGGACGAGGAGTCTCCCATACATCAACAACATCTTCTTTACTATGCAGCGCGAATAGACGTCAGAACCACCTTGACTCTGTTAAATCTGTGATGTTAAAACCCAATCAGAACCACAATACACTGAAATCCTATCACCCATTGATGAATCCTATCAATGAAATGTCCAGTGGATCCGTAACAAAACATTGTTCTCAATGGTTAATTTTTGCCAGCTTTACCTACTGTTGTTGGCGTAGTTTCGAAGATTCTGCCACCAACATTCAGTTTCACAATGCTTTCATAAAAAACCATTCTATTATTCATTTCAATATAATCCAACTCGACAAAAGGAATTGCTCGGATGGTAAACACTCTCGCCCTCTAACTCTAAAGTTATGAGTTCGAGTTATCAAGGGAATTACTTAAGTGAATATTGACAATGTGTTGAAAAGAATGGTGTATATGTACTGTTTATATACACATCAAAGGGCAGTCTATACCAATTCTCAAAGAGAGAGAGAGAGATACCTTTGGCATACCAAGAGTTTTGGTGTCTGTTTAGTTTCTCTATGTTTCAATGTTTAAGGAATCTAAAAGGTTGTCATTGAAATTTGAGATTGACACTGTTATATTTAAGTTTTGGAGTCTATTCAAATCATGTATTCCCTCCATCCAACAACAGTTGTCCACTATACTAAAAATAGTTGTCCAACAATACTTGTCCAGTTTAGAAAATCAAGAGATAATTTACATTTTGTGTCTATTTTACCCTTGCTATTAAATACTATTTATCATCTAATACATTTCTCAAATCATTAAATTTAATTAAATCAAAGGATAATATAGTAATATTACCCCTATTATTTATTGTTTTTTAAGAAGTGTGTCAAGTCAATAGTGGACAGAGAGAGTAGTCAATGTTTATTGAGAATTGAACACTATTTGGAAACAATTGGAGTACTATTTTTGTCTTGAATTCCTAAAACAATACTTATTTTGAGAAATATTATTTTTGCTAGAGTGACACTTATTTTGGAATGAAGGAAGTACATCTCTTAGTCGTGATTCTCGAGGTGATTGGTTTTATGACATATAATAAATGTTCTTTTTTAGTTATATAGATTATAGTCTTAACGAGATTTGCAAATAAATCACATGAGATCTTTGTAGTTGTAGAGTTGCTTCTTGTGTTCAAATTGTGACTGATCATAGAAGATCGCTTCCTCAGAGTACTATTTTACTATGCTTGAGAGGAAAAAAAATGCTTAGTTCCACTTTTATATGGTTTTTTTTTAGTAATGAGGATAGCATCATTAAAATAATTTGATGAAATAATGTCCTTTGATCGGTGATAATTTGATTTGAATAGAAGAAAAAGACCTTATTGGACTTTTCTATGTTTTATTTTACTGATCTCCAATGAAAGGGGCTATATAACTAAAAGTAACATCTAGAACTGATCTCAATAATTCACCTCTATATTTGATGAACTTTTTAAGAATTCAACAAAAATGTTCATTTCTTAGATCATTCCTAGTTCCTTCACTAAAAGTTATACAAAGTGTGAGCCAACTGTTTTGTCATGTTATAACTGATCCTATTTGTATTTTAAATATAACCTACCTAAGCACTTCTGTTTATATATAACATCTTTTGTCTCAACTTACATTCAATTACTTGAAGTTTTTAGAGGCTTAGTTGAAAATTCCTTGCTTTAAAAGTTGAAACTTGAAAATTTCAAGTTTTTGAAGTTGTCCTTTTTGGACATGGATTTTATTTGGAAAAAAATTGAATTTTTGTGAGTGCAAGTGTCAAACTTGCAAATATTTTAAGAACATCTGGTCAAATTTCATGGTCAAAAAAATATCTGAAGATAGATTTTCAAAATGTACAGTCAAATACTAGCTTATTTTCATTAAGATATTTGGCATTGTTAACCGGTCAACAACCGCAAAAAAACACATTAGAATCACACAACACACGTCACCGGTGTGCTTTCAATGCTCAAATCTATATAAAACGTAGTTAGCAGAGGTCAATCTGTCCTGTGTTTCCTCGCATAAAGAATTACTTATGCATCGACTCTCTCTCATTATTCAACTTCGAGACTATCAAAGGCTCTATACCAATCTATTTAAAAACAGTAGTTAGCACAGGTCAGTCTGTCTACTGTTCCCTTGCGTAAAGAACTACTTTTGCATCAACTTTCTCTCATTAGTTAATACCGAGGCAAAATCAGTTCTCTCGGAAGTCAAGCATGAATAATACTTCAGTTAGTAGCCAGAGCCAAAGAGTTAAAGCAGCTAAGACCAAAGAAGTTTTTCAGCTTATTTTCGTCGTAGTTATTTGCATCTGGATTCTGTATCAGATTCGAAATTCCCAAAATGTTGATTTTGAACATGAAGAGAATAGCACTATGGAGAAATCTGAATATGTTGTAAACAGGGCTGGAGAAGAATTTCAGGCAAATGAAATAGAAATCGAAAATTTTGGTAATGAATTCCATACCAGAAGATGTTCGTGATGTAAACTACACGAAGAATGAGTTGAATCTTGAGCTTAACACCAATCTGCACCTGGAAGTAACATCAAGTTTGGATGGTGAAAGACTCAGAGGCAAATCCAGAACTTAAATTTGACGTCTTCAATATTTAAACACTTGTGTGTTCTCAAAATATAGTATTATTTTGAAATTTTCATGATTATTCACATATATATCTATCTATGTTGTCGAAAATGTTGTGCTCAGTTGAACTCGTTTCCATAAAAAATGAAGTCCATACCTTCCATGATGAGAACGGATTCCACAAGATATTGAATGATGAACTTAGGTCCAATTTCAGAGTTTTGTATTTTTTTTTAAAAAAAGTTAATGACCTTTCACATATATATAGTTATACTCTGTGTCGAAAATGTTGTGTTCAATTGAAACTTGAACCGGTTGATTGTATGCTCCATCAGCTACATATGGAATTAGGGGCGGAGCTAGTGTATAGTCGAACCTGGTAGCTTTGGTAAATCATGTACTTGTCTCATGAAATCCATTGAATATGTACACATTATTATTAGTTAATATAGAACCCAATAACTTTAAAAAACTCAAATCTGAGATCAAAAACTAAGTCTGAATGAGAATGAGTTGAAACAAGAGCAGGCATACTACTACTTTATGAGGAAACCAAGTTAAGATTAAGACAGAGGCAAGGGCCTTACACCAGAAAACAAAAATGCAAAAACTTCTCAGAAATTCCACATATCCAAACAAATAATATTCATATCAAACTGGGTCAAAATCATGTAACGTAATTATGCAATGGATATTATCATCTTCCAAATCTAAGAAAACCACTGTTTCAAGGCAGAAAAGACTTAAAGCAATAATTAAGAGATGATATAATCTCCTGAAGTAGGCATGACTTCAACAACTTTAAAGCTCAAGTTGCAAGAACAAAGTTACGTTACGACAGTATAAAGATGGAGACTAGTTCACTTATGCATCAAAGATGAACACATAAAGGCCAGGGACACTGGCAGTGGAAGACAATTCAACGCCCTTTGTCGAAAGCAATACGAGTTCTGCTTGATGTTTCATAGCCATCTCGCGTGGAGCCAGCACTAGCCTTCATGGTGCCTCCACTACCAACATTTGACATGGCTTTCTTTCCCTTCTTAACCTCTGTCAAGAACTGGTCTAGACCAAATGGATCAGCTTCCTCAACTTCCTTAACTTCCTTCTCAAATGGCACAGGCCCATCTCTGGTACTAGTCCTCTCAGATGTTCCAGAAAATGCCTTGTCGGGCTTAAAGCGCTCTGTCTTCATGATCTTATCCAGCTGCTCATCTGCACCTCCATACATTTCGGAATCAGCATCTTTCTTCGGTCTGTATAGAGTAGAAAGAGTGGGCTGAGCGGTAAATAGTCCCTTGTCATAGACGTTGTAGGCATCATCCACTGCAAATCCAGAATCCATCCCTTTCTCTTGGTTGAACAATCTCTGATCATACATGACCTCTCCTCTTGATGTTCCAGTAGAAGCCATCCCAAGAGCCACTTTTTCGCTCACATCACGGTCTCTATCTCTGGTGATCTTACTCTTCTTACCCATTGCAGCATCTTTCGCCTCCAATCTCCTCTCCCTCTCCCTCTCACGGCGCCGCTCCTCACGTATCTTCTCTCTATGCAATCTTTCTTCCCTTTCCTCCCTTGATTCTTTGGGCAAATCTCTTGCTCGCTCATAATCCTCATTCATATCATCAACATTCCTGGTGTCCCTCTCAGAAGGTACATGTGCAGCAGCTGAAGGTACCCCAACCAATCTATCAGATCTTGCCTTTCGGGCCAACTCCCGAAGTTCTATCTCTTTCTTCTCCTTTTCTTTCATCATCATCTCTTTCTGAACCTTTGACCGCATTGCAACCGCTTCTCTGGCTTTCTGTTCTGCAACATACAGAGCCTCTGATAGTTTTGCAAAATTATCATTGATCTGAACTTCTTGAAGTCCCCTGCCATCAGCAGCAAGACGCTTATCGAGTGGGATTGTGTAACCTTTGGGGTTCTTCCAGTTTGATATACAAGGTGGAATCTTCCAATCCTGCTGGTCCTTCACTGTAACTGCACGAGGAGGAGAATGCATAACAGGCACAGGTGGAGAACCAGAGGCCCTAGGGACCCTCTTGTGTTTGAACTTAGGTGGATCCAGAGGGTCCACGGGCATCTCTACCATCCTAATAATCCTCTCCTTTGCACCCGAGTTAAAAGCTGCCGCTTGCTGGGAAGGCTTGTACTTAATAAACTTGGACTCTTGAGATTGTGTGGGAACATTTTTGGGCTGTGCAGCACTCAACCGCACATTTACAATCTTCTCAAGTGCTGCTTTAGTCTCCTCCATTGTCTCATCGATTACTTTCTGCTTCTCATCCTGATCCATCTCTTCGTCACTCTCGTCCTCCTTCACAAACTTGGGGATAAGATCTTTATGCTGAGAATAAACAATTTTCTTTGCATTCTCACCCTGCCTCACAATTGCATCATATCTCACTTCACCATGCTCATCCACAGTAACAGGCAAATTCTTTCCCCCGGCTTTCCAGTCTTTCTTTCTGCCCATATCAAGTGGGTATTGTGCATAATGGATTTCAGGGAACGCTCCTCCATCCCCAAAGTCCTCAAGCTTGGATGGCCTAAATCCAGCCCGTTTTAGATAAGGGGGTACATGATTTGCCTTGATTACTGCAGATTTCTCCGCCTCAGTTGCACTGTACCTATTCTTGAACCATGGGTCACTTGTATGGTCATAGACTGTGCTGGTAGCAGACTTTGCTGCTGGGAGAAGCTCCTTGAGAGATGCCATGCTGAAAATCCCAGATTTAAAGTTCCTACACCCACTGCATACACAGAGAAGAGAGGTACAGATCAATATATCAATCTCTCAACCATGTCTAAATGAACCTTTTAAATATGCTGCTGATAAACATAACCAACTAAATGCAAAGATCAGTATCAACCGTATAGAAAAGGATTAATTACTTAATTAACAGGCTCTTACATATTAACCTAAGCTCACCACCAGTGTTGATGGATCAATTGGAATATATAGAACTTTTGTTAATCAATTAGTTGATTGTTGAAGCTCAAATTAGTTGTTCAAAATAATCAGGAAACAGACTTGCAATGACTTTAAACTGATAACTTCAATTACAACTGCTAAACCCCACAGAGTAGTGGTAAAGAATCCATCTTTTATGCCCTTACCTCCCTTCCCCCTTTTTTTGAGCCGAGCCTCCCCACACCCCACTTGTGGGATTACATTGAATATATTGTTTTACTCCTTTCCCCGGAAGTTTCTAGATATTAAATCATAATATTATACCACATAACAAGCAAACAAGAATATCTATTAACTAGCAAAAACACAAAGCACGGCAAAACTCAGATCTGAGGACTTTTGTTATACACCGAGAGTAAAACAAACCACAACGATCTATCTCGCAATTAGTATTTTGCAAAAAAGAGCTGAAAAAAAGGATTAGGGTTCCAGGCGGATAGGAAAAAATACCGGTAGAGAAAAAAGGTGCATACACCTCGATTTCTAGACATTGAATCATATAATTAAGCATATACTGCACACAACGACTTTGCAAACATGCAAAGTACTGTACAAAGCAGCAGATTTGAGGGCTTTTTAAACTCCTAATTCACAAAACAATTAAATATAAAAATACATACTAGGGTTTCGGACGAAAGAGAACGATAAAAGTAAATACAAAGAGAACAATAAGGTACTTACAAATCGAACTCTCAGCTGAGTTCGCCGGAGAAGAGTAGCCGCCGGAGTATTGAAATAGCCAACGAACCGTCGGATTTTGGGTACTTTCAATTGGGATTTTTTTGCCGTGCTTATGTTTTCGTTTTTTATATATACAGAGCCCGAAATATTTATTCTATTCCTTCTCTTATTGGGGTATTAGGTTGAGGTTTTTTCTTAACAGGTTAATCAATAACTCGATAGTAAATTAAATTATCATATTTATACCATTTTATATATAAAGTTCTTGACTTAGAGTTTGGTTTCCTACTCTTATTTTTTGCTGTCTCAAACTCTTGGTTATTCTACAATGTAAAAGTGTTTGCTTTTGAGCAAGATGCAACTTGTAAACTCATATTTATGGTTCATTTGGTTTGTCAACTTGTTTCTAAGTGATTTTCAATAGTTTTTTTTGGTCAAATCTTAACAGTTAAAACGATAACTTAACCGATAAGTCAATATCTTAATGGTTCTATAACGGTTTAATAGATATGTAAACCGATAACCAATAAGTCAAATCGATAAACTTTAAAATCGAACCGACTGATATGCGACCCTAGATGCAGTAGTGTGACTGTTTCATCCTTAATCGTGTTGGCAACACTGCTTTCGAATGAGTCCTACAGTGCACGATTCGAATTTTAATGGAGACTCCAATACGGGCTCCGAACATTGAATAAGAAATAAAGAAACTAAAATAATTGTTAAGCACTTTTATAGAGTTGAAACAAAATAAAAACTGTTTTTGAACCAAAAATTATAAGTCTATTCAAACACCCTTTACTTTAGCTCGTAATCAAATTCATATTTAAAAAGTTCTCCATCAAAGTTTAAGTGTGTCTAAAATATCTTAACATTTTGATTAATTTTTGAAAATATATTTGTTTCATCCATTAATATAATTGTGATAGATGTTATTAATTTGAAATATTTTTATAACCTCAATTTAAAAGATTCTTTTTATGTCAAAGTAAAACTTATAATCATCCTCATGAACCTTAACCTTCACACATTCAATTTTGCAATGGTTCTTACTAACAATTTCACATAGAAAATGAAGGAGATAGAATTTTGTTGGTGAAAACCAACAGAATTTACTAAGTTATCAAAATTACAACTAGTCTATAACAATAATATATTTATTAAAATCTCATAAATGAGATTTGACTAGAGTAGAATGTACATAGACTTTATTACCACCTCGTGAAGGTAGAGAAACTGTTTCAAGACCCCCAATTCAAATTATATTTGATGAATAAAAAATATTTTCAAATACTGTAATATATAAAAGGTATTGGACCAAAATACACAATATCTTCTATGCAAATATAACATGATCTTCCATTTTTACCCTCGAAACGAAAGAGCAGTACAAAAAACAATGCCAAGTATCACTAACGAATAAAAGCTTGCCACGTTGCACAATGTCCGAAGAAACCAATTAAAAAATTCGAACAAAAAAACAAATTAAAATCTGTAAGGGTATAACAAACATTTCACATTGATCCATGAGGTCAAATATGTCTTTTCATATGTCAGCTTCTACAAAGTCTTCCTCAAATTTCATTAGATCAAAAACCCTTAAACACCTACCCAAACAACCACTTCACTCTTTAACTCCAAAAGCTTCAGCTGGCCGTTAATGGCGGCCTCTTCAGATACCGTAACGCCGTCGAGCCTCCGGTTGGCTTTCGGCAATGTATTCTCGTTGTTCATTCTCATTCTGATAGGAGTTCTCGCTTTCTCGATCCGTATCTTCTCCGTAAAATTCTTCTCATTCTAATCTGTTATTTGTTTTTTTTAACGTGAAAATTAGATCTGATTGTTGATATGCTTAATTTGTTGCTGTTGTTCAGCATTTTCACATTTGATCATGTCTGATTGCTTTTATGATTTTTTTTCAACAGGTGATTAAGTATGAGAGTGTTATTCATGAGTTCGATCCTTATTTCAACTATAGAGTCACTCAGGTTTGGATTTCATTTTTTTTCTCCTCTTTGAAATGTGTAATGTAATTAATTTATTGTTGCAATGTTTATTTGGTTCATTTCTTTTAGATTGTATGTAGTAGCATAAAATGTATTAGGAAGTGATAGAGCTAGGACTGGATCCTACATTTTGGTACTTTTCTCGACGAGGATTCTAAGAAACTATTTGAATTGAGCTGAATTTGAGCAAACGATGCATGTGAAGAATTCTAACGTTCAACCACAATAGATCTGATAACATGTAGAAGTGAAATGCATAATTAGCTGCAATTTAAGCAGGTCAATGCATTTACATTATATATTGTTTTGTGTGGAGCGCTTTGATATGGTGCTACAGAAAAGGATCAGCATAGAATACGTTCTGTTTTCAGTCCACAGTCATTCAATCAAGTATGCCTCTATATTCACTTGGCCGTGATGTTCCATCCTCGTTCAAGCTTCGAACTCGTGACATGTGCCTACCACACATCTCATGCTACCTCTGATGTTAAACCTTTCCATGCGGTTTTTGCTCCACACTCTTCTATATGCTACAATATCTTCTAAAAGGTATCATTGAGTGAGCTTTTACACTATAAGAAGTTAAAACCATTCAAAAAATGGTAAATTTAGTTTTGTATCTATTCTATTAGAAAAAATTACTACAATAGAACTTCAATCTTATCTCAATAACGTTGCCCATTCATTGGGTACTTAAACGGAATGGGCTGAGACCCTGAGTAATTAGAACTATATTGACGGTGTCATTTTAGTGGCACCCCTTGTGTACTAATGTCAGAGTTGATAAGTTCATTATGTATATTTAGATACCTCACAAAGCTACATAGGTCATATTATTAGGTGAATTTACCATCAGTTGGTGTTGGTTAGAATTTCTAGTTCAGGGGGCAAAAACTGGGTCATTCTTTCCATCAATTACACTATTATTAATGGAAACCAGTAAATTGGGTACTTTAGAAGAACTGGCAAGAGAAAACTTATTTCCTCTTTGGAATAATGGAGTTAGACAATTTGCAAGTTAATATGAGCTTCTTAACTAGAATCACCTATCTGTATAGTGCAGTTAATTGTAATAATTTGATTATCCAAAAAAAAAAAGAAAACATACTGGTTTTAGGAAGTATGATGTTCATTGAAACTAAACTGACCTGTAGTAGGTTAGATGAACTTTAGTGTTCCTTCGAGTGTTTTGACAAAACAATCCTATAAAGATATTGTTTTAGGTCATCACTTTTGGATTCTTATGCTCTAGATTCTTCACATTTTACACTGTCAATTTGTGGTGCTAATCTTGGATATCTTTGATCATGAACCTGTTGCTTCCCGTCAATTTTCGATATCTTTGATCATGGAACTGTTTCATTCTTGAAGAGTATCGATATCCTTGGATGGTTATAATGATCATATCATATCATTATTGTTATTTTACTTTTATACATATGTTTGTCAGTTCCACAGAACTATGTGAAATCTAACCATGCTATGCCACTTGCAGTTTCTGTCGAAGAATGGAATTTACGACTTCTGGAATTGGTTTGATGATCGGACCTGGTAATTATGATTGTAGGAGTGAATTAGTTATTCCAGACAATGTTGTCATGACTTGTCGGTTCTTAATTGAAAATGACTGGTAATTAAGGTTTCCTTGTCTGATAGGTATCCACTTGGACGAGTGATTGGTGGAACTGTTTACCCTGGACTGACATTGACTGCTGGCACCTTGTGGTGGTGTGTATTACAGATCATTATTTCTCTGGTTGCCAGTCTTCAAATTATGGGAATCTTTTTTGTATGTTTAATTTTTTGAACTGATCTGTTTCAGCACCCAAAGGAATAACGGAGTCTATATATGTTTGTTGGCAGGATACTTAATTCCTTGAATATTCCTCTTTCTGTGGAAACCGTTTGTGTGTTTACTGCTCCTACATTCTCTGCCTTTGCTGCTTGGGCAACATACCTTCTGACGAAGGTTTGTTCTCTGGTTTGATTACATTTTTTTTTTCACTTTTACCAAATTGATTTAGATACTACTTGTTTCTTTTGTTCTCTTGGATGTGTAGCAACCTAAAAACATGTCTCTGTTGTGAAGCGAGAGTTCTAAGCCATATGACTCTGCTTTTGTAGGAAGTTAAAGGGGCTGGGGC
This sequence comes from Solanum appendiculatum, assembly GCA_018342035.1. NCBI lineage: Eukaryota > Viridiplantae > Streptophyta > Magnoliopsida > Solanales > Solanaceae > Solanum > Solanum appendiculatum. Next base: position 92,281 of record JAGDQO010000973.1, read on the forward strand.
TGGACTAACTGCTGCAGCTCTTTTGGCCCTGGTAAATTCTCTTGCACACATTTTCGTCTGATGACTCTAAAATGTGGTCTTTGGATATAGCTCTGATTCAAGACAAAGTAGCATTTTATTTTGTCTTTACAACATATTTGGTCATCTAGGGTAGCCTTTTGTTCGAAAAAGAAAACAAATTGCTAGTGTACTTCTTTACAGTGGTGAATTTCATTTTCATGCTGCCTACAGGTTCCATCATATATATCTCGATCAGTGGCCGGCAGCTATGACAATGAAGCTGTGGCCATATTTGCGTTGATCTTCACTTTCTATCTCTATATAAAGGTTCAGTTTACATGATGTTCAGCTTTTAAATCAGTGGTGTTACATGCAATATTTCCGGGGCCTATCCTTCTATTGTTAAGATTTTCGTGTTCCATTTTCACGTTGTGCAATGATGGTGAATATTTGGTGCAGACTCTGAACACGGGTTCCCTCTTTTATGCTACTCTAAATGCCTTGTCATACTTTTACATGGTAGGCATTTACTTCCTCCATGGTGATTGTTATTTTTAGCTCTCATTCCCTTCTTTACCATATCTTTTCCGTCGAATTTACTGTATTTCCATACTCTTTTCAGGTTTGCTCCTGGGGAGGATATACCTTTATTATCAACCTTATTCCAATGCATGCCCTACTTTGCATCGTAACTGGGCGTTATTCTCCACGGCTCTATATTGCTTATGCTCCATTGGTAAGTGCTAGCATCTGCGACTTATTGATAAACAATTTGTAGTGTTAATTAGGGGTGGGCAACAGTCGGTTCAATTTTCCATTTTCCGGTTCAGTTATTTTGGTTAATGAATGAGAAAAAACCGAAACTGAACCAAAAATAGTTCACTTCAGTTTTTTCAGTTGGTTTCTTTTGTTCAATATTTTGATTTGAGTCTCCTGTTTTGGAAAAAAAGTTTGCCTATTCTTTTTTCTCAAAAATGAGTTCGTCAAAAGGAAAAAAATTGGGCAAAATAAAAAAATATTCTGTACAAGCAAGAAATTGTTTTATATGATAGCCTGATGGGAACATTCTCTTCTCATTTCAACTGAGGAAGTATTTTATTGAGTAATTACTAACCACATACTTTTGTGAGCCTCTAACTTTTGATAAGTTTTAAAAAGGTGACCTTCATTCATTTGAAATATCACATTTTTAAGTGAAAAAATGTGTAATCATCACCTGGGTTAGTGCTTGATAACGGAAACACCATCAGTTTTTAGCACGGCGGAACGATATGTAATAAATAGGTGATAACCTTGTCCCTTGTGAGATTCCTGCAGTCTTTTTGAACATGGATTTTGATTGTTTTTTAATGATCAATCCTGCTGTTTTTAACAAAAAATTATTGGCAAAACTTCGCAAAAAAATTGCTAAAAACATTCAATGAATGAGAAATTTCCTTCATCAAGGGCTTACAATTTTCTAGTCTGAATATATTCCCATTTACAATTTTTTTCTACAAAGTTGAGTTTGTTTTATTCTTCTAACCATCTGTGATATGGGTGCAGGTTATCTTGGGAACACTATTGGCTGCTTTGGTCCCTGTTGTAGGTTTTAATGCAGTAATGACATCAGAACATTTTGCCTCATTTCTGGTAAGGTCATTTCTACTAAGGTCATTTCTACTCTTTTTAGTAGTACAGTAATGGTCGGAATATTTGATTGATGATGTGTTCTTGCATATTACCTACCTAATTTAAGATATTCTCAAAGTACCATATTACCTTGAAATAGCCTTGTCTTTCCTTATTGCATGATTGAAGTGTTGAGGATATTAAAATCCTCAAGCTGAAAACAGCTTGTTGCATTGAGATGGCATGGCTGGGTTGCATATAATGATTGGATATGCTACTATTTCATTACCACTCCCTTCGTCTCCATCTAGTCCGCACATCGTTTCTTAGTACATGTGAAAATTCTATTTGCTTAATGTAAAACCTTTTTAAACAAATAGCCAATATATTATTTTCATTTCATGTGTGCGGTATCACTTGATGAGATTGAAAGTTTAAATTCATTGAGAAGTGTACACTACTTCTACTTTTTCTCTCAGTCACAGTTAATATACAAGCATGAACTTCTTCTATCTCTCTAAGTCAAAGTAAGGTCCTTTTAATATGTGGTGCAGGAGAATTAGATTAAACAGATTATTAAACACTATACCAGTCTACGTATTATTCTACTATGCTTTGTGATTATCAGCTTCTATAAAGGGGTCAAATGATTAGGCCTAGTCTTCATCTTTGTGAGAAGAAGGAATTAGGAAGTTACCAAAAAGCACTTGCAAAATGAAAATGAAAAGATTATATTTGTGATGATAGCTAGAATACAGAGTAATATTGTGGAGAAAATGGTCTAAAGCCCCCCCAACCTATATCCGAAATCCCAACTACACACTCCAACTTCACGGGTGTCCTATTACCCCCCTGAACTGTTTAAAACTGAAATTATCATCTCCCTAAATGCTTATGTGGCGAAGTGAGTGTATTTCACTCTCCCTGAGAGAGTGAGCAGCGAAAATAAATATTAAAATTTTATTTTTATTTTTAGTATGTATATAACTTTTATTTTTTTTCTTTATTTCTTTTCTTTCTTCTTCATAGAAACTTTCTTCTTCTTCTTCATGGCCAGATCTTTCCTCCTACCATTCTTAAGTCGTTGCTGCCATTACTATGTCCACGAATTTACCATAGAATTTCAGTGTTCCTCTTGATTCTAATTTGTGTATGGATTTAGGAAATTTTGAAATCAACACTTTATCGATATTATTAGAGTTGTTGATCATCCTTTTTCGTGCCAACCCACAAGTCAATTCGATTGGCAAATTCTTATTTTGGTTCTTCGGAGCTCCAATTTTGTAATTTAATCCAAACCCACAAAGAATTTTAAATTTTTGGTGAAACCCAGATTTGATTTTGAGAATGAAAATGTTTTTGGCTATCACAATTGAAAACAACAATGGAGTGTTTGTTTGTACCATCAAGAGTCCTAACTCGATCTGTTCACATGATCGGCTGCCAGATTCAACTTTTCTCCGGTCGCTGCCAACGATGACGATGATGTGGAACACTTCGTCGGCTTCTCTTTTTTCTTGAGATTTCTGTTGTAGCAAGTCAACATTGATAGAAATGATATACACTAAATCGACTAATGGATGAGAAATTGTGGTGATTGGTAGACCTTTGCTGATCATGGTAATAGTGAAAATGGTGAAAATATTTTTGAATTTGTAGAGATGGTGAAAAAATAGAAGAAAAGAGTAAAGAATAATGAAAAAAATTGAAGAAATGCTTTTTTTAATGGAATTTCCACGTGTCAAACGCGTGAGTTTCACCCATCAACATAAATGTGGTTGTGACTTTTAAGGGGTATAATAATTTCAATTTTAAATAGTTCAGGGGGGTGATAGGACCCCCGTGAAGTTTAAGTGTGTAGTTGGAAATATGGTAATAGATCAGGGGGGACATTTGACCATTTTCTCTAATATTGTGTGTTTTAGAAATATTATGGACATTTTTGGGTCCTAATTAAATTGACATGTGCACTTAAGGGTGTCAAATGTGGGCCGATTGGGCTGAATTTAGTGGGTTAAAATGAGACGACTTAATAAATGGGCATTCATTAACCTGGCCAAAGGTTTTTTGGGTTGAGATGGTCTAAGCAATGAGCCATAACCCAATCCACTTAACTCTTATGAAGTTTTAATTTCTCTGTTTGTTTCTTACAATTCGCTTGATTACTAAGCAAAACTAATAGAACCTTTTTTTCCTGATTATAACTATATTAATATATATCAAACAAAAAAAATATTTTCTATTTTTCTTTGACAAGGTTTCTCATGGATCAATTTAGGCTACATATTTAGCCCAAACCAGCCCATCTAAATGGCAAGTCAAAGTGGGCGGGTCATGTTTTCTTGGGCTGATTTTGCCACCCCCATGTGCACTGAAATCTCTGATGGCTATGTACAGGTGTTCTTAATTCTCAATGTTGTGGGGCTTGTCTATTACATCAAAGGGATGCTCACACCAAAAATGTTCAAAGTAGCTGTGACTCTTGTTGTATCTGCAGGCGTGTAAGATCCTCTAATTTTTATGAATAGCTTGTTATATTAATGCCTAGTGGACATGGATTAATAAAATTAATTGGATCAACCCCCGTTCATTAATTTATTTCTGTTTTGAATTCTGTTATTTGTTCCAGTGATGATTGCTTCTTCTTTTGTTATTCAGGATTGTTTGCTGCGCTGTGGTAGCTGTGCTAGTTGCGCTTGTTGCCTCTAGCCCAACAAAGGGATGGAGTGGACGAAGCCTTAGTCTGCTTGATCCGTATGCTCCTTGCTTTATGAATCATGTTGTCATCTTATATGATTACTTTACATTTTCTTTAGTTTTCTACCGTAAAAAGAGGATCCAATGAGCCCCCAAGGCCTAGCTCGAGTGGCAAAAGGTGGAGGATTTGTGGCTTAGGTCGCAGGTTCAAGCCCCACACCATGCAAAGCGAAGCCCGATATTTAAGTGGAGAAGGGTAGAGGGGTGGGCCCATTATCCACCTAGTTTAGAAGGCTGTGATTGGTCCAAAGGGCGGGTCACAGATGGATTTCTCAGTTATCAAAAAAAAAGAAGAGGATCCAATGACATCTTACTTTTTATTTCCCTAAAGAAAATCTAGTGACATTTTCTAGATAAAGTTGTGACTTATGATCTCTGATGCACATTGGTTCACGGAATCCAATATCTTGAAGCAGATAACCAAATATGAATATATTCATTCGGGCGTCTGGTGGGCTTAACGTGATTGTTACATATAACTGCAGTTCTCTGTGGTCCTTTAGCAGTGCAGATAACATTTAGGTCTTGGTACTAAGCTCCCAAGGAACTTGTATAACCTGATTATGAGATGATCATGCATGAGCCTTTAAGAAACAAATTGTGATCTTCATAAAACTATCCATGCTTCTCATGCATTCGCAGATGCCTCTATTACGAGCCAAAAGAATCTGTTTGTGGTGTTAATTATGAAGATTTTTCCGTGACGATAAAGATGTTGAATCATAAATATCCTGAGATTTGATTGATTTTCATGCAACCCCACTTAAGGCTAGTGTTGTTAGGAGTGATTGCTCCAGCGCTTTAAACATGTAGTGAGGGTTTATCACTTCTCATATGTAAGTAATGTGATTTTAAGAAGTGCACGCTTGAGATAGTGGAACATGCGCAATAAACGATCTATAGTTTTGATTTTCACTTACAAAGGTGGTAAAAGAGAATAGGGGAAATAGCTTTTGCTATATTTGTGTTAGGACTCCTCTCCAAGTATGCTTTGGTTTTCTCCTTGTTGTCTTTGTTATCGTCTTCTTTCTACCTTGCCATGCAACTACTCTCCGTCTACAGCTGTGACTCAACTTTTGTTGATTTACTTGTTCTTCTCTATGATGATTCTTTCTTCCTTTGAATTTATACGATCCTCTTTTGCTACCCTTTTAGGGCTTCTTATCTTCTATGTCTCTTAGTACAATTCTATTTTCTTTATTTCTAAACCTCTGATTCATTTTCTGTTCTATTCTTATTTTGATTGTTTTAAAATAGAAGTAGTGAATCTTGCTTTAATTATCACAGTTTCTTAAGCAATTTTTTGAAATTGATTTATGCATGTTACTCTTTTTGATAGTTAAAGGTATAGTATTGATATAAGCAGCAAGAAGGTGCTGTAAAATAATTACAAGAAAAAGCAATTTATGAATGTTTACTATTTTAAGTTGAATTATGCCTGTTACTTCTTTTTGATAGATGAAGAATCAAAAGTGATAATAATTTTTAAAATTGAACTTATCTTTCTATTGGCTTGCTGAAATTGCATTCTAATGATGTATTTTTTAGACTGTTGGATGTAGAAATAAGTATTATTAATAACATTTTTATATTAAAGTACTCCATTCATAAATGCTTTATATTTTTTTATTTTCTTTAAATTGTGAGCTTACCTTTTTTTTTTTGATGAAGTAAGAGTATTATTTATAAAATGGCGTTAACTAACCCGTATACAAGAGGTATACCAAAAAGTAGAAAATCTTACACAAATACATGATTTTCTCCTAAGGACACCCAATCATCTATATTAGAAGTAAATCGTGAGCTTACCTTCTTGCTTGTAGCTAAAGTCCCTGCTGCCGGTCGGTCTTAAAAAATCTTGTAGTTTCTACTTTGTGCTTTTTCGAGTTTTGTCCCTTGTTAAATTCTGGGGGAGTTGCTTCTAGGAGATTTTAGGATTCAACAATTCTTATCTCATTGATTATTAGTTTGAGATGATTCCGGGGCCATAGCTCTTTGTTGACCTGTATTTTCCCATGCAACCAATGTACTGAAGCAACTTTCTGTTTTTACTTTTCTTTGAATTGATACAGAACTTATGCGAGCAAGTATATACCAATTATTGCCAGTGTTAGTGAACATCAACCACCTACTTGGCCTTCTTACTTTATGGACATAAATGTATTAGCATTTTTGGTCCCTGCAGGCATTATTGTAAGTGTCAATTTTCAGCTCCATTTATCGCCACTCTCTCATGTTAATTTTATCTTTCTTTGTGCTTCCAATTAATCTTTACTTTTGGCATGTGTAGGCATGCTTTTTGCCCCTGACTGATGCTAGCTCCTTTGTGATTCTTTATTTAGTGACATCAGTGTACTTTTCTGGTGTTATGGTAAGGATTTCAAGCCTTTTCTTGTGTTTACTTTAAGCTCCCCATTTTCTGAACATCATTCCATTTGCTGAAACACAGGTCCGCCTAATGCTTGTACTGGCCCCAGCGGCATGCATAATGTCTGGGATTGCTCTATCATCAGCTTTTGGTGTTTTTACTCAATCTATCAAATTTGCATCAATTGGAAAACAGGCTGATGTAAGTGTCTTTGTTGTTCTTCCTAAGGTAATGCCAATCGCCGCTATTTTGATAATTCTGAACTTTGTTCTTGTCATCTTATTCACCATCAAGGCAGGGGATAACGGCGATGGGGTTACACAGAATGATGTGGTGAAGCCTGATAGAAATGAAGAACCACCAAAGGAAAAAGTTTCGAGAAAAAAGAAGAAAGAAAAGGAGAATGTTGAAAAAGCTCCCGTTGCTACTAAAAAAAGTGAGAGGAGGCTTTTGATGTTACCCATGGAGGCTTCTGTTGTTTCTATTCTATTACTTATGGTGCTGGGTGCCTTTTATGTGGTATGTACCTTTGCTCTGTCCTGACTGAACTACCTGCAGCTGTATCAGTCCCATTAATTAATTCCTTTATTATGTTTATACATGTAATTAAGCTCCTTTTCTTTTCCTTGCAGATAATGATACATCTTATGTTTATTTTTTTTATCGCTGCAATTCTTAATTGCCACTTTTTTCTTTTGATTCCCTAACTATGTTACTTGGAGAAAGCTAGCTCTTAAGACTAGCCAAGCTTCAAATGCAATTGTTAGATGATGATCCATGCCTTGGCTCAGGGCTGTCACATTACTAATATTTGGGGGATTTTATCCCACTGAGTAAGGCACACACCCTTTCTTTTTTCCTCAAGAAAGAAGAATTTTCCCATCATCGCTTGGCAATCTGGATGTCATCTCCCTTTCCATTCATCTGTCAGCCATCACTATTCCTAGTTGCTGTTTCTGGGGGTATATAAGGGAAAGAGTGGAAGGAGTTAATTTGATCTATCCTGAATTGGAGAAAAATAGAGATCAAATTCATTATGTCCTTCCTCAGTAGTTAGTTAACTTTAGTAGTGCATTCCTCTATTGATAGATTTCAGTTAGTCTGACAAGTAACTTGGATCAGTAAATTAAGTGCACACGCACACACAGAGAGAGGTTGGTGAAAGAAGGGATTGTAGGATGATTTTTTTTTAGAAGGTAACATATTTCAGTATATAATTATAATCATCTTTGTGCTAGAAACCAAAATGTGGGTGTTGCAACAAGAAAATCTAGTTACAATCCTTGTTCTTCTCACCAGGAGTCTAAAACTTCTAGAATTGAGTCCAGATCATCAATATATTCTGATTTATACCAAAAAATTTAGAAGAACACAGTCCATCTCGAGCTTTTGTACCATAGGATGATTGACTACCTCAGACACATGAAATGACCCAACAGGCTACCCAACTTAGCTGTGAGTAACAATTGCTTTTAGTGGGAACTGTTCCCTGCGAATGATTAGGAACATGTGTCCTAAGTTGATCACTAACAGTTAAACAGTTATTTTAAGTTGTATATTTTGGTGCCATAGCAAACTGAAAAGTGTTACCTAAATTCCATATGAACTAATGAAATACCTTATGACATTTGCATTTCTTCAAGTACTCATACTTCCTTGCAACCTTTTTTAAAGCTTTTTTCTCCTTTATTTTTTTGTTGACTTTTTTGAGAGAAAAGGTATTGGTATTGTAATTTTATTTTCTTGTTGACTTAATTGGAAAATAAATTTGCTTATAGGTTCATTGTGTCTGGGCAGCGGCGGAAGCTTACTCAGCTCCTTCTATTGTACTAACATCACAGTCGCATGATGGACTTCATGTTTTTGATGACTTCAGAGAGGCTTATGCCTGGTTAAGCCACAATACTGATGTAGATGATAAAGTGAGTTCTTATCTCCTTTCTCTTGATTTTATGGTTTACTTTATGCACAAATTCTGGTTTACTTTTGGAATGGATGTGGTGACAATGCAGTTATTTGATTTATGATGGTGCAGTAGAATATTGTAATGGTGGCCAAGAATTATATTTTCAGTCTGAAATTTCAACGTCACTTGGTAACTTGTACCAGCTGAAAATATCAGTTTAGATAATACTTAGGTAACTATTATTAACTGGAAGAGCTTATTGGTGGAATACTAGCCAAGGTTGTATCGGTGTTTTGTTTTCTGAATAGATGGAATACTAGAGAATGCATGATATGATCTAAAGATTGCTGTTCAAACCAAATTAACATTCAGTGAGTAATTAGACCCTCACAGCTGATGTTGAAACATTTTTTTTTTGGAGTTGGCTTCATATTTAACTAATGTAAACCATTCTTTCAAAAGTGTACATGAAGCTTGCTTAAGCCACGTGACGTGGATAGGTGGAATGCAAATTGCAAACTGGGGCTTCCTTTACTTATATGGTGCTTCAGTGAAGGTGTTGAGGCATGCATCTTGGCAAACACCAGCCAACCAACAGCTTATATTATTTATTCTATCTTATTGTAGATTAAATTTATAAGGTCCATAAGTTCCTTCTTGAAATCCTTAATAAAAAAAGGCTCCTTCTTGAAAATGAAGGCACACAACAATAAGGCTAAACAATACATTTTAGGAAATGCCATGGATGAATATGTTAGTGATTAGAGATGTGAAATTAGAAATATAGTATGAACAGGTTAGTCACTATATCTAAAATTTGAACTTTAATGTATGCATTTGAATCAAAATTAAATATTGTTTTAAATGTGATAAAATGGTTTTTACTTTGTTGCTTCTGTTCAATTCTCTTACCCATGTAACTATTCACTGTTTGTAGTTGTTTCTATGTGTCTGTGTGTGCCCGCGCAAACACTGATGTATGTGGTATTCTGTTAACTCTTTTCAGGTGGCATCATGGTGGGACTATGGCTATCAGACTACTGCCATGGCCAATCGCACTGTTATTGTTGATAATAACACCTGGAACAACACACATATTGCAACAGTTGGTACAGCCATGTCCTCTCCTGAAAAAGCGGCCTGGGAGATCTTCAACTCTTTGGATGTAAAATACGTTCTTGTTGTCTTTGGAGGTTGGTACTTTAGCTCAATCAAGACATAATATTTAGCAATAGCCTTCAAGTCTAATGCCTACCATCAACTTCAGGTCTTGTTGGGTACCCCAGTGATGATATCAACAAGTTCCTCTGGATGGTTAGAATTGGTGGGGGTGTCTTCCCTCATATCAAAGAACCTGATTATCTGGTATGTTACTGTCCTTTTGCTACCTTTTTTGTGGTCGAATACTTGATTGTTCTTTGTTTCTGAACTTGATGTAGTCGCCATTAGTATTTTACTTTAATGAGCAAACATTGAGGATATTTTTTGCTTCTATCTTCCTTCTGGAACATTTGCAGGCTCTTATGTCGTGATTATATAATCGTATACATTTGCAATTTCCAGATTATGCCTAGTACAATTAGATAACTCTTATATGGTTATCATAGGATGCAGTTTCCTTTCTTTAAGTGTTAAAACGCTTTTTTGCTGGACTAATATGACTACTGTAATTAGCACTGATCAGTTGTTGGATTTTGTTGGCTCCCTTGTCTTAGATTGACACTGAAAAGGGATTCATTAGTTCTTCTGTTAATGCTTTTTCCTTTCCTTGTCTACTTGATGCTCTTTTATGAATGAAACATCTTACTTAATAAACAAAAAACACCAATAGTCGAGCCATTTATAAACTGTTTATCAAGTTTCATTCTCTTAGGCACTAAGAACTACACCAATGCTTTCTTATCATGTTATTGCATGTCCAATATCTGTTTATTAAGTTCATGCTCTTATTCACTAAGACGCTAAGAGCTAGTGAGCTACGTACTTGATGTTTGAGTTTTCTTAGATTCATAGTTTTAATTCCATTTGTAATTTCCTTCTCTTTTTTTTGAAAGAGAGATGGCCAATACCGGATTGACTCTATGGCTACTCCAACCATGCTGAACTCCCTCATGTACAAACTATCTTATTACAGGTGCTAGATTCTTGAGAACATGCAAATTTACGTTTTGGTGGCCTTCACGCATGAACTTCAAATTATTCACATCATCTTTATCTCGTGCTGTAGGTTTGTGGAGACAGATGGCAAGGGTTACGATAGAGTAAGGCGGACTGAAATTGGAAAGAAACATTTTAAGCTCACCCACTTTGAGGAGGTAAGCATGATATCATAGTTTGCTGAAAATCACATGTGTATTAAGTGAAGCAGTGCTGTGTGTGTTTGTAGCTATATCACGTTGAATCTTTGCAGTTCCGAGAAGGCTTAGTTAATTGTCAACCAATTATCATTTTGATTTCTAAGTTGGTTGTTGGGAATTGATAATGAAGAAACAAAAGTTTTTTAAAGCATTTTTGTGCACCAACTCACATGGCTCACTATGGCCCTGTTCGTATGCTTTGAGGCAAGGAAGAATGTGGCGCTGTTAAAAGAAATTTGTCCATGACCTCGCCTAAAAATGAAAATAAATTCCATGAATCTAATGTCATACATATAACTATTCTGGATAGCCCCTACTGTAGACGAAGAATACTAATTCGTGCAACCTAGTGAACCACAAATTATTCACCATCTAGTGTGTATTGCATGCAGGTATTTACTACTCACCACTGGATGGTTCGGTTATACAAATTAAAACCTCCTAAGAACAGAATGCGTGGAAAGACAAAGAAGTCTAAATCGGTATGTGTGGACTCCTCTGTTTCCAAAATACATGCAATTTTAGATATCTGACGTCAGTCCTTTTCTTGTGAATATTGGCAGAAAGCTACTTCTACTAGCTCGAAAAGAAGTGCAACTCAAAAGAAGAATCCCTGGCAATAAAGGGCTACTCATAACGAGTAACTTCTATTTATCAGCTTCATGATAGGAAATACTTCATACGATGAGTAGCTTCATGTGAAAGGATTGTGCTTTAAACACAGTCCTCTTAGCTTTTCCTTCGAGTTTTGAATTGCCTTGATATTATACAGAGAAAACGATTGTCCCGGAGCTCCTTTTTTGATATAGACTTAGCAAGGAATCACATGTATCTATTGCTCACTAGGCTCATATCAATTAGTCTACATTTGAAATTGCTCATCTGAGTCCCAACACCCTATAGTTGTAACAGAGACTTTAGAAGTGTTAAAACTATTAGCTGATATTAGTGTTATACATTTTTTTTCACTTCGCTAATTCTCTCAAGTTCATTATTTGAACTTAAATATGCATGATCTAGGCCTGTATTCCGAGTTTCTCTAGGGTTGGTAATGATTTCCGAATTTGATTCTATAAAATTACCAAACCATCCTTGATAATATCGTTGGGGGTAGGGGATAGTAGAGGAGTTCATATTGAAAGATATGCTATTTTTTGTCTCGAATAATAGGGTACTACAAACTACAAAGCTCTTTTTTGTGTAGTACATACTTTTTTTTTTGAGCTATTGGGTAATACTTGTAAAGGGAAAGGAGACAACTTTTCCAATGTGTCAATTTATTTTCAAAATGGAAAAGATGAATACTATAGTTAGAGTTGTCTTGAAAAATTGTGATGTCTCATAGTAGAGCACTATATAACTTTTTACGTGAATCATATGATATTTTTGTATTGTACTATCTCGTAAGTTATGTTCGGGTATGACTTCAGTTTTTAAAGAATTTATGCGAGCATAAGTTTGATTGCTAGAGGATAAAGATTAAAGACCAGTATATTTGAAAGACAAAAATAATACAATTTTAGGGAATGGTAACTTCGATTTACTAATTTTCCTAAGTAGCCTTTGTCTTAGAGATTTTGATGTCTCAAATAATAGGCACTACATAGCTTTTAATATTGCGCTATCAAATAATACTTGTGTAAAGAGAAACGATAACTTCTGCATCCAAGGGCGTGGTCTAGTGGTCAATGAAGTGGTTGAGCATCATGCGTGTAAGTTGGCTCAGACACTACGATTATAAAAAAAAAAAGAATAACTTCTCCAATTTACTAATTCTTTTTCAAATGAAAAAGACAAAAATTATGAGTGACCCATCAATTATTAATTTCTAATATAGTCTTTGTCTTAAGAATTTAATGTCTGAAAATAATAGAGCATTACGTAGCTTTTTTTGTGCTATTGGATGATACTTGTAAAGAGAAAGGAAACAACTTTTTCTATATATAATTTTCTTTTCGTGCTCTAATAATATACTTTTATAAAGAACATCAAAGGACTTCTAAGAAAATTGACAGACGAACGTGAATTATTTTTCGCACAAAAATGTGTGGGAACTTTAAAAAAGGAAAATTGACGTTAAAAAAGGAAAATTGACGGTATATTGTCATTTTTTTATATGAAAATTGATGAATCTTGAAGTGCAAAACTGTAGTTGAAGAGTACAAATAAAAAATCAAAAAGTATGCGTAGTGTAATGGTAGAATTATTCAATGTCATGGTAATTATATACACATTTTCTATTTCAAATTGCTACTTTCTTTTTATATATATTTCTAAAAATTCGACGGACGTCCTTCGATTTTAATCGAGACAATCTATCAATTTCCATAAGCCAATCCACTATTTTCTGACATTATCAAGTCTGATGGTTTTGGTTCGATTTTAATTTAAAATAAAAAGTAAAGGCTTCCGTCAATTTTAGCTCTCGATTTTCAACTTGTTATCTAAATAGTCTTTATCTTAAATATTTTGATGTCTCGAATAATTAATAAAGCATTACATAACTTTTCTCATATTATAATTGAATGATACTTATTAAAAGAAAGAAAACTTTTCCAATGAATCAAATTCTTTTTTCAAAAAAAAAATAAAATGAAAACGACAAGTTGAATACTCACTCATCAATTGACCAAAAAGTTTTTTTTTTTTTTTTGAAAAAAAATTAATTTTATGAAAATGAAATGCATAATTTAAACATGTTTGGAATAATAGGAATGTCAATATCATAAACACCAATAAAGTTTCTATAAAAAGTTTATTTTTCCTTTTTGACGTCCACCAATTAGTTCGTGTGGCGCCTGACATTTTTTGTCGACACCATATAGTATTCAATGAGGTAAATTAATGTGAAAGCTCAAGTGCACCAATATACCTTTCAAATGTACTCCATCCATTCTAAAATAAATTTCTCCATTTTTCTTTTCAAGAGTTAATTAATAATAATTACAATAACAATATATTTAATATAATTTCATCAGTCAGATATAGAGAGAATGAATTAATATCTAATAGAAAGATTGTTTTCGAGATCGACTCTCGATATTTTACTTTTTGAGAATCAATTTGATTAATCGCCAAGAGATCAGAGAGATTGGATTAACTCAATAGGCTTAACTTAAAGATTCAAAATACGAGAGATTGTTTTTCAAGGACTCTCGACATTTTCATTTCGAGAATCGGTTTGATTAAAATCTTCAAGTGATCAGATTGGATCAACTCAATGTTTTAAACTTAAAGATTTAAACATGTTTAAATTATACGAAAAGTACTATAAATTGTAATTGATCTTTTTATTTCAAAATATTGTTCAAAATTCACTGAATTGGAATCTCGAAAAATGGAAAATAGGATGGACAAAGTTAGTACTTGTTTAAACAACTATAAATACAAATGTATTTGTTAAAATAGAGATAGATTCAGAATTTAAGTTTGACGAATTCAACTTTAAAATTTAGAATAAAATCCTTTTATTTCTTTAGGTATTTTTTTTTGTATCTCTCTATATGATTTGTCCATGCATTTCGGGCTCATTTTGTTCATCAACGTACTATTTTATCATTTTTTAATTTATGATGTATCAGCTTGAACTCACTTCTGTCCCATTAAATAAATTGTCAATTTTAAACCAAATTTATTACGAGAAGTGTGCATAATAATTAAATTTTAAATTCGTCTCTGAAACAATTCCTCTTAAATTGTCAACTTCAAAATGAATCTATTGTGTAAAGAGTGCATTATAATCAAATCTTTTTCTTTAATATTTTGTCCTAAATAACTCATCATATAATAATGCCATAGAATCCTTTAAAGTAAAAGAAAAAAATTAGGTGGCCAATCTCCAATGACCACTATCCCTGAGGCTTAGAAAATGAACGCACGTGAATTGACTAAAAGGAGATACAATTTTTCCTTCAATTTATGTGACATTATTTGACGAGATATAATTAATTTTAATAAAAAAAGTTAATTATTTTTTTTTTGTCTAAAGCAAGTTTTCTATATCTATGTAATCATCTCATTAAGAATAAAAATATAATAATTAAAAGTTAAATTATTTCTAAATATAGAAAGATACATAATATTTTCTTGGAACATACTTAAGCAGAAAGAGAGTGTCACTCCCATGAAAGAGGGTAGCCGATGAGGGCATGTTAAACAAAAGGACCAACGGGTTTCTAGGTTAACAAGCTCGGAAGAGATACATATGCCACTTTAAACAAAATACACGGAGAGAAAAGTGAAAAGTTTTACAAGACATAACACAAATTTATATATAGTATCATGATCGCTAGCGTGAAATTTTTTACAAGACATAACACAAATTTACATATGACACTTTAAACAAAATACACGGAGAGGGGATTTATATGACACGTTAAACAAAATATACAGAGAGAAAAGTAAATTTTACAAGACATAACACAAATTACATATAGTATCATGATCACGTGCTAGCGATCGAGCTCAATTATAGCATACTCCAAAGAATAAATTCACAATGAAACGTGTTAAATCAGAACGAATAATATGTACCATGAACTTAAACGCTAACCAAATACCACATAACACTATTTCATATTTAGAAAAATGAAATGCACAAATTTAGTCAGTGATGATGGGCTGATGATAATTTGATTCTTAAGAAAATTATAAAATTTATTTCTGCAAAAATCTAAAATGGGTCCTCACTATGTTCCTCAACAAAGCTACAAATCTATTTCCAATCCCACCGCCCATTAATTTATAACTCACATTTTTATAATATTTTATTTTATTTTATTTTTCCGATACAAACATTCCAAACCTTTATATATTATTATTATTATTATTTATTATTATTATTTTAGTCGGCATATATATGCCAATACAACAGTCAACTCATCATGTACTCTGCATGGATGGACGACCATTTACATATTTTTTTCTAAGTCTTCAATGATAAGAAGTGCTAAAATATTTGACTATCCTTTTCACTTTTTTTATTTATTCGATATTTGAAATTCATTATCATAGCTTAATTTAAAGATAAAGTTAGAAATTCTAGTGAGGAGATCATTCGGTAAGTATAATCAATTCAAATTTGCGATGTA
Organism: Solanum appendiculatum; assembly: GCA_018342035.1. Classification (NCBI taxonomy): domain Eukaryota; kingdom Viridiplantae; phylum Streptophyta; class Magnoliopsida; order Solanales; family Solanaceae; genus Solanum; species Solanum appendiculatum. The sequence goes on from JAGDQO010000973.1 coordinate 108,370, forward strand.
ATACAAATTTTGAATCACCTTTAATTGCTATATCGTATTTGACTAGATTGATTTTTCGTTTTAAGTTGGATTAATTTGAATTTGTGTCGCGGAATAAGTTCAATAAGAGAGTGAAATGTTGATGTTTTTTATTTTAGAGCTCGAACATGAAATCTTAGGTTGGAAGTCGAGAAATAATTTCAACCATATCATAATATCTTATTAATTTGATTAATGTCCATATGAGGAGATCAAAATTAATTATTCTGAAGTATAGATAATATAATATGAAGGTCCAATATTAGGTAAATAAAAAAACTAAGATAAGACTGACTCTGATATTATATTAAGAAATGAATTTCGACTTAACTCAACTTCAAAAATTGTCTCATGAGGTAAAAGTATAAAAGCTCTCTCCAGCACATTTAAGTCTGTCACCTGAAGCATAAACAATATAATATAGTAATCCAATATTAAGTAAACTAAGAATTATGATGCGACTGACTCAGATGTTATGATAAGATTAAGCATTAAATCTAACTCAGATTCAAAAGTCGTCACATATAACGAGGATCATCTAAAACCATATAAAACAAATCAAAGAGTCCACTATCTTCTATTTGCCTTATTGGAGTTATGTATATTCTGTATACTACGTGTATATTATGTGTCGACAAGTGCCTTTTTTCAACTTATTTCAATTAGGCTCTTTCCCTTCTCTTTCCATATCTAAAAAGTTTATTTAAGTGGTGAAGGTAGCTATGAATTATTATAATAATGATGATGATATATAAATATGTCAATTTTGTGCTACTTTTATTCTTGTTCCAATCAATCTAATGATCTTATTTTGATATATTTTGTACTGAATAAGAAATATGTGGACCCTTTTTTGCTTTTTTATCTTTGAAAAAAAAATTCATCTAAAAATAATAATTGAGTGTTGAGAAAAAGACGTGTCAACATTGTTGATGGACAATACCAATTATGGCTATTATATAGTCCAAAAACCATTCAATCTTCTTAATTAGTTTGTCGGTACAACTTTTATTTTATGAAGAAGAAGCTAACATATATATTACTTCGACGTTCGATATTTATATTAGGATTTGATTGAATTTGAAGTTATGCTGAAAAGTCCATATTAAGAGTAAAGAGTTCATGATTTCGGATATGTTATGACTTGATTAAGATATTCTTCTTTTAATACACGAAGATGGTAATGAATCTAACAAAGACGATTTCATATCCAGCAAGGTTCCAACATGAAATTTCTAATTAAAAATATTGAAGAAGTATATATCACTACACCATAACACCCAAAATGAATACCAAACAATGAACATAAAGCAAAAAAAGAAAAATAACAATCATAATAATACTAAGTGTGTTTATGTTAATAAAGAATTCATTACTCATATGATCACTCAACTATTCGAGATTATCTAACAAAAAGTAAAATGGATAGGGATAGGGGAAATGAAGGAGGAAATTATAAGATCGGAATAAAATTTTCATTAACAAGATGAAAGTTCAAATAATCAATCAACTGAACTGTTAAGATTTTCACATTAAATTTGACTATTTGTTTATTGCTATTGTTATTATTACTTTTTCATATATGAAAACATTTTTCTATATTAAAATATGATAATGTTTTTTCTTCATTGTTCATGATTCATTCTTCCACAAAGTATATGAGAATTTTCTCTAACTTTATTAGCTGTTAAAATTAAAAGCACAGTAACCCTACATACAATAGGACAATTTTCTTTAATTATGTTAAATATGATGTACTACGTACTGTTTTTTCTTCTTCTTAAGTAGACCCCAATGATTACCTCAGGTTTTTTAAATTTTGTTTTAAAGTAATTAAAAAATAAAACTGATAATGATGTTACAAAGTAAAAAAAACCCTACATAAAGATGTTTTTTAATCACTCAAATTTATAGTGAATCACCTAGCTAACCACCAAATTTTTGTGGTGGGTAGTTAGTACTTACTACATAGTATTGTATCTTTTTATCCTTAATAAGAAGTGTCGAGTCGTGAATTCTAAAAATGAAATATTTTTTTATAGTGAGTGTTTTAATCTCAAGCGGCATGTTTTAGTGCAAATCAAAATTTGCCGACTTTCAAAATGAATACTAGATATCGAGTGGTAAACAAGAAAAGTCATTTTTAGGTTATTGATCACTAAAAGTTGTAATAAGGTGGTAAACACCTCTCTCTATCTTTATCTAAAGATTTCAGGTTCGAACCATAGAAATGAAGTCGAAGTGAGTGCTTTACCCCCAAAACAGGATTTTTTCAATGCAAATTTAAATTAGTCGGGCCTCAAAATGGATACCAGATATCCGGTAGAAAACAAAAAACTAAGTTTATCTATCAATAAAGGTTGTAATGAGGTTATAAGTATTATTCCTCCATCCTTAACTAGTTGTTCAAACCTTGAAAAGTCACTTTTGGTATCGAGTGAACATCTTACTCCTAAAGAGCAACGCCAAACCAGGTACCAAACGACTTCTAAGTGTTTTACCCTTAAAATGAAACTTTTCAACTCAAATTCAAACATGTTAAATCTAATCTTAATACGAATACCGAACATCGGAGAAAACCGCTAGCTAGCCAGCCTACTTTTTTCTTACTAGACAAAATTCTACTAACTAATTTATCAGTGGACCATCTTTTTGGATGTCCAAATTAAAGAATCTTATAGTAAGAATTTTATTTGATTTATATGACCATGTACTGTCTTTATCTTTTTGGTCATTGAGTGTAACAATTATTTATTTTAGAGCTAAGAAAGGACAGATATATAAATGTTTAATTAAAGTTTCATTGTACTTGGGCCCAAATAGTTGAAACCGTGGCGAACAGTGTCGGCCTTTGTATAATTAAAATTTTTTTAAAAATAAATAAATGGTTTGGATATATAATAGGACTAAGTAATGCTTGGTACACAAATTAAATTATCTCGAGATTATAATTTTTGGACTAGTTTATTTCATACAGAAGATAGGATAACATAATTACAAGTTGAATGGGAAAAGATGAGATATCACGAGATTAAGTTATAAAATATATTTGCAATGTATGTATATATATATAGCCAAAGTGTATATATAAATAAGATATACTTCGATCATATTGATAAACTAGATGGTCGAATGGTACATTTATGTAATTAATTTTCCTTTATTAATATGTATCTTGTAGTATTATTTCGAAACAATATCACAATAGTGTATATATACACACATCTAAAAGGACATTATTTATACATAATATAAAAACTATAGTGGTATCGGAGTATATCAATGGTTAGAAAACGAAGGTATGATTCATAGTATGAGTTAATTTTACAGATGATCGCTCAATTAACTATTTCCATTTCAGAAAGTCATTTAATTTTGTTTCGTAGCACAAAAAGTACTCAACTAATGATAATTATCTTAAAAAGTCACTCAACTATAGTAATCTCACTATTTAAAGAAAATTTAAGCGATCAGTGTATATAATTAAATTATTTAATTTATGGAATATCACTAGATTTTTGACAAAAAGAGTTCTTATTTTTGTATTTCTTGTGTATAGACTTTTAGCTAAATGCTGAAAAAACCACAGAATATTAGGCCCACTGAAAAAGACCCGGAGAACACCATATCCATATAAACCTTAAAGCTAGTACTATCTGCAATTACTATTAGACAAAAACAATAAAATAATGCAAATTGGATATGCCGACAATCTTAATATATACAATTTTTAGTATTAAAAATATTCAAAAATTATTTGACATTTCAAATAAGTAATATGAGGACGGACACTAAGCTTTTATATTCTGACAGTATAAAAAAGTATTTACACGATAACATAATAAAGTAGCAGCGGACTTTGTTGGTCATAAACTCTCGGATGATGTTATGGATGACACATAATTAATCTCTAAATTAGCCATAAATGGTAATGAATTGTGGAACTTAGTTTGAGGAGGAGATTGTTGGTTATATATATGTAATGTTTTCAAAGTACCACTATAAAGCGTAATATGTGGACCGCGATCTCTAATGAGATAATTTTTCCTGAGTTAATTACTTTCAAATTTCTTTGCAATTTTCAATGTAAATAGATTGCTCAACCAAATTTGAGGAATATTTTGTGGCCTAAACTTAAAATGGCCCAATATCAAGCTATTATGTTCACTAATTAGCCCATTTAATTGCTCTAAACACACTCTTAAGCCTATTGAGCATAACCTTAAAAAAATGTCATTAAAATTAGCCATTTTTAACACAAAAATAAATTTGAACAAAGACACCAAACTTAAAAAAGGTTGGGATCAACTTTTTCAATTTTTCATATTTTAGAATATTTTTATGGAGTTTCACTCATTAGAAATTCAAACTCTAGCATCTTTTTCATGGACTTTTGCATTTTTCATGAACTTCAACATTTTTTTTCTTTCTAAATACTAACATTTTGTTATGAACTTCAACATAACATGTCGAAATTTTTTCCTATGTTTAAACTAAGAATAATTTTATTCTGATTTATTCTTCGCAATAAAAATAGCTATTTTTCAATACTTTTATAATATATTGAGCAACTTCATATTCGAATAATTAAAAAAGGGATCTTAACAATTTTAGATGATTAGTTGAAAATATTTAAAGCTCAAGTCCGAATGATCATAAATTTTACAATATTTAATGATTAAAACGTGTGTGTACATCTATTAACAAATCTTAATCATGATTAAGACATTTGATTAGTTAAAAAGATTGTACTTAATTGTTGGCTTCATGGTTATTAATTCTCCATGGACCATATAAATTGTACAAAGAGGCTTAGAAATTGACAACAAATGATTATCTTAACTAGACGAGGAAAGGCTGCCCTCATGCCTTGGGTACTAATTAGGTAGGTGTGTTAGGGTTTGAAGTTTGAATTATAGACAATTTAGGATGTGTTCGATATCAAGAAAAATATTTTTTGATATTTTTCCAAGTTTTTTTGTGTTTAGTTAATCAAAATGTTTTTGGAAAATATATTTTCAAAGAAAATAAGTTAATAACATAAAAATCAGGAAAATGACATCTCTAGTGCTGAATTTGTAGGAAAAATAAGTTCGATGAATAACATTTCATGCGAATTGTCTCTCTCACACAACTTGCTACCCACCACGCCCCCACCCTTCACACTTCAAGCTTGGAAGATCAAGAAAAGCGAGAACGGGAACTCCTAGAGCTGCTGGAGAATAGCAAAAGAAAGATCTCAAGGCTTTGGGAATATACCACTCCCGACATCCTAATCAATAGTAATTAGGAGAAAAAAAACTATGGACCATCCATTGATGTATGAGGTACATAATTGAAGGTGCCTATATTTTCATAGGGTAGAAATTAATTTCAACCCCTAAAAAGCTTCCTATGAAACATATTGATAGATGACATTTCAACAACTTGAGAAAAATATATTTTAAAGAAGCCTCTTAAGAAAGGTGCAATTTGCACTAATTTCTTCATGAGCCTAGAAAAGCAACAATTTTGTAACAAAATGTCAATATCTTGAAATCACTATATACCTACCATTCCCATATGTATGTTTTTTTGACTCTATTATACATGTCAATGTCTAAATTTTAATCCAATCTTATGTTACTTATAAGGGCATTGAAAGAGTGATCAGAACATATCTCTGATCAGCTTGTAATTAAGTAGCATGTTGTTGTAGGTCGACACATTATATATAAGTACTCAATATGTTTTATTTCATGTCGAGTTGTTTTTTTATTCACTTACTTCAGAAAGTATGATATGATTTCATATTTGGAAATAATTTTTTTGTTTTACACTAAATTACATGATTATAATTAATCATACAAATGACATGATGATTGACGTTTTTAAGAAGGCTATAAATTTTAAGAAAGAGATTCTTTCTTTCTCTTAAACTTCATGTTCAGTCAAACAAAATATATAATAAAACAAAGGATCTAACGTTGATTCTCTTTCTACCCCACCCCCACACCCCATAGATCCAATCCCAACTCCCTACCCTTCTCACCTTACCCTCCTACCCCACCGCCACCCACCGCCAAATTCATCCCGTAATATTATATATAAATATTTTTTAAATAATATTTTCTGTTTATTAATTATTAAACATAAAATTAAGTAAAAAAATCACTTGTTTTCAAGAAAAAAATTTCCTTTCAACCAAACACACCCTAAATAGAAATCAACCTCTTCCTTTCAATTTCAAATTTTCTTTTTCCTTCTTTGTTCATTCTTTTCTTTATTTATTATTCTGAAATGATTTTTTCTCTATCATTTGTCTAGATATTTTAGTTATTAAATGATTCATTAATTTGACTCCAAATTAATAAAATCCCAAATATATGTATCTTCAAAGTTGACCATGTTCCATTTGTTTTGCGTGAAAGTTAGAGATTATTTAACTAAAATCACGTGATTAGCGCCTAGTACGTTGATTAATTAGAATATTATTATTTTTAAAAAATAGAACATTGTGTTTTGTACAAGTCAAACCGTCCTAAATTAGTTTCATACGTAACACGTACACTACACGATAAATATAAACCGTCAAATACTTATAGAAACTTGAGCTAGGTCTTACATTAACCAAGCCCGGCTAGTACATCACGAATTTGAATTAATCAAGCCAAGTAAATTTTAAAGATCGAACGATTTTATTGTTCTTTTTGAGAATTTACGTATTGAAGTTTAAGTTCTATGCATTAATAACGTATTATTTTTTTACAATATTATTATATTAATTTAGTTACAACAACGACAGATTACTTTTCATAGACTGCTATTTGATTATTTCTTGCAATTGTCTTCTTTAGAAGTAACATATATCTGCATTTAATGTTTCCAAAAAAATAAAGTAGATGATTTTTCTTTATATGAAGGATCTAGTGCCTTGACTTCATAGAGGAATGTAAACTAACTAATTGATTTTTTTAAAAAATATCAAATCTAAAGATCTAGTACATTGCATCGTTAGACTTAGTTTTTTTCTTAGCGGACACTACATTAAAAATGATTTTTACCAGTAATTAATTAATGATAATAGCTTAATTGCTGCTAAATATATTTTTTTACAGGCAATCAGCACTTTCTGTATGTCCCTAAAGCCTATATCGACATTGAATCCAATGACAATTAACTAATGCTGATAAAGTTTTTATCATTCTTTATTAATGTGTATATATATTACCACTAAAAATTATTTTTATTATAAACAAAAGGCAAATTAATTTATAATTATTGTAACTTATATCATCGATCATCGAGAATTCTTACAAAACTAATGACTCTTATTTCCACTCTAATGGATGATGCATTGAATAAGCAACACCTATAATGATATTTATATAGATAGCATTATGGTTAGAATTGGACTAACTAATTAACTAGCGTTCTTATGGGTGTAATGTACCAAGCCTAAAAACTATTTTTCTAACACTAAAACTCAAATATTTAAAATTAGAAAGAAAAAATGGGCAAAAAAAGAAAAGAAAATATAGTGATGCATATCAAGAATTTAAATGAAGGAAAGCCTTGGAGTAACGATTCTTTATGAATTTGAGTCGTGAAAATAATTATTTATGTTTGTATTAGAGTAGATTATCGATATTACATTCCTTGAGGTGCGCCTTTTTTCAGATCCTGCATGATATTTTATGTAACAGATTGCCCTTTTCTTGAAATGTACTGCTTTGTAAAATTCTTCTTTTGAGTTGAGGACCTTTATCGAAAATAATTTCTTTATCTTCGTAAAAATAGTTTTTTATTTTTATTTTTATATCACTAGTAAAAGTATAATAATAAATATTTTATTGTTTTTCTTTAACTAAATCCCAAAAAAGACAAAAAACATGAGGGAAGTAATGAAGGTTTGTTTCAGTGACTTCATCTCACAGCTGTTTTCTTGACTTCAACAAAAAGATCAAAGATATTTATCAAAGAAAATATATCTTTGATTTTTAAAATTTTCAACATTTTTGTGTGTTGTTACTTTAAATTCTAGTATTTTATCTACATGATATGCCACTCAAACTTCAATATAGAACAAAAATATAAACTATAGGCATTAGAGTTGCACCTCATCTATGAGGTAAAATCGTAAAGGTAAAATCTGCGTACAATATTTTATCCTTCTCAAATCTTATTTCGTAAGAATATATATATATATGCGTATATTGTTGTTGTTATTGCATTAGAATTGTAATTTGTAATTTTTTTTTTAAAAAAAGATAATACATTACTTATTGCTATAAAGTAATGTGACATGATAATATAGAATTAATATCTTTATATAGTTAGGATATAAAAGTTAAACTCGTAAAAATTAATACTTGCCTATATATGATAATAAGTTATTTAAATTGCCTCACAGTCACTAGTCAATATAGTTTTTTTCTCATGCTTTTCTTCGTTTATGATTTAATATGGCAAGATTAGTGTTTTGAGTCTTGATTGATGTGTGGTTTGAGTCAATTAATATTTTTTTTCCGAAGTAAAAAAATTACGAGTAGAAGGGTTCATTCCAGAAGTTTTTCCTAAAAGTGAGAGGAGAAGGGACATTGATACTTATGCAGGTCGGATTAAATCATGAGTTCCGCAGTGCAAGCTTCAACTGATATCATTAGTATAAAAAAGACATTCAAAATAGATCAAACTATTGATATCGATCTTGATATTGTATGTCATAGAGGAATCATATCAATTCATTCCGAATTTAGTAGTTATACTTTACTATAATGATAATACTAGAAAGGAGGTCGTGAAAAAAGAAAAAAAGAATTCAACGAAGGACGATAAAAACTTACATGCCCTCATTTTTATTACTTTTTCATTATAAAGATGAAAACAAATGAAAAATCAAAAAGACGATTTATTCAAAATTTCAATTCTGACAACACTTCTCTCACACAGTGGTTCGAACACACAAGCACTATCTCATTCTAAGCATTTGAAATCACTAGGCTATAATAACTTGTCGTAATAGGGTGTCCAAAATATGTTATTTAATCATTTCGTTCATTATTTTACTTGGATATACGGTATTTTTTCCGACCAAGGATGTCCGGACACCCTTAACATCTATGAGGCTACGCCACTGCTCTCGCACTTCACACCTCGAAATGCACTCTTTCTATATAAATAAATAAATATGCTTTCACATCTTCTTAACTCGAAATAATACTTAAATCTAATAAATAAATAAAGTGAAAACAAGGAGAACAAAACCATCAAATTTAGTAGGCTAGATATTATGGAGAATATTTGGCAAGATAATTTAGTATAGGAATGAAATAAAATATTTTAGCATTTGTGCTAAGATTCTTTATTCTTTTAAATTAATTTAACTTTATGCTTGTAGATGATGTTGAAAAGTGAGGCCGTATTTTTCTATGTGCATCTTTTCCTAGTTGGTCAAACTTGTAATATCATTTTAGAAGCTTTATAAAAAATAATAATCTCAACATGTTTATTTCCAAACAAATAAAGGATTAATTTTTTGAACAAAAAAAAATTATACTCCTATTTACGGAAAAAAATAATTTCAATTTTTGGTTACAAAATTTGTAACGACTCAGCTTGCTAGTGATATTGTCCGCTTTGGGCTTAGGTTCTCACAACTTTAAAACACGTCTCTAGTTAATGAGACTTGCTTACTTATATATCCAACATCATTCATGTATTTTGTGAATGGGAGACTTCTTATCTTAATCTGAGATGTCACCGAATTATAGAAGGAGAACAATATCAATTCATTTTATTAAATTAAAATATTTTTTTCCAAAAAGCAGAAGGAGGACAATAAAATTCATGAACCTGCTAGAATAAATATTTTATACTGTTAGGTGAATTATGAATACATACCTCAACTATAAATGCCAAATGGAATATTATTATATATATTTTTAAGGGGTCATTTATTAATATATTTTCAACTACTAAGCATGATTCATAAATATGATACATTTTCCCTGACGGCCATGAATCATGATCTTGATGTATATATGGGCATGCACATATTAAATAATTAAAAATAGACAATTGCCAAAAATATCTTTAAATACAAAATTATAACTTTTATTTTTTATTAAGTAGTTATATAACAGACTAACAATTAAGAGGGGACGAATCAACAAGGTAACATATAAGTACACGTAAACTCAATAACTTTGCATATATTTTATATTTATATTGTGAAATTTATTATATATTAAATAAAATTAGATGCAATTTAATTTACTTTCTCGGCCTCAAATTATATGTTGCAATCTTTAAAAATAATTATTTTAAATTATTTATTATTTTAGAATTTTAGAATAATATTTAAAAAATCATTTTATCCTTAGTGATAATTGGCTTGAAGACTATATATACAATGTCACATAAATCGTATAAATATTTATTGAATATAAATATATTTTAAGACATAAATAAGGATAAAATAATTAAAATCTCTCTTAATTAATATTATTTGTAAGAAATGCATAAGAAGGAGAAATACGACAAATAATTTAACTACAGATGAATTATTCCATTTCTATCCCTGAATAATAAAGACTCCACTATGACTTGAAGTCTTAACCACCATCAATAATCCTTGTATAATAATTGCTAATTTATTTTTTTTCATTTAATTTATTTGCATTGGAGAATCTTATTTATAATAACTAGTTTAATGACAAAATCTTATGTGAGACCAGTTTTTATTTAATGTACTTTCCCCATTAGCAATAATTAAGTATACTAATTGGGACGTTAAATTAAACCTCATGCATAAACTACCTATTTAATTATTTTCATTTAATAATTTAATTAGGATTTGGCAGTTAGGATAAGTTGTTATGAATATTGTGTTTAATTTGTGAAGTAGTATTAGTAGTTGAAGGATTAAAACTGTTAAACAGATTAGTGAAGACCTTTATGGTTTATTATTTTATCATCAACACTAATTTAATTTAATTTATGCTAAGTCCAACTCCTGAAAAGTAATAAAGAATGATCATATTATAAAATGGTTAATTCTTAAATTTTATACATGCATGGGTATATGGTGAAAAAAAATAAATTAATCTCAATTTTATAATGAACTGACCATTAAAGATTTTAGTCTAGTAATATCAATGAGAGTCTAACATTTTGTAAATGTGGACTTTATTTTCGCTGTTATTTACTCTGTTTTAATTTCTTATGTGTAATGAAAATAGAATAAAAATTTATCTGTATTAAATATTTATATCAAATTATATTAATTTAGTATGATAAAGTGATTTAATAAGATATAAATATATAATAATTAGCCATGATTTTAGTGTTAAAAGTATTATGCAAATATATATCATATATTTATTGATTTAACGTAAACAAATCAATTCTTACCTGAAAAGAGTTTTAAAAAACTTGCCACAGCTGCCACATGTTTTAGTTGATGTTTGATTAGTGCTAACTACTTCTTTTAGGAATATAATGATTATAAAAATCAACTAAGAGGGATTTTTTCCTAGACTTTAAACAATTTTAAAAATTAAGAAGTTGCCATGTGTTCCCTACTTTTATTTTTTCTAAAAAAAACATTTTGTTTTAGGTCTTTTAATAAAATCTAAAACAAGAAATGTCATCAAACACACAGGATCATCAAAGAGATCCTAAGTAGGAAATGTTTTCAAACATTTTAGAAATAATAAGCTATTTATTATTGTAAAATGATACTCTTTATATATTGACACCTTATAATTATAATAATATATTTAATATAATTTTATAAGTGAAATTTTAAAAATTGATGTCATGTGGATACACAAATCTTATTCCTATTATTTTATGAATATAAAGAGTTTATTTCTAATAGACTCTCGTCTCAAGTAATTGATATCATTTAATTAATTTTAGAAATTCCTAAATACAAACTTTTGATTCTGTCTTTATTGATATATTGTTATAAATACAAAATATCATGATATGTTTAAGATTATAAGTTTCAATAACACTTATTATATATGTCAAAGGTTTTTTTGTTCTTCTTAAATTCTGTAACAATTAAACACTATCATATAAAATGAAATTGGTGAAAGTTCCTCTCCCAATATGACATACTCTTTTTTTAGTATGGCCCGAAAGAATGTCATATTTATATATTTAAAATAATTTAACTTAAAAAATTATCATTTTATCTTATAAAATAATTTATACGTATGATGCATTTCAGATCATACTTAAAAGTTTTTTTTTAAAAAAAAACAAAATGTTGTGCCTAATAGAACATATAGAGTAATATTATAATTAGAAAAATCAACAATAACAATATACCTAGTATACTTTCATAAGTGAGATTTGAGGAGGGTGAAGTGTACACAAACCTTATCCTTATCTTTATGAATTAAAGGAAATGTTTCTAATAGACCCTCGACCAAAAGAAAACCATTTTCTATAACAAGTTTGAAAGAAATAAAACAATAGTATAAAATTGAAGAATAAGATTATAATTAGAAGATTCTACTAACTAAATAAAATGGGAAGAACTAAGAAGTATAATAAAAATAAATTAAAATTAGATTTCAGTTGATGAATCTTACAATGAGATATACCCTATAATAAACAAAACACGTAAATTAAACAATTATAATATATCCAAACAAAGAAAAATACACATTATACAACAGATTTTTGAGAACAATGAAATACATGATTATGATAATTAAAACGATAAATTTTCTTGTTATATTACAATATCTTGCTCGTTATACAGGAACGATCACATAAATTAAAATAAAAGAATATTAATTTTAAAAAATGAAAAATAAAATAATTTTTGCTAGTCTATATTTAGGAAATAGGGGAGAAAAAACCAAGTTGCATGGGGAATAGTAGAAATGAATCTGATATAGCTGGAGCAAAGCTGTTAAGTATATAGTATTATTGTGATGAGCAAAAGGAATTGAATGAATTATGAGTTGTCAATGTCAGTAGTCATATAAGTTTTTATTATAAATATAATATTATATCATATAGTCTTCATTTGCTTTTGACTGAAAGCAACAATTTTGGCTATGCTAACAAAAGTAAAAAAAGTGAACTATCTGACTTGATGCCCTACTTCACTTCTAACATTTCTTCAAGATTTTCTGACGAGGTTCGATATTCATATTAAAATTCAATCAAATTTAAATTTATGTTGAAAATTTACATTAAGGATAGGTGCTATCTATCGAAAGAAATTTTTGTACCCAGTTTCAGTTCATATAATTGTTAATTAGTGATTAGTTTACTCATACCTTTTCTCAAACATCTCGACTCTAAAGGGGAGTAAACACTTCATTCGCTAGAGGATGTGATGTATTCACTTGTATTTATGTCAACACTTTTGAAAACTTTGACCTTAACATCATAGGTGAATCTAGAATATATTTACGAGTGCATCATTAAATATAATATATCTCAAGCACTTTAGATAAATAACTTAATATTCAATTGAGTGCATCGTTTAGCTGATCACAAGTTCACGTGCCCTAAAATTTGCATATAAATTCACCTCTACTTATTCAAAGTTGAAAGTGGAAGGTGCTTATAATCATCCTGAGCAAAACCCCCTTTTGTCATATTTATAGTGTTAGATTTTCGTTTTACGCACCACCAAACAGGAGGCGACAAGTCATAACGCATCCTTCGCACAACAAATCAGTACAATACCACACCTATAGATCAATGCATCAAGCAATCGATCCAGGACATGATCAAACCATCTCAAGTAACATTTTTTAATTTTATTTCCAACATGCATTGTTAACAAGTCAAAAGAGAAAGTAAGACACTTAAATTGAGATATCAAAGGGAGTGATAATTAATTAGATATAAGAAGTTTCTTCAAGTGTGGGAAGGAGGTTCCTTATATTTTAAATAGTAATACTATTGTAGAATATATCAAAGGAAGCAAAGCCAACGCGTTATAAGGTGAACCACACAAATGATTAAAGCATCTGTCACCTTTAGAGCACAGCATTTGTCTCTTCGTTTAGGACCCCCTTTGTTGGTCATATTATATATGGTACGAAATAATATCCACCACGAATAATGATTCAAAAAAAGATTTTTGCTCGGTGTTTGGTATCCGCTCCTGAAGCTCTGATTAATTTTAATTTGTGTTATGTAAAATTTGTTATAGAGAGAAGCGTTGTTTATTAAGATTTAGTACTATTTTAAGAAGATGAGAATTTTTGACGAAGTGTCTGATTGGAGATTCGTGGGAATTTGACTCATAGAACGTTAACATTTTTGATATTTTCAAGAGTTAAATTTGAGACTTTAGATCTAAAGATTTTTTTGGTCTTTTAGTTGTGTGGTGTTCGATATTGAAGATGACATTGTACATTTGCTAGAACAAAAGTTCGACTTGAGATGTTGATATTTTCTTTTATCGTTAAAGATTGTAATGGAATTACAAGATTCAATACTATTTGGAAAATGAGAATTTTCGATGAAGTGTCTAAGTAAATATTCGTGGGATTTGATTATAGGTCGTAGGTAATATTTTCAACGATTTGTTGAATTTTTTGAATTTTTTTTTCTATTTTCGTGATTTAAATTCGAGACTTTAAATCTAATATCTAATTAAAGGTGAACGATTCAAGACTTTTATTTAATTTTTTAATTTTCTATCTGGTGTTCGACATTGAAGATGGTAGTATTCTAGTGCTCGAACTAAAGATCAGCATGATAAGTCAATATTTTTTTTTATCATTAAAGATTGTGATAAAATGACAAATATTTTGAATTCAAATCTTAAGAAAGAAACTATCTTTATAAAAAAACAATTTATTTTAAAACGAGACTTGTCAATGTGAATCTAGTAGAACAATTTTCTACTAATAGAGAGTAAAATAAAATTTCATGGAGTAAGTTAATTAGTTCAAGTATGTATTTTCCACAATTTTGTATTAATGTCTAGACATTGACTAATTCTAAAATTAATCACCACGTGACTACTTGAAATATAATTTGTGATGGTACCACTTACTAATTAAACATAGTTATTAGTCGTATTAATTATTACAACATGCGTCAACTAAAAATAATATCGATCTATCTTCTTACCAATTCTACTTAATTAATTAAATTGCGTAATTAAGTCTTTAAATCCGAATATACTATGGAATTAAAACAAGGATTATAATTGACTTAGAATTTACTTTACGAAAAAAAATAATCACAAATTAAGAACAAGAAGAAGAACGACGTGTGTTCTTCTAATCTCTTGAAGAAATGATTATTTAGGCATAAAGTTCAAATTTAAAAGTTAACACAACTTCTCCTTCGACGCATTAGAGTCAAATTAAATTTAAATTCTCGTATTATAATAGGACGATTTTCGAAAGAGGTGCTCTGAATTTCTTTTTAATTTTCATGAATTCGAACCCAAACATTAAAATCTTTAATTAAGAATGGAGAGATCTCAGTAATTTCACAGTAATTTATATTGATAAAAGTTAATACGACTTAAAAATTCCTCACCAACAAAAAGGTTAAAGTTGTGATTTTCATAATTACCATATAATCATATATGTAGGTACTCCTACTACTTTTGAACAAGTGTTAATAATATTATATAATCATATCGCTTATGAAAATAATATGCAAATTGTATATCTTTTTAAAAAATCAATAATCCTAAATAAGATAACATAGAATCAAATAAGTATCAATAATCTGCCTTTCCTAATTTTATTGATGAATCATTTGACAAATTATACCATCATCAACATAAAAGAAAAAAAATTGAGTTTTTTATTGATCAACAAACACGGAATATTAAAAGGAAAAAAGAAAATGAATTTACAATCTTTTTGCTTTTATCATTCAATCATGTCACCAAAATGTTATAAATACAGAATTAACAAAAAAAAAAATTCTTTAATTACTCAACTGTTCTTTTTACTGTACTTCCACCTAATCACAATAAATAATAATCAATTATCTAATAAAAATATAACAACACAAATATTATATAACACCTACACTTCCTCTCCACATTGAAGACAGAACAGTTCAAATCTGAATTTGATTTTTTTTCTTGATACGTCTATTTATTGAGCCTATCTAACAGAAAAAATAATATGTACACAATTTTATTTCTACGTTCTCGATAAATTATCGACTCAATTCATATCATTAAAAAAAAGAGATTCGATCATAAAGAAGATCAATAGCTGTAAAAATACCATAGCAAACTGGAGATGCAAGAAACGTATAAAGTTCATCAATAATTTCCACCTAAATTAAAATAAAAAAAGAAGAAGCTAAAGTGTAAATTAATTATAAAAAAAGAAGAAGAAAAAGATTTGCATAAAAAAAAAACATTTTTTTAATTTTAATGTTGCCATAAAAAACTCTCAAAACTGGTTGAAACCACATTTTCTAATCCTGTAAATTCCATATTACTAATATAATTTTCTTCACCAAAATAATATTCACAATTTCCATAATTATTATCCCACCATTCATCTGACTCGAATAAACTCTGAGTTGACTCAACCAATTCATAACTATATCCCAATCTTGGCAGCTCCACTATCTCACTCAGCTCCTCCTGCTGCCCCGTCGCCTCCAGAATTTCTTCTGGAGGCGACGGTCTTGACTCTTCGTCGTCCTTTTCACAGGACGACGAGGATGTAATGCCCGAAACCAACAACAGCGACGATGATGATGATGTTATCGACGCTGGTGAGGTTTCGAGCAACAAGCAGGAGTGTTTTGGGTTTAGGTGATCCATGTGAGCGGCTTTTACGGCAGCGGATTGGACGTCACGTGGGGAGCACGTGACAGGTCGGGGCAATAAATGTGAGAATTGGGGGAAATTGAGTATAGCTGAATTTCCTTTAATGGACATGGCGGCGACGTCGTGAGCGCGGGCCGCCATTTCCGGGGTAGCGAAGGTACCCAACCAAATCCGTGATTTCTTTTTAGGTTCACGGATTTCGGATACCCATTTACCCCATGCTCTCATTCGTACACCCACATAAGAAACATCAGTAGTACCATTGTTCTTACTGATCTTTTTTGGATATGGGTTTGCATTATTCATTTCTTCGTTTTCTACTTCTTCATCTCCCCTGCATCTTTTGAGTCGATTTTTCGAATTGATTTGTGGGAGTGGGTGAAGAAGAACAGAAGATGGTGATGAAGGCGACGAAGAAAAAGAGTTGCTGGTAGATTCAGTACTTTCTGAACAATTTAGCTGCTCGGTAGACATTATTATCATGTATGAAAATGCCCTTTTTTTGTGTTGCTCTGTTTTTTCTGTAATTTCAACAGAAAGTTCGACTAATTGGTCTGTATTTTTGCGAAATTTTCAACCAACTGAACGCAGTGTACAGAGATGTTGAAGAATGACGAGTTGCTCTGTTTTTGCTCTGTTTTAGTGAAGAAGAAAAGAAGAGAGAGAGGGGAGAAGGGGAGTTGATCAGAGAGAGAGAGAGAACAATTGAGTTTTTATTCGTTCAGTGGAAGCTAGTTTATATAGTAATAGCTCTCATAAAGGTGAAGTTTTTTTTTTCTTTTTTTCTTGAAAATATTTTTAGGGGGCAAGAGATATACACTCCGTCCCGTTCCTTTTTACCTGTTTATTATATTAAAAATAAATATTTACTTAATAAAAAATAATTTATTATTAAATTTGTAAAATTAAGAATGAGATTATTCAGGAGAAGATGTGACAAGATAACGAAAGCGAGATTAAGTTGAGATTGTTTGGACATGTATAAAGGAGGTGAGTTAATGCGCGTCCTAGTGAGGAGGTGTGAGAGGCTGGTTATAGGGGGATCCAAAGGGGTAAAGGTAGGTCGAAGAAGTATTGGAGAGTGGTGATTAGACATAACATAATGCAATTTCATATTATTGAGGCCATGACTCTAGATAGGAAGGAGTGAATGTTGCGTATTAGGATAGAAGGTTAATAGGCGTGAAGTGTTGTCTTGTTGTGTGTAGGTTTAGGCTTGTTAGTGTCTGTCGTAGTACTGGTTGTACCCTTGTAGTTCTTGCCTTATGTTGTGTATTGTGTTTTCGATTACCACACTATTTTGTTGTAGTTATTGTTTCTTTCTTTCTTTTAAACTTGACACTATTTTTCTTATTAATGCTTATGCTTTCTTCATTATCTTTCGAAGCACTTGAGTCGAGGGTCTTTCAGAAACAACCGCTCCACCTCTTCGAGATAGTGGTAAGATCTACGTATATTTTATCATCCTCAGATTTCACTTAGTGGGATTTCACTAGTATTTTATTGTTGTTGTTATATTAACCATAGTCATTTTTCTAAAATATTGAATTTATTATATTTAAAGGATGACATAATAAAATTATTAGTTTATTTAATATTTTTTTAAAAATATATTAAATTAATACTGAACAAGTAAAAATAAATAAAAGATAATATAATGTATATTGGAAGCAAATGTGAATGTATGTGCTCACTCATTTAGTTTAAGATTTATATACTATACTCCCTCCGTTTCAATTGACGTGTTATAATTTGATTTGATACAGAATTTTTTAAAAAGAAATTAGATTAAAAAAATCATAAATATTTATGTGTGTTATAAATTATCTTATTAAAATAACGCTTTTGATCTATTTTAAGTATGGATTTATTGATAATATATAAATGTGAAATTCTTTTAGACTATTGTATTGTTTAACATATGATAGCACATCAGTTATAAGAGAAAAGACATAAAGTCACCACTGAAGTTATCTCGAATTTTCAAAAAGATACCTTAACTTTGCGGGCGTCCTATTACCCCACAAAAGTATTGAATATCGTTGTAAAATGGTCATTTTGAGCCATTTTCTCACATGGTTTGTAAGCACGCATAACACGCGCGTGAAGGTTTATTTTTGCTGATAAAAACCAATTAAAAAGTGCCACGTTTCGCTTGTTTTCTTTATTAATTATTTACTTCCTTTAAATCATCATCTGCCCCAAAACAAAGCTCAAAAAAGCCGTTGATAATTTCAATTAGGTTTGAGAAATCAAGATATATTTTTGATTAGGTTTTGAGGGAAAATGTCAAATGCAATGTTGAATATTATTTGTAGTGATGAGAATGATCGATGTTGCGAGTGAAATTGCGATGCACAATCGTCGTCAAAATGAGAAATATCACCATTCCCAAAAAAGTCGTCTTCATCCGCTCCCGAATCACTCACACGACACCGTTTCAAATTTGGCATTACCATTTTCAAGCTCTTCTTTATAATCATTTCCAGTAACAACTTCCCCTAAAGTTCCAATTCAACAATCAATCCTCAAATTCCCTCTATTCCGAAACCCTAATTTTGACTTAAGAAACTCAAACCGAGCAAAATTTGTTCACACCCAAGTGAGAAAATACTAAAACAAATTCAACCCAACAACAGAGAAAGACAAAAATTAAAGCAAAACCCAGTTACAACACCTAGAAAGAGAATGTCGAATTTGATGGAGAGAAATTAATTTAGGAACATTTTTTTAGTTTTAGTGGAAATATAGATATAGGTTGGAGTATCTCTGTTTGAAACGAATCGGGTCGGATTGAAACTAGTGTGAGCCTCACGCGCGTCTTACCAGGTGAGGAGATGACTCAAAATGGCCCTTTTACAACGATATTCAATACTTTTGTGGGGTAATAGGACGCCCGCAAAGTTAAGGTGTCTTTTTGAAAATTCGGGATAACTTCAATGGTGACTTTATGTCTTTTCTCCAGTTATAATAATACTATTCTACAGCTGGCCTTCAATATATATGGCTAATGTTATGCATTTACAGTTTTGAGAACATATATATATATATATATATTAGATTCCTAAGTTAGCTCGGACTCGAATATGGGTGTTCGATATAAATGTGAATTTAGAGATAGGATCTTATATCTTTTAAATTTTAAGATTCAGAAATACGAATATATATAAGGATACGGGTGCTAAAAATAATTCAACTATCTAAAATTAGAATGTAAAACCGAATATTATGTGGAAAATTTGAGTAGAAAATATTGATTAAGAGGAGAATCCTTGAAGGAAATAAAAAGAAAGGAAGTGAAAATAGAAATTTATATATATAAGGTATTTCATTTTCTTCAATTTCACCTTAGTTTTTATTTTGATTATGGAAATTATTAAGTATGTCTAGAATTTCTCCCTCAAATTTGATCAAAGTATCCAAAATTGATTGACCAGATTGAATACGAATCTCAAAAACACACTCACATTCACATTGTGTCAACACGAATATAAAATTGAAAGTGAAAAATCCTAACAACTTAATTAGATTCTATTAGCTATATATAACATTGATATATATATATACATACTACCGATAAAAAGATCGAATAATTTTTGGATTCCAACCTTATTTTATAAATTTAAATTAATCGAATCAGTAAATTATAAATAGTTAAATACCAAATGGTCAAACAAAAAAATTTAAGTGAGGGGAGACAATAAAAGGCCTCACAACCGACCGAAGCCTTTACCCATCACAAATCCTTAATTAAGGAGCACAAAACCAGAGGAAAAGATTTAAATTAATTAATACATAGAATCTAATTATTAAATATTAATTAATTAATTAATTATCTATTTTATTAATAATATACTCAAATTCAGAAACACTTGCAAAAAGGGAAAGAGACTTGAATGACAAGCATTAATTAAAACAGAGGAAGTGGGGTAGATTTTGATTTGTTTTTAAAAAATATTAAAGTGAGAACAAGAATTAATTATTATTATTAAAATAATAATTTAGAAGACTAAGGTGTACTTAGAAGTGTAGGAGAAGATTAAGCCTAGATTTAACCATATAAAAAGGTCAAAACCCTTTTTCTAAGTGACACTTTTTTCTTCACTAATCATAGGAATATGGTGGGATATCTCTTTTTTTTCTTTTTTGGTTAATTTTTTTTGGGGGTTGATTTCCACTCAACATTCAATACTCGTAGTAAGGCTCGATTTATCTAAAGTCATGTCGGGAATTTTCACTTTAAAGGATAGAGTATTTCTTAATTTTCACCCAGATTTATATGACATAATTTAATCGGATACATTAATTTATAAAGAAAAAAAAATTTGGGAACTTGTAATGATAAATATGCCACTATTAGTATAAAAGCTTCTTAATTATTAAAACAAAAATAGAAAAGTTTTAACAGGAAGGAATTATTTAGTTATTAAAATAACATAACTAATAGTCTAATACTATCTTCTTTGGTAGTTTTTTTAGTTGTTTTTGTATAAAATTCAGTACAATTTTGATTTGATCATTTTATATTAATCTCACATAAATAAAATATGTATAACTTAGTTATGAGTCAATATATATATTATTTTATCTTAAATTAGAGTTGAATAACTAGTAGTCTAATATATGGATTAGTTATAAATAAAAACAAAAGCCTAAGCAATTAATTAGTTCATGTATTATTTTTGCTGGTATAATTCTAACCAATAATCAAACGGCTCTCAATAACAAAATAGTATCATTCCTTTTTGAAATAACATAATACAATATATAGTTAATGTCATTTTTATTTTTTAAAATAACATAATACAGTATATAGTTAAGTGGCTTTCCACTCCTCTCTCGAGACTCTATTAATGTATATTTATATTTTCATAGTTGAGGTAAAAAATATATTAAGATGAATATGAAGGTTTTGACTTTGGATTAAAATGGGGTAATAGTTTCTCCTTTTCACCAAAGATTTAATTATATTGCTATGTTTGAGTTACTTGGAAAGTGGAGAAAGAACTAAAATATTCAACTTACTTTGGTAAAAGAAATAGTTAGGGGAAGTCAAAGGTTGTCTTTAGATCTCTTTGTCAGCCTCTTTAGTTGCTATGTCATGTGAAAGAATGAGATACTATTTTTAGCTATCCACTCCAAAATAAAATATTAGCATCTTCTATGTGCTTTAATAACCATAAATAAACATTTTTACAATCATGAATTTTAGCGACAATAGCAATAATATATTCAGTATAATTGTAGAAGTGATGTTTAAGAATTTTTACTATCATCATTATTAGAAATAAAATAGTGAGAAATTTGTGTTATAAAAGATGATTTTTCTATCATCCTAGGTCAGTGGAAAAAATGTATGATAAAAAACAGATTTTCATTAAAACATTGGAAAGCTTTTCTAATTTTTCGTGTAAAAATACTATTATTTTTTCTTTTCTCACTGATTCAATCAAATATCTATAAGAATGGTCACTAAACATTTTTCAGTTGAAAAAATAATGATTTTTTAGTAGTGCATGAATATCTTATATACTCAGTTTCATTTACATTAAAGAGTTTAACTTATATATATCATCAGTGTAAAACTAATATCTATATCATCAAGTCATCTTTATCTTTGTAGACTTCAAAAATTATAAATCGCATATTTTAAGGAGGCTTTCCTTTAGAGAGGAACGAAGCTACATTTTTGTTTACAAAATGCAAAACAGGTATATATGTTTGATTTATACATTGTATTCATGTTAAATGTCCATTGAATATGTATTTATAATATATTCAAAACCTAAAAAATATCTTTTTAAAAAACAAAATCAATAAATTTAAAATTGTAACTCCGTTTCTACCTGTCGATATCATTTAGATTATCTTAGGGGTTGTTTGGTTTGTAGTCAAGTTATGTAGGGATTAGTTATTATAGGATACGTTATGTTGAGATAAGTTATGATGAAATTAGTTATGCTGAGATTATTTTTTATTGATTGTTTGATTTGTCATATTCAAATAATATACCTGACATAATTTCTAAGAATAAGTTGTATGTTTACAAAAATACCTTCTAAGAATAAGTTGTTTGTTTATAAAAGAGGGTTTAAGGGAGTACTTTTGTTATTTTACTTTTTTATCTCGGGATAAGTTTATCCTGGGATTAGTATTCCACCCACAAATAGAGATAACTTATCTCAGTCATAATTATTAATCATGGGATTAATTATTCCACACTTTACAACCAAACAAAAAATTGAGGGGTACTAAAAACTTATCCCAAAATTATTTTTTCTTATCCATTAGATCAAACGACCCCTTATAGTTTAACATTTTTATAGTGATAGTGTATGTAGGTTATAACTTATATTCTCAAGAATATATATTAAAAAAAAGTGTTCACATATCTCATCAATGATTCTTCCTCTAACTTTATATATATGAAGCTATATTTATTATAACGATGGTCCAATATTTTTTTAACATTATCTTTTTTCAGATATTTTTCTTATAAAAACTTGTGATCTAGCTATAATACATACATTTAAGTTGCTATATACATAACTTTAATTTCAAATTTATAAAAAAAAATTAATGCATTAATTGACCCTCATGTTTTGAAAGATGTCACCAATTTGGTAGGAAGATAATAAATTTGTTATTAAAACATAAATATCAGTTGAAAAATCAAAGAAAGAGGTCTATGAGACATTCTTTGACTTCCCTAATACTCCCTATGTTCCATTTTATGTGGCACCGTTTGATTTGATATGGTGTTTAAAAAAAACTTTTGAAAATCGTAATCTAAAACAATCCTTAAATATTAGTGTGGTTGTAAATCATTTAAAAGTTAAATTATTTCTAATTATAATAAAGTGACTTTTTTTAGGATGAACTAAAAAAGAAAAAGTATCACGTAAAATAGAACAGGAGGAATTATTCTTTGCCTACAAGGTACATACTAGGGTGACAAAATAAATCCAAACTCGCTCAATCCGTTCAACTCTTTTGGTATTTTTATGGGCCGAGTTATGATTCATTTGTTGAGTTGATTCAATGAGTTGAACACAAAATGATTCATGAAACAAATTTTGGAGGCATGAAACTAACTTAATTCATTTTGATCCGTTTAAATTTGACTTAGCCCTTTCATTTATCACCCCTAGTACATACTAGGCTCATAATTTGAGTAATTTATAATTTATGACAAGTACTTTAAAGTTTTATAAAGTTGTACCTTAGTCCTTATGTAGGAATATAATTTTTTATTAATTCCTTTAAAGTTGTTAAAGGTAATATTGCCAATATATTCAAGAAATATGTACAATCATTCAATTAATCATACATAAATTTTCAACTAATAATTGGTCAATATAAAATCATATACATACAAAAGAAAAAAACGACTATATATGTTCCTCAAGTGAATGTGATTAAACACCAAACGTGAACCATGCTTGGAATTGGTAGGCAATTATTGAGGCTTATTTGAATTTATTATGAACAAGACAGATTCCATAATTGAAATTAGTTACGAACTTCATCGTTAATTGATCACTATTTCTTATATTTCAAAATAAATTGTCTTTTTATCTTTTTATTTTGTTTCAAAGTAAATGGAATGATGTTTTAGATAATTAAGAAGATAAGAATAGTGTTTTTTCAAATTTACCATTGTTTAAACAAAGAGAGTTTTACGTAATCAAGAAACTTCTAAAAAGTTATATCTTTTTCAAGGTATTTATTAAGAGTAAATGAGCAAAAAATATATCTTACTTTATAGGAATGAATAATTTTCTCAAAGGTTGTGTCTAAGCTAAAAACACCACTTTTTTAGAACGGAGGGAGTAATTTACTTATAGCTGATGACATTTTGAGCTGGGTCGCAGTCATGACCGAACATGACACTTGCTTGGTAGACTTAGTTAAGAAATAAAGTTGCACCTTTGCTATTATAACTTTTGGCATGATGATAAGCGCTAAATCCTAACAACGACATATTTTGTTGTTTAGCTACATAATTTGTCCATCACAGATTCCTATTTTTTAAAGTACTGTTAGTAAATTATATAAGTCACCATGATTTTTTTGTCAAACCCAAAGAGATATTATATTACACTACAAAAAATAGAAACTAGCTACTAACTTCGTTGTTAATGGATCACTAATTTGCTCATAGCTAACAAAATTTTGTGAGCTATTTTTTGAGATATCTATGCAATGTGTTTATTTTTAAAAAAATAGAAAAAAAAGGTAATAATAATAATAATGAGACAAGATGGCTATTACACTGGCCCCTACTATACTGTTTTTCAAGTGCCAATTTTAGACATAACAATCACAAGTGCACGTGGATAACATGTGCACTCAGAATACATACATTGAATGTCATTGTTTCCTCTCAAAAAATGAACTCAAAATACATACATTGAATGTCATTGTTTCCTCACAAAAAATGAAGAAAAAATTTAGTTGCTTTTGATTCTAGTAATGACTTTTGCCTCTTTTAACAATTTTTCTTCAAGGTTTTTGCAATATTCCTCCACTTTCTGGGCTCCGACTAATTTGAATTCGCGATACATAAACAAATAAAATTCACAAATAGGCATTGTCATGACGAAGTTTCCAAGTTACATAGGTGATCAAATAACTCTAGGATATTATAGAGTTTTACCTGTAAAATTTGAAACTTCATGCTGCTAGAAATTAAAAAAAAAATTCATCGTGAATCAATGAGAAATATTTGCTATAGAATAGATTTTTTCACTTATTTTTCATTGAATTAGTTCACCGGAAAATATCTAGTGGGAAATAGGGCTGTTCAAAATCGAACCGAAACCAATAACCCGAACCGAAAAAAAAGTTATTGGTTTAGCGGTTTTGATAACGGTTTTGATTTTTTTTGTTATCGGGTTATCGGTTCTTAACGGTTTGAGATTTTTTCTTAATGGATTAACCGATAGCCCAATAGTAAATTAAATAATTATATTTTTATCATTTTGTATATAAAGTCCTTGACTTAGAGTTTAGTTTCCTACTTTTATTTTTGGTTGTCTCAAACTCTTCGGTATTCTACAATGTAAAAGTGTTTGTTTTTTAGCAAGATGTTATTTGTGAACTCATGTGCATGGTTCATTTGGTTTGTCACCTTGTTTCTAAGTGATTTTTAATGATTTTTTTTTGTGTCAAATCTTAACGGTTAAACCGATAACCGAACCGATAACGATCAATAACCGATAAACCAATAACCGATAAGTCAATATCTTAATGGTTCTTTAATGGTTTAGCATCTCTATAAACCGATAACCAATAAGTCAAACCAATAAACTTCAAAACCGAACCGAACCGAACCGACCGATACGCAGTCCTAGTGGGAAACAGATTCTCACTAAAATAGTCGGAAACTTTTTGATTTTTTCATATGAAAACATTACAATTTTTTTTCCTCACCGATTCAATCAAAATATATGTAAAAATAGCCACTAAATATTTTTCAATGAAAAAGAAGTAATCTTTTTAATAATACAAGGATATTAATTAATTATTTTTCAAAAAAGTAGACCGGGATACGTTATTATATTCAACATGTAAAACTCATTAAGAACCTTATGGTAAAAAAAAAGAAGAAAAAAAAGATACTTATACAATCAAATTCTTTATAATTACCTATAAACTTCTATAAGATATATAATATTAATTGATAATGTGATAAAAAAATAAAAAATTGTACCACTATTATTATTAATGTAATAAATAATTAAACTACGTTATTAATTAATTATATTATCAATATATATAATTTAAATTCTACAATTTTATTTATGAGATAACGTTATTTTTAGTCTACCAAAATGTGAACTTTATGACCAGTGTCTTCTTCCCATAAAATAGCTTATTCTAATAATTTCATTATTACTATTTCCCATTTTTTCATATATAGGGAGGCCAGTAAATATATTATTCGTTTTTTTAACTGACACTTTGCATATGATATTAATGAGATCAATAAATTGTAGTGGATGGATTCCCATTAAGATATAAGTTATAAACTTTAATTAATTCGCAGTGAAATTATTTGTATATTATTAGTGAAATTTAACCTATAATAATAAATTAGTTATCATATTTACTATATAGTTAATCAATACTTACCAATAATTTAACTTGAATTACTTAATAAATAATTTGTTTGTGTAAATAGTTTTTTTATAATTCCTTCTCACACATTTATCCGAACTCTTACATTTAGGGTGTTTTCGGTACAAAGGAAAATATTATTATGAAAAATAAATAAGTTTTCTTTATTTTTTTGTATTCAGTATATAAGTAAAAAATATTCTAAAAGTATTTGTATATAAATAAATATTTTTTCTAGTCTAAATAAACAAAAAAACAAATAATGATTTTTTTCCCAAAAAGTTGCACTTTTCTTTTACTAGAAAAAGAATTAACATTAATGTAAATGATTTAAAATACATTTTTGTTAATAACAAAAATAAAGTTTTTATGTCATAATCTAGGATTAATTTTTCCATTGAAATTAATTATCACGTTTAATTTAGAAATATTGCCTAAGAGAATAGGGAAGAGAATGTAGATTTTTATGTCATAATCTAGGATTAATTTTTCCATTGAAATTAATTATCACGTTTAATTTAGAAATATTGCCTAAGAGAATAGGGAAGAGAATGTAGATATTTCCAAAGAAGTAAACAAAAGTATATTAAACATGCATTAATAATTTCCGACAGATTCAATGAATATAAACTTTGTATTTAATATTTAATTGTGCTCAAGTATGTTTATTCACTAAAAAATTTCATGTTTTGTCATTTAAAGAAAATTTCAATTTCAGCTTTTTGGGGTCTCCTTTCATTCACCAATCTTTTACAACAATGAGAAACTTATTGGAGCTCTAAGAGATTTTTTCGAGTTTAGAAATAACAATGACTTATTGTAGAAATTATTTCTGAAAAATAGTTTTTCGATTAAAAAGCCTGAAATTCATGGGTGGGGGGTGGGGGGGGGGGTGGTGTATGACTGAATTATTTTATATTTGTTAAGAGTTTGGGGGTAAAAATGATTTCCAATTTTTTAGGATCTTGGGGTTGAAGTAACTCCAGTTCCTTCGAAATTGATAGTCAATTATTTTGTATGTTTTAAGACTTAAAGTGTGAATCTTTTAAACCTAAATCTCCCTAATTATTAAGAAGGAATATCCTCTTCATGCTTAAAACTTATGGTGTACATATTCACTCAATTAAAATTATAAAAGTGGACATAAAGTATGAGTAGAAAAAGACATTTCAAATGTATTACACATGCATTATTGATTTCCAACCATTTCAATGAAAATAAACTTTGTAGTTATTATTTTATCATGATTAAGAATGCTTATTCACTAAAATAGTTCATGTTTAGTCATTTAAAGCAAGTTTTAATTACTAGTACTCTTCTTATATGTAATATTGATTAGTGCTAATTATACGAAAGTTGAAAATGAAGTTACTAATAAGTAATTGATGGCCGGTGTACGACATGAAAGGGAAAATACATTAGCTTCAAAGACTAAGGTAATTTTTCGTATTATGATTAAGACGTCTTCATAATATATATATTGAAATATCAATTTTTAGATGTCTATATTTGAATATTAAAATCTAAACGAAATAATTAAGATTGTTTTCTTAATTATTGAAAACAATATATTCAGTTGAATCAGAATATTCTAATAGTAGGATCGAATCAAATCCTATTGGAAAAGAGGACTTCATCATACATATAATAATTGAATGTATAACACTTGTTATTTAAGAATCAATAAATATAAACTTTAATAAAACACTGAATTAATTTAATTCATATCAATAATTTTTTTAAAAAAAATTATTTGATGGTTGATAGTGGTGGTAAAAGCTAGTGATGGCGGTTGTGGTACGTGTTGATTGGAGATGGTGTTAGTTGATGATGCCGTTGTGAGCTGTAGATATCGGTGATGTTGGCTATTAGTAATGGTTGATGGTGATAATTTATGGTGATGCTTGATGCTTATGAGTTATGGTGAATAATAATGATGCGTAAGTATTTTGATCAATACTATTAAATGTCTTTTTAAAGTGTATAAAATCTTAATAAATAAATATGGTACCAAAGGGGAATAATTTATATGTCAATTTTTTTTAAAAAAATAAATGAAAAAATTTACGTATTCCATAAAGAAGTTCGAAAAATCCATTTTGAGGACCCAAAAAATGAATGATAATTTAAATACAATGGAAATTGACAATGCAAACTAGCTGATCACTTATTTAGTTATCCTCAAGGCTTTTCTATCGGTGTACAAAAAATTTCACATTAGCAGAGTTTGGAGAAGAACATGTATTGTTGACATTCCATCTTAATTCAATGTACGCCTCAAACTCATATCATATAGATCAAACGAAAATAATTTTATCGTTAGTTTCACACTCCTTATCTGCACAAACACTATTAAATCACTGATTTTTCCAACTTAATATCAACAAGATATTTTTCTTTAAAGTATGATTTTCATACTCTATTATTTCTACCTAACCAGCTCATCGAAAAAATGCATGATAGCATTCTGAATTTGTTGAAGCCATAAGCCCATAACACATATTCCAGGCTTTTAAAGCTAAGAATAAAGAATTATTAATTTTATTGCATTAAAAGGTTACATATGGCTGCTCCATTTTAGTTGTTCTCATTCAATACTCCCTGCATTTAGCCTTCCTACAGCTGTGACACTTCATTAGATTCTCACTTGTTCTTCTGACTCTCTTAAGTTCGAGAGACAGATTCAAAATTTTAATTTTACGGATTCAATTTTTTTTTAATTCATAATTTATTTAATTTTTCGCGATTCAAACCTATTATTTGTATTTATGTAATGTATTTTTAACACCTATAACAATGTATGAGCCGAAGCTACTCGATTTGATAATTATACTCACAGGAACATCATTACGTAATCGGATTCATCTAAACACAATATTTTTGAGTCCAATATCTGCTCTACAACTCGATTAATCTGAATTTGCTCCACATAATGCTTGCTAAAGAGGAAAACACTTCTTATCAGAATTTTTCATTTTAGAGGCTCAAACTCTGAACAATGAAATTCTATTCATTTCATTACACCTCTCGATGATAAATCCGCTTGTTATATTGTAAATCCGCCCCTACTCGAAAGTACGATATGCATTAAATAAAAATAAGCAGTAGGCAGGTAGATCAAAGATTCAAGTCTATTAGCATTAATTGAATGTATTTGAGTATAATATATATAATTCTCAAATCATACCAATATTTATTCCATCTATACGTACACCCATTTAATTATTTTTTATCATAGATAGTACAAGAATTTCTTACTGCGATTATGTTAAGAAATTTGTACATGTGGAATAAGTCCATTGACCAAGATGTTATAACCAACCTTAGTATCACATGTTGGATATTGAAAATTTTTACCATGGCAGCGGCACAATCAACAATAGTTGTGTGAGGCTCCATTATCTTTTTGACATTTAGATGGTGCGCCATTTTTCTTACTTTTTACATGTTATTCACCATTTCTCTTCCACTTAACTTTTTTTTTCTTCTAATTTTAACAAATATCTAATTCTCAAATACACAATTAAATAATTAATACATTTGAATAAAAAAATATATAGATGTTTTTTTCTGTTAAAATAATTGAAACACTTTTAGAACTGTTAACTTTTAAAATAAGCTTATTGTTCAATATTTTTTAACAAAATCAAATTGATTCAAAATATAAACTAATTCACTTTAGTGTATAAACTGATTAGATAAAATTAATTTTAATTAATGCAAATTATTTACATAGATGTCAAAATAAAAATGACAACAGGACAGAACAATGTTGATGTGACAGATTCATAAGGGATTTTAAAAATTTACGCAAGTTGGTTCACATTCACCTACAATATATTTTTTATCAGCGTTTTTTATTAAGTATTTCAAAAAATTGTAACTAAAAATCAATTTTTTTTTGATAATCTCTATTAAGAAAATGATTGCAGATATATGAACTAAAACAGAACAAAAAAAGCTTTGGAATAATAAATCTGAATTAATTTGATTTTTTAAAAAATGCTAGTAGTTGAGAAGACACTGGATTTTTTTAGTTATTTTGATATTATTAAAAATGGTGAATAATAAGATTATTTTTATTATTTAGTCAAAAAAATATTTTTAGTTATCTGCCAAAAAATATTTATTAATATTTTTATTAATTATATCAGTAGTTTAATTATGTATTTGAGAGTTGGATATTTGTTGGGAATAAAAAGAATAAGAAAATGAAAGAAAAGATGAGTGAGTGGAAGAGAGATGTTAAAAGAAAAGTACAAAATGGGTCCACTATCCAAGTATCAAATAAACAATTGAGCCTCACACAACTATTGTTGATTGTGCTTCTACCATTTTAAAATTGGGCGGCTGTAGTGACGAAGATAGAATTTTCATTGAGAAAAAAAATAAAACATAGTATAAAAAGTTACACACACGATGAAGTTAAAGAGATTCAGTGTAAAATATATATAAAATATCAAAAAATGTATTTTTTTAGCGAAATGATATATCAACTGACTCTCGTATTGGACAAGGATGGCTTTGAAACCCCTATTACCTATTTCTCTAACATAATTATGAAGAAATTAAATAACAGGGGCCATTTTGAATCCCTATATTCATCCCCAACTAATTGTGTTCAAATCAATAAGGGTCGTACTGGAGTGATAAATACTTTTTTATTCTTAGGTCTCACGTTCTAGCCTTGCCGGGTATGGAATCGTCTTTGTTAAGGAGCGTTTTACCTCCCAAATAAGAACTTTTCGACACGAATTCAAATATAGTCGGACCCCAATATGAATAACGAGTGCGTTCATCTCTATCATTGTCCTCTCCTTTCACTTCATTACCTAAAACAAGCCCACATAATATTAATTTGTTTCGGATCCTTGTACCAAACTTACCCTAGCCCAGACATTCTGGGCTAGTTATGGGGCCTACATGACTTTAGTAATGTTGTTGTGATAGGTAGAAATGTCACTAGTCACTTTTAAAGACACCATTTAACACATAGTAAAAATGTACAATGTATTTAAAATTCAATCATTTGTTGTTGTGATAAGTACAAATGACACTAGTCACTTTTAAAGACACTATTTAAAACATTGTCACAATTTTAAATGTATTTAAAATGTAATCACTTGTTGTTGTGATAAGTAGAAATGAAACTAGTCACTTTTAAAGACACTATTTAAAACATATTCAAAATGGACAATGTATTTAAAATTTAATCACTTTTTGTTGCGATTCTTCTTCAATAACATTTCAAAGTTAAACTTAAGATCAAAATTTTAATTTCTTAAGAACGAGATGTACCATAAGTTGTCGGACTTTGAATGGCTCTGAGTAAGAAATTGAATGTGATGTTCTCTAACTTTGACTATCGACTTAATCCTGATGGAGTGAGTTTTAGTCTTCTATCGTATCTTTTCCTTTTTCAGAGCATTCACTAGTTTGGTTTCGTAGGAATAAGAAGTGGATTTATTTGCATTAACTTTATTGTGGCTATATTTTAAATGATACCATTAAAGGGGATACCATTGAAATCATTCGTTTGTCTTTATGGGCCGGCCCAGCCTTGTTCTGTGTTAACTCTTGGTTGATTTGCACGAATGTTTTGCATTGTGTGGTCTTTTTAAGTTACTCTTTAAATTCTAACCCCATCAAAAAGTCCGCTTTTAAAATTTTGAATAGTGACCTTAAAAAGGCCACTTTTTGCGTATCTTAATTTGCATAAATAACTATTTTGTGACTTTGGATTTAAAAGTTGGTGACTTGTTTCAAAGTTGGACCAGTAATCTGAAATTCAAAAGTAGCCAAACTTGTCAAAAGTAATTTTCAGATCTCTCGTAAAAAAGACATAAAACTACGAACAAAATCACCCATCTTTAATAGAAAAAAAGTTCAAGTCCATGTTTTTTCTTCAACAAGCAGATTAAGGTACAAGTTACAACTTCATGCAAAAAAAAAACAAAAAAAACTACAATGTACAAGGTAACAGATCCTCTCCAAAGTTCATATCAAATTTGTCACAAACATTTTTCAGAGGCATGCTAGGAAATTCTCGAACTCTTCAAAAATATTGTTGCACCCGTATCAAATAGTCCTCTATGCACTTACTTTTGAAGGATCTAACACGCATTTGATGACATTTTTAAAAAGTCTGAGCATCATAGTAGGAGCAACTTTCATCTAGCTTTTGTTTGAAAAACTCTATTGTACCAAATTGAATGAAGTGTCATATGAAACAAGTCGTATTTTACCGGCTTCGCGTGCCAAAGGAAATGGCGCTGAACCTTCTTGACAGCTAGTTGCATATCGAGATACTTCTTTTCCGGTATGGACAGAAGTATGCTTTTCAAGTTCGGAATATCCTTCTCAGCTAGGATTAACGAGAACGTATCCCAATTCAAGACTCCGAAAAAGGGAGGCACGAAATTATCCGATATGATCACTGGCACACATTCGTAAAATATGGCTTCTACTACTCTCGGGCTGTTGACTTCATAGCCCTTTGGGCAAATGCAGAACTTACTGCTCTTCATATGCTGGATGTAGTTCATTTTACTAGCAACGCCACTTGGCATCGGACCAAAGATCTCCATAGCGGGATCTTTGTCCTTCCAATGCTCGAGCAAGATCGGACGCAAGTATCCGTGCATATTCCCAGCATAGAATGCAAGAACTTTTCTTTGAGATGGTGGTTTTCCTCCGAGGTCTCTAAGAGGATTTCTGGCAGACCGGACATATGTTTCTGGAAGGGATACGTCCCTTCCTATTTTGAAGCCTAAGGTTACGTCAGCGTTGCAGAGAGCCTTGATACAGTGCTCCATGTGATGCCTCGTTTCATACGGAGCCTATGACAAAATAAAGATTATAAGAACAAGTGTTGAACGAGTGGTAAAATGTCGGGTAAGTAACTTGAAAATCACATACAAAAAGGTGGTCGCAAGAGATATATAACATATCGTCATATCCAAATTTTATATACTCCCTTTGTTTCAATTTATTTGTCTTACATTCCTTTTCAGTCCGTTTAAAAAAAGAATGTCTACTTTCCTTTTTGACAACTCTTTAGTTCCAATTTTCCACATGGCATGTTTAAGACGACAAGATTAAAGGACATTTTGGTACATTCCACATATCTTTTGTTTAAGATCACAAGATTGAAAAGTCGTCTTTAGTTTCATAAACTCCGTGCTAAGTCAAAACTAGACAAGCAAATTGAAAAAGAGGGAGTATTGCTTTTCGATAATCTTTCAATAAGAACTAACTAGCAGTTCTCTCTAACTGCCAATTTTACCAACAATATCTTAATGCTAGATTTTCCTTAAAATGCTAGAAACTCATTTATCGAATCATAAAAGCATAGTGGATAACAGTAAACATTACCCAATCGTGGCATGCAACAAGAAAATGATCAGCCCCACCGGTTCTGTTCCAGAAACGGTATTTTGCTGCAATCTTCTCTGAGTATTCCTTCAAATACTGCCGTAGGTTTGTTCGATTATGGGAATTATGAACATATAGAGAATGCTCCAGCATCCTTGAACTAAAGGGCAGGTAGAACAAATGAGCTTTTCGGGGATCCTTCACAACAAACTTATTATTTCCCTCCATTAGTTTCATGAACCATCCCTCGGATGCATACAATCCTTTCATTATTGGTTGATGAAAAATGGGCTTCTCCCCTTCCTTGTAGACATAAACTTTGAGAATCCGCTCCATGAGTTCATAGCTCCTGCAATTCAAGGAGGCATAAGGGAAAATTTAAATAGAAGAAATTTCCCAAATCCGAGATTTTCTTACTTTAGTACAAACACATAAATTAAGATTGTTACAACGTCAAAACTAGTCCGTAGCTAACCGCATTGTAGCACTGTAGTATTGTGCTCATTTGTAGATAAACGGACTCACATATTGAATGTATAAGAAGAAACAACGTTAATAGAGAAATTGTAAATACCAATAGGCTCAAATTGAGCTCTACATAGAATAATGCATTACTCCCTTCATCTCAAATTATCTGTGCTTTTTTGCTTTACACGCCTCTTAAGAAATACTAATTAGGAGGTGTTTTTGACTACTTTAATCTTATCTATATCAAAGCTTTATAGCTAAGTGGATGATTAAAGTTCTTTTACTCACTTTCTACTCTAGCTTTACAAGTTTTATCTACGATGAGTAGATTATACTGCAAGTCAGCAAGAGCACTATATCAAAACCAATGTAGAAAATATCAACTGGTATTATGCATCAAGATGTTACTAAACAGCTACAAACCTTTTGAACATGGACATATTTCGAAAGGCAGGAGCATAAAGTTCTCGATCATTCCTCAGAAGTGGAGCATTCTCAATCTGTAACCTAGCAGCCAGAATTTCCTTGTCACGTTCCGAGGACCACCTAGGTCTCTGCAACCCAATTTAAAGAAAATGGAGGACAGTTAATTCCATCAACACTCAACGGTACACGGAAGCAAAAACTTTGAGCAGGAGAAGAAAAAACATACCATACCACGTGAACGAGCACGATGCCTAACTAGTAACCTTTCCATCTGATAGATTGAAGTTACTGTTTTTGGTGGCAACATGCATCTCATCTTCTTTTTGACTGTACTATTCATCATCATAAGCCCATTGCTTGAGACAGTGGTATCACTTTGCACCAACGAATGATTTCCATGATTTTGGAGAAGTTGAGTCAAATCTCCTGTTGAAGACTTGTTACTAGAAATTTGAATGAAGTTTCTTTCATCAATAGCAACCAATGGCAAGTGATCTGGATGGTTTGAAGCAACCACAGAAGACGAGTTAGTCGCACTTGCAGCTTTAGTATCATTAAGCACACTATTTCTATTTGCATCTAACTCGGAGTCTGCTGAAAGTTCGCCATTTGTGTTTACAACTTGCTCTACAGAAAGGTCCCGTCTAGATTCATTGTCCTTCTGCATTGTAGTTTCCTCATCTATGTCCACCATTTCATCAAATAGATTATCATTCTCAATAATTGCATCTTCAACAAAATCAGTGTCATTTTCCATGGTTTTGACAACTGAATGATTGCTATGTGGTTTTACCTCATCCTTCTCATTTACGCTCTCATCGATTTCACCATCTTTACTAACATCACCGTTATCCACAGTTTTCAAGCGATGAGCCAACATATGTACATCATCAAAGATTGAAAGCGTTCCTGAAAGGCTTTCACCAACCTTTGCAGATTCAACAACAGAAGATTCTTTACTCGGCAGACTTGCCTTTTCGGGTAGCTGAATATTGCTCTCAGATAACAGAGAATGAAGAGCATTTCCATACGGAAGCATCAAGGTCTGACAAAATAAATGAGTCACAGCCACCAAAACCACTACTAAAATCCATTTCCTTTTATCAATTTGACGCAGATATTGAAACTCCGAGATGTACTTCATTCTTAAAGTTCACCTCAAAATCAATAGCTCGTCATAGCAATAAGAATCTGCTTCATCATTTCCTGCATAAATATCAACAATTCGTAAAATCTCTTACTTGTTACTATTCATCAACACACAAAGGAGAAGTAATCATCAGAGTCTTAAGCAAAAGCAATGCTTTGGTCGCGCCTACTGCCTTCCACTTAAACTATACATATTCTTGAAAAAGATTTAAGGTTCAAAAGCTAGCCCATTTATCTCTACATAAAGATAGATTTTGAAAAATATGTATTTTACACTATATTCAAGATGTACTGAAATTGAACTATCTACTACAGAAGAGCTTGACTGCAACAACAACATATCCAATGTAGTCCTACAAAGTGGGGTTTGGAGAGGATAGGGTGTACGCAGACCTTAGCCCTACCTTAAAGGTAGAGAGATTGTTTCCGATAGACCCTCAGCTCAAGGAAAAACAGTCCAGAAAAAGAATAAACGGAAGTGAAAGCATAACAAAACATTCTGATCAGTAACTACAACAAAATAATACATTAATTGAAGTACAAGAAACAACAAATAGTAACATAAATCGAAGGACAAGAAACTACCGTAGCAGTACTATGACTACTAGTATAGACGGATAACAAGACAACACAATACTATCTAATAACCTTCTACCCTAGTCCATTTCCTCCCCAACCTCTTATGTAAGGTCATGTACTCGGTAAGCTGAAACCGCACCATGTCTTGTCTAATCATCTCAACCCAATACTACTTTGGCATACCTCTAGCTCTCCTAAAACCATCCATAGCCAACCTCTCACACTTCTGCACTAAGGCAACGTGCATCTCCTCTTTACATGTCTGAACCATATCAGTCTCACTTCCCGCATCTTGTCCTCCATTGAAGCCACTCCCACCTTGTCCCGAATATCCTCATTTCTAATCTTATTTCTCCTAGTACGCCCACACATTCATCGCAACATCCTCATTCTTCTGAACGTGAGAATTCTTGATTGGCCAACACCCCCATACAACATAGTTGGTCTAACCACCAACAAAAGAGCTTGACTTAGCTCTCAAATGTAGAATCTTTAGCTTCAACTTCAAGCTCTATGAGCCAAAACAACAACCGGGTATCTCTTAAATTTGAACATAAATGTTACTTTAAGCAAGAAAAGAACTTAACTTTGATCAAGTCAAGCACAACCTTTACCTTCAAATTCAAGCTCCAAGAACCAAAACAACAACTTGGCATCTCTATAAAATGAACAATAAAGTTACTAAAAGCAAGAAAGAAACTGAACTCTATCAACTCAAGCACAATATTTAGCTTCAAATCAAGCTCCAAGAACCAAAACAACAACAGGGTATCTCTAAAATGGGCATAAAAGGTACTAAAAGCAAGAAAAGAACTTAACTTTTTGATCAACTCAAGCACAATCCAGCTCTATGAGCCAAAAACAACAACTGGGTATCTCTAAAATGAGCCTAAAAAGTTACCAAAATCAAGAAAGAACTCAACTTTGATCACCTCAAACACAATCTTTACCTTCAAATTCTAGCTCCATGAGCCAAATCAAGAACTGTTCATCTCTTAAATGAACATAAAACTAACTAAAAGCTAAAAAAACAACTCAATTTGATAAACTCATGCATTCTTGAAATGAAGCATTACCCCGCAAAAAATCAAAACTTGAAGTGAAGCTCAGCAGCAGCTGTCGGTAGCGGCCACAAACACAAAAAAGAGGCAAATTTAGAGTAAAAATTTGAAGTTGTTGAAAAGGTTTAAAATTAACAAGTTTAATTTATTAGAGTACCAAAATCCATTAGTTTTTCTGGAATTTAGTAAACCAAAGCCAGTGTTTTTTTAGTATATCAAAATGGAACAAGAGTGGTGTGATAGTATATAATTTTCTTTTATAAAAAAAATAGA
Source organism: Solanum appendiculatum (assembly GCA_018342035.1). Lineage (NCBI taxonomy): Eukaryota > Viridiplantae > Streptophyta > Magnoliopsida > Solanales > Solanaceae > Solanum > Solanum appendiculatum. The sequence continues at coordinate 146,623 of JAGDQO010000973.1, forward strand.
CGATCTTTGTCTTGTAGGCTGTAGCCATTAATTAATAATACATAAATATTTTTCTTGCGAGTTGGGGAAGCAATATGTGAAATCTCACTATTTTTTGCACATACTTTGGGTATTTAGGAGACATTTTATTGGAATTAGGTTATTTTTTCAGTTTTTCGTGTGTGTTAGTCCATAAATATTTTGGTGATATGACTTTCGAACGATGTTTTTACAAAACTTTTATGGAACCCACTGTAGAGAGTTGGGGAGCAGTACGTGAAACCTTACTATTTTTTGCACATATTTTGTACCTTTAGGAGCCATTTTAAAGAAATAAGGCTATATTCTCAGTTTTTCGTGTATATTAGCCCATGAATATTTTGATGATATGGCTTCCGAACGGTTTTATCGCAAAACCTTTATAGAACTCTCCGTAGGGAGTTGGGAGAGCAGTACATGAAGTCTCACCATTTTTTACAATATTTTGGTCATTTAAGAGTCATTTTACAGGAATTATGCAATTTTCTCAGTTTTTTCGTGTGTTAGCCCATGAATATTTTGGTGATATGGCTTCCGAACGATATTATAGAAAAACCTTTACGTATCCCTCCATAGGGAGTTGGGGGAGCAGTACATGAAGTCTGGCCATTTTTTACTCTTATTTCGGGCATTTAGGAGCCATTTTACAGGAAATAAGCTATTTTCTCAATTTTTCCTATGTTAACCGCCCATGAATATTTTAGTGATATAACTTCCCGATAAATTTTTTGCAAAACCTTTACAGAACCCACTGTAGAGAGTTGGGGGATAACGACGTGAAGCCTCACTATTTTTTGCACATATTTTGTATCTTTAGGAGTCATTTTACAGAATTTAGACGATATTATCAGTTTTTCGTGTGTGTCAACTCAAGTATTTGCTACTTAAATTATGTCTTTCACTTCTCGATCATAGGATATTGATAGAAAAAGGTCACACCAAAAGAAAGACGAAGGAGAAGCCATTGAGCAACTCGATAGGAATCAGAAGAGAGAGATAAAAAGTCTACACTGAATAAAAAGGTATCCAAAGTGCATACATGTAGTTGTAGAAAAGATGCAACAAACAAAATCAAAATACTACATAGTTTTCATTTCCTAAAAATCCATGAAAAACCACTACTAAACTTTATCTCCATTCTTCAATTCAATTCCATTTTCCTCTGGTGAACAATACCTTTTCCAAAACCAATGTTTTTCCCATAGCAAATAAATCTCCTCAATTGGAACTTGCTTTGTCTCAGGCAAGAGAAAGTATATGAAGCAAGTCATGATCATAATAAATCCAGCAAATAACAAAAATACGCCGTATTTGAGATGACATAATGAAACCAGGAAGCATTGCGCGATTACGCTTGTGAAGATCATGTTAACACAAACAACCATACTTTGTCCTGCTGATCTTGTTTCTAGAGGAAAAATTTCACTTGGAACTAACCAACCTAAAGGACCCCATGATCTTCCATATGCTAAAACAAATATGCATATTATGATCACTAGGAATATGCCAATTCCTTTTGGGAGTATTACACCTTGTCCAAACTCCAATGCTAGAGTGATGGCAACTGCTACCTGTTTGATCAAATTTTATCGTAAATACACTATAGTGAAAAGTTAAAAGGAGGGAGAGTTGAAAGTTATAGTAATGTTGATTGAGATGAATCGGTAGAACATGGGAGATAACTTCAGGATGAGAAAAGAATGACGAGGAAAGAACCATTAGTCAAATACTAAAGTTCAGTATTTACAAATATTTTGCAAATCCTGAACTTATATACACTCACAACATGCTACTAATCTTCATTTTTATGAACGTTGATGTATAGAAGTTATCATTTTCAAATGAACTTAAGTTGTTAGTGCATAGAAGTTAAACGAGAAATTACCATGACACATATCATCTCAACACCAGCTTCCAAGAAAAAAGCTCTTCTACCAAACTTGTCGACAAGTGCCATAGAGATAAGTGCAGCCACAACAAGCGCGCCACCGGTAATAGCAGATGAATAGAGAGCAGCACCAGAGCCAAATCCTAAACTCTGGAAAATAACAGGGGAATAAAACAGAATAGAGTTCATTCCACTGAGTTGTTGAAATGCTGGAATTGCTAAAGCTCCAATCACAAATTGTGGTCTATTTTTTCTTGAGAGTAAGTTTTTAAATGGATGTTTTATAGCTCTTGCTGCATTGCTTGCATCAACTAGATCAGCAAATTCTGCATCAACTCTTGTTGTGCCTCTAACTCTTTCCAAAACTTGTCTTGCTTTCTCTAATTTGCCTGTTCAAAATATTTCAAGTGAAAAAGCCGCGGCATAGCAGAATTTTCAGCAAGGGGATTCAGAATATAAAGAAGTAAAAATATTAACAAGTCAAGGGGATTTAACATCTACTATGTATATACATAGACAATACTTTTGCCTTTGTATATACATTACAATTTTACGACGAAAAGCTATATGTATTGATACTGTGAAAATTTTCACATCACCATGTCAACTCAATTGGTTATAGCAACTTACTTTTAAAAATTTTCGAGTTAACATATCAGGATCGCTATGAAGATTTACCTATTGTTATAAGTGAACTTAACATAATGGTGTAGAAAATCTATACGCCGACAGTACTGATACTCCCTATGTCCCAATTTGTGTGTCACCGTTTAACTTGACATAAAGTTTAAGAAAGAAATGCAGACTCTTGAAATTTGTTGTCTAAAATAAATCTTACCTTGTTCAACGAGACTGTTTGGTGTTTCGGGAAGGAAAAGACCACCAACAAACATAAATATAGCAGGAATTGTTGCTATGCCAAGAGATAATCTCCATCCCCATGGATGAATTTTAGCAGTTCCATAGTTGACAAAATTGGCTATTAATACTCCCAAACAAGTTGAGAGTTGAAACAATTGGTTAACTGCTCCTCTTACTTTTGCAGGTGCCATTTCTGAAAGATATAATGGAACTGCCTGTAATATATGGTAAACAAACAAATAACATGAATGTGAGTGATGTTACATATTGGATCGTGACAAAATCAACTCATTTTTTTTTAGTAATCCGCGTAACTTGCTCAAGTTTAAACAGGACGAGTTATGACATGTTTATTGTATTGACTCAACAGGTTGAACTCGAAATGACTCATTAAACCATGTAAGAAACACTATGACAATGTCATGATACTGTCATGATTTTTTGATGCGGAAACACTATGACAGTATCATGGATTATACGCTTTAAACAAGTGAAAAATTCAGGATACTATCATGATTTTGATGCGGAAACTAAACACTATGACAATGTCATGAATTTTGAACATCCTTAACGAAAATATCAGACTTACCTGATTACTAAAGCCAATGCCAAAGCCAAGAAGACATCTACCAATGATGAGCATAGCAATATTTTTAGCAGCAGCATTAAGGACAGCTCCCAGAAAGAAACTAACAGAACCACATAGAATACTTGCTTTTCTACCTTTATTCCTAGTAATATGTGATGCACCAAATGCTGAAATTAGTGCAGCAAAATACAAAGATGATGTGAACAATGTGAGTATTTGATTGTCATATTTGCAATAATCTGTTTCTTTTAGATGTTCTTGTTTCCTTTTGTACACTTCTGGGAAAAATATCTTTAAGAAATCATCCATTGAAGTCACACCACCTGAAAAAATATGTCAAATTCAGTATGAAAAGATACAAGCTGACAAATTTGTAAAGTCAAGATCAGTGTGAACATATGCGTAAGCATGCTCAAAATAGGCATTTTCGACACGTGGCAAAATCGTTAAGTAGAATAACAACAACAAGAAGTCAATAACATATCCAGAGTCATCACAGTATGAGGAGGGTAGTGTGTACACTGACCTTATTATTCCAACACTGGAAAGTAAGGAAGTTGTTTCAAATAGACGCTCAATTTGAGTAAAAGCATTACAAAGCAATTTGAATAAGGGAAAACAACAGGAAAGAAGAAGTCAAGACAAAATACTAAAAAAATCATGAAAAGAGTACATACAAAAGCATGATCAGTAACTACAACAAAATAATATGATAATCAAAGTGCTAGAAACGTTAAATAAAATTTGTATTTAAGCTAGACAATTCTCAACAATCTAACTAAATTCCATAACTTTCTATTTAAGGTCATGTCCACGATAAACTTAAACTGCATCATGTTATGTCTGATCACTAAGTAGAATGATGAAAAATATTTTTCGGAAAAAGAAAGAATTTTTTCTCCCAATTAAACACTATATGAAATTTAGAAACTATTTTAGATGGACTAAAAGAGAAAAATATAAAAGTAAAGAAAATCATTTTCCCCTTTTAATTTTATGTTTGATTTGCCACAAGATTGAACTTATTTTTATTGAAAAATTTATCTTCCTTGTAATCAAACACAAGATTATCTAAAATCTTCCCTTTTACTAATCATACTCGTACAACAAATTGATTTGTTTTTTTGTCTTAATGATTGAACTCATACAGCTTAGATCTTAGATCCGTCTCTAACACCTGACACTGTTCATGTACATATATATTATATACTAGATCTCTTTGACTTCTTCCTTGTTTATTTATGTTTTTTTTTGCATTTTGAATTCTTTTAACGAAAATTCTGATTCTGACTCTGACACTAGTCATCAGAACAAATGCATCTAATATATAAAAAGATAAAGAATTATATTAATATAATTGTTCTTACCAGAAATACCAAGATCATAACCAAAAAGAGAACCTCCAATGGCAGCAACAATACAAGAACAAACAAAATAACTAGTAATTTTATACTCATAAAGATGAGCTCTTGCTCCTCTACTTTTATCATCAAATCCACCACCAGCCATTTTTTTCTTAATTTCCTTAATTACAAATTTTAAGAACTAATTAGAAATTTTGATTTAAAAAAAAAGGAATGTTGAATGAGAAATATATTGAGAAGAAAAGTTGTTATTTATGCATGTTTTAAGGTGATTTAAAACAGACAAAGGATAATATTATTCATCCCAAAAAAAGAAAAGAAAAGAAAAAAAAATTGTCTTTTAAAGAGACTTTGTTAGACAATTTTAAGTGAGTAGAACAAATCTTCATATATTTTTTTTCATTAAATGAGATTTTGATAAATCAAAATAAATAAAAAGGAGATAAACTCAATGTTTAGTAATAAATAGATAAATATTTGACTAATCACGTAATCTAATCTTCAATTAATTGAAATATGCCACTTTTGATTTCTTAATCAACCATTTGTCATGTTGAATTAGTCATTGCTACATCATATTTGATAGTAATATAGTTTTAAATATAATTTATTTTCTACCTGAAGGGACTAAAAATATATGTTTTATTTAATTAAAAGTTAAATATGTTAAAGACCAAAATTTAAATTTACCTCCTATACAATTATATAAAATTCAAGTAGTATCCGCTCACGACATAAAAAGCTATTGTATTTAAACCATCACTATAAGTAAATCTTTCCATAGACATTAATTAGCATTTAGGTAAAAAATATTAAATAGCTTTTTGTCGCATGAGGATAAAATCCACTTATGAAAAAATATTTACATTATCGGTATTGTAAAATAAATCTAATTTTGTAGTAAAGATTTAAGTTATATATATGAACATCGTAGAAAAAAAAACATTATCAATGTTAGTTTACCTTTAATATAACATGTTAGTTATAATTTTTATTTTTATTATATTATTAATTAGTGCTTATCATAAATATTTGTCCAAACTATACTTATGAGTATTTCAAAATTTCACTTAATTTAACTCTATTTTTACTAACAGAAACAATAATGATGGATTTGAAAGAAAAGAATATTTAATTTTCCTTTCTTTTATTAGTCCTTATATTATTTATTTTCGCAAATTAAAAGAAATTATTATTTACATGTAATTATATAAATACTAGTAGTCAAATTTAGATTTTTAAAATATAGCTAGTAACGGCAATTTAGTGAGAAAAAAACTTACTACTAAATGGTAATAATTTAATAAAATTATCAAGTTAATAAAGAAATAGTAGAAAGAAAACAAAAAGTATTAGGGAGGTAAGAGAGTAATTAATAATTCATATGTCTCATTATGTGACAGCATTTAGTGCTTGGTATAGACGTTACGAATACTAATTTGACTTGTGCACTATAAAATATAAATATGAGTAGTTAAAAAAATTGGAGTGGTGAACGGGGCGGATAAAAAATGGGTTAAATAAAAATGAATGAAATATTTGATTTCCATTTGTTGTTTGGTATTCGTATTTGAGCTCGACTAAGTCCCACATTGGAGGGTAAGACATTCTCTAACGAAGGTGACTTCGTACCAGGAAGACTTGAACTCGAGACCTCTGGTTAAGGATGAAGAAGTACTAACCATTCTGTCACAACCCTTGTTAGTACAGATAAATGAGTATTGCTAATATGAATATTTATATTATCCATTAATATATTCATTTTTCAATGAATAATATTCATATTTGATCCATGACAACTTGTCAACTACAAATTAGCTATGACTATTTAGCAATGAATTAGTGACGAATTTAATAACTAATGGTTGTTCTTCAGTAAAATGACAATAAATGTAATATTTTTCCATGATGCAATGTGTGATAAATCTACCAAATAAAGTTGTTGGAACAAAAAATAGGACAACTAGTAGTTGATACATGTATGAAAAAAATAAAATGGTTGAAACATTATGTTAGTTTAATATAGAAAAATAACATTAATTTTAAACCACTTAGATTAAAGAAGGATAATAATATAATGCTGAATCATATTAGACTTAAAAATTCAACATAATATGTATTGGATGTTTATCTTAGCTTATTATATATACTAGCAAAGATTTCAAGTTTACATGTTTTTTTTTTCTCATTCGATCTTCGTATTTATACCACTCAGCTAAATCTAAATTCACGAATTGTAAAACTGTTTCTTTGGGGTGCTTTCAACGAGATTTTTTCATGAGCAGAAAGTTCGAACCTAGAACCTTTGATTAAGGATGGAGGAATTCTAATTATCCATCACAACTTATATTGATAATTTATACTCACTTAATTAGAGTAAACACTTATTCGAATATTTACACTCAACAATTACTAATAGGTGAATGCAAGATCGATATTTATTTTTTATATATACAAGTTTATTACTTAACCATGGTTAACTGATATGCATTTTTACCTTAATTTTAGTGGACTAAAGTCGATATGGATAAATTATTACTATTTATTAGCAACTCATAAGTTAATGAAGGATTAGTGAATTAATTAATAAGAAGAATATCTCGTGATCTGTCTGTAATAAATTAGGTTAAGATATAAATTCTTATCCTCTGGATTATCTGAGTTTTCAAAATTTATCTTTTAATGAGTTTTTTTTACCCTCTTTATATAGTTATTGGAAAAACATAAATTCATTAATTCCCTTTATTTCAAGCAATTTTCTGCCTACCAATAGCTATAGGCTATAGCTCATTAGAGACATTGCTTGTAAGTTATAACTCTAATATTAACTTTTTTGTGATTTTATAATTACTTTTATATAGTTTGAATATGTAAATGGATTAATTACTTCAGAATTTTTTTCTGAGTTGTCAATCAAAGTTTAGCTTTCGTTTTAAATAGAGATAAGTATCAAAAGTACACCTAAGCTATCACATTTTTTTTAGTTTCATACCTGAACTATTGAGAGTGTGAGTTTCATACCTAAACTATCACTTATTAGTTTGAGAAACACACCTCATTTGTGTGTGTAATACACTCTCTCTTTTATTTGAAAGATCTTGCCACATGGCATTCCACATGAATAAAATATTTCATCTTGGCAAAAATTAAATAATAAACTATTAGTATTAATTAAAAATTAAAGATTAAAGTATTACTCTCCCCCAAAAAATATATATTTTTTAAAATAAAATTTAAATTATTTTTCTTACCCCACTCCACCACCTCCCCCCCCCCCGCCCCACAAAAAAAACCACCACCCACTTATTCCCCCTTTTTTTTTATATTATTTTGTTTTTAAAAAAAACTCTACCCACCTTATTTAACCCTCGGCTCTTAATTAATATATTTATTTACATTTTTCTCGTTTTGTGTAAAATATGTACATATATTTTTAGGAAAAATCTTTTTTTTTTCTACTTGTGTACCGAATATAACATAAATAAAAAATTTATTTACAAAAAAATCTTGCGACAAGTAAAAAAAACTTTCTTAAAACATATGTATATATCTAACACAAAACGAGAAAAAAATTGGAAGCAGAGGGTTAGGTGGGGTGGGATACAATTATTTTTAAAAGGGGGGTCGAGGAGATGAAGTTAAAAAATAAATTAAACTTTTATAAAAGAAGTTAAAAAAATCGAGGGGGGGGGGGTCGGGGGGAGATAAATATTTTATTAATAATTTTTTAATCTTTAATTTTAATTAATACTAATAATTTATTTAATTTTGTCAAGGTGGAATTTTTTGTGCATGTAGAATGTGATGTGGCAAATATTTTTAAATAAAAGAGTGAGTGTAGTACACACATCATGAAGAGAGTGTAATAAAAGAGATATGTGTGTTTCTTAAACTAATAAGTGATAGTTTAGGTATGAAAATCACACTCCCAATTGTTCAGGTATGAAACTAATAAAAAGGGGATAGTTTAGGTGTGTTTTTGACATTTATTTCTTTTAAATATAATTAAATATTAGATAATTAACTATTGAATAGTTTTGAAATCGTGACTAAAACTTGATTAACATCCAAAAAATAGTTATTTGTCAATTTCTCCTCTTCATAGTAGCCCAATATCCAAAGCCCAAAGGTTGTGGTCTAAGTTAACATATCACAAACGAAGGATGGGCCCAAATTACGTATTTGATTGGAAAACTTAAATTTCGCTAGTTTAGGAACTAATTACTTAGATATACTCTAGTTTGCAATATTACAAATCTTATCCGATTTTGGTGCATTCAGATACGTCCAGATATATGCTTCTCGGGATATATGAAGTCAAAATTAGGTGTAGTTTGTTCTAAATACACTACACTGTATACAAGTGGATTCGTATGTATCTGAGATATATAACAAATCTCGCTTACCTCCCATCTCGCTCACCACCCTTGCCTCCCTCTCATCTCGTTGGCCACTCTTCTATGTATCTGACCTTTCAGATACATGCGAATCACACCAGATACATGTATCTATTGTGATTCGCATGTTTCTGAGATATATGACCATCTCACTCGCATCTTTCCGTATTTTAGTGTATCTGGTGTGTCTTCCTCAATATATGATAGGAAACTCTAAATTAGTGGTAAGATACGTAATATTTTGAAAGTACAGGTAATAATAATAATATATATAGTAGTGGAGTATGTCTAAGTATGTAGTTTAACCTTTTGATTTTTCTCTTTGTAATATATGATTCAATATATTAAATCTTTAATTAACTAAAATAAGTAGCCTGGGGCCGTTATGTAGGAATGTAGTATATTTTTTAGAAATATATGAGGCCAAGTATAAAGTAACAATATAAGTTTAACATAACACATGGATGATTAAATAGTAGAACGGTTAGCAATTTTGAAAATTTATGAATATTTTCAATTATTCATAAGAAAAGGGATCAAAAGTGAACATTTTCAGATTAATTATTTTTTGATAACCGAGGGAATAGAAGTACTACTAACCCTTTTAAACTTGTTGATTATAAGTAATTAGCTAATAATGTCCATATTTCTAATCCTCACACCCAATATATGCTCCAAAATTAATAAATAGAATCACTTTTCTTTTTAAATAAAAAACTGAAAAGTTCAATACGATTTCACAAGATCTAATTTTGTTCAAGTAATGAATTATAACCAACGAAAAGAATCTTCTAATCACTTCAGTCTCTATAAATCATTTGGGTTCCATTTGTAACGAGGGATCCAAATTTGAATTGATATTCGCGTAATTGACAGTCCAACAAAAAAATGAAATAGTGATATCTTTCTTTTCATTATGAACAACACATTTCGCCTACTCTCTCCCCGTATCCACTAACACTCGTGTCCCGAGCAAAGAAAGGACAATGCTTTAAAGGATAGAAAATTAAGATATAATTTCAAAGGCATCATTAGTTCTTGCATTTGCAATTTTGCATATATTCCAAAAAAAACTGCATTTTGTAAATTATAAGCTTTTCAAACAAGTTTCAATTTTTCTAATTGAACTTGATGTTTTTAATTAATTGTTTGATCCTATAATAAAAGATATAAATAGCCTAGAATAGCAATCACACTCTTCTTAGACTCTGTGTTAGTTGACAAAATGTATATAAACAATTAAATTTGAGTAAGTACTAAATACCTGATTCTTGAATTAATATAATGCAAAAATGACAGCTACATTTACTATAATATCATGTAGTTGAGTTTTTTTAAAAAAAATTATGCAGAAGAGGGTGTAATGTTTCCTACTTCTTGACTTAGAAAGGTTCTTATCAATATGCGGTGTGGTGAAGCAGTGGGACTGCTTCATCCTTAATTAGAGGTCTTGAGTTCGAGCTCTGGTTATGGAGAAAATTCTGTTGGAAGCGTCACTCCATAAATGAGCCCTGCAATGCGTGATCCGAATATAATCGAGACTTCAATACAACCTCCGAACACTGAAAACCAAAGAAAAAAAGACATAGAGAGGTTCGTTATTTTTCATTATTTTTATATTTAAGTTGCTCTCCCATACACCTACATTTTGACTTTTTCACTATCATCCATTAAAACCTTGACACCTCTTGATATATTATTACCTATATGATACTTATCAAATTGAATTTCACTTCCTTTTATTTCTAAAAAGTATGGTAGAAAAATAAAAACATATAAAAATTGTTTCTTGAGATTGTGACATATAAAAACATACAAACAAAAAGAATACTCTTTGAGACGACCCCATATTATAAAAGATGCCAAACAAACTCATGTCATGATACTAACCTCCACAATCTTAAAAAGAGCCTTATACATACACACAAAATAAGAGGGACATAAATCATTCTAATTTTCATATCTTACCCTCTTTTTTTCATAAATCATTTTTGGTTACATACGTGATGTCGAATTCAGACAGAAGAAGTAACCATATCGCGATTCATTCAAGTATACTAGTTATAACAATCCTTCAATTTCTACTCCTAAATATTGTTAAAGCCCATGACTACACATTTCAAGAATTGCCATCTACACAAGATGAAGCAAACAACTTCAGGCCAAGTATAGCTGTTGTTATTGGCATTCTCTCCATCATGTTTTCCTTAACGTTTCTTCTACTTCTCTATGCCAAATTCTGTCGTAGATCGCCTCTACCTCTCCACAACGCGATGCAAATTGATCAAGATGGAGTAACAACACTCCCAATGGCACGAGTTTCCTCAGGTATCGATAAAACTATCATAGAAACACTCCCTTTTTTTAGATTCTCATTGCTTAAAGGCTCGAGAGAAGGTTTAGAATGCGCTGTTTGTTTATCAAGATTCGAAGATGTTGAAGTCCTTCGATTGCTACCAAAATGCAAACATGCATTTCACATCAATTGTATTGATCAATGGCTTGAAAAACATTCGAGTTGTCCTCTATGTAGACATAAAGTCGGTGCTGAGGATAGTACATTGTTAACATATTCAAATAGTTTTCGATTTTTAACAAATCAGTCTGAGCTAAGAGAGGATTCCAACTTGGAACTTTATGTACAAAGAGAAGAAAATTGTGGCAGTTTTTTCGATCAAACAGAGGAAAAACAGAACATATTTGATGATCATGATCATCATGTGTTACACAAGTTCTATCATAGGATTGTTGTGTCTGATGTTGTGTTGAAACATCGATGGAGTAACGTTAGTTCTTCGGATTTCATGTTTTTGAATACTCAAATGATGAATGACATGACAAACAATAGATTCATCTCATCATTCGAATCAAGAAACAACAATATAATAAGTACATCAAATGTGTTGAGACAAAATGAGAAGAGAACTATGTCTGAGATTTTGATTTGTCCAAGATTTGATGATGTCAATAATAGGAATTGTAATAGAGACAATTCTATTACTTGTGTTGAGGAAAAAAGGAGGAAACTTTGGCTTCCAATTGCAAGAAGAACAGTTCAATGGTTTGAAAATAGGGAAAAAAGGTATACAAGACAATCATTCAATGTATAGTTTCTTGTATTCCATCTGATGTTCGGTATCTGCTTTGGGACTTGACTAATCTGAATTTGCATGAGAAAGTCTCATTTTCGAGGTAAAGTGCAAAGGTGACCTTTTACCGCGGCTCAAATTCAAAACTTTTAATTAATAAGTACTTACGGCCTGACTCAATATTTCGTGATGGTAAAAAGCTTTTACTTACTTTCATTGGGTGGGATGAATTTTTTTTTTTTAAAAAAAGTCTTCTGTATGTAATGTTAATCTAGTTAAAAAAGAAGTGAAGATTTTGAGTTTCTTTCTGTGCCTTCGTGAGGTAGTGGTAAAATTTGCATACGGCATACACTCTATTTTACAAAGACTTTGTTTGAAAAATTACACTGAATATGTTGTTATGTGATTTTTGTTCCAGTAGTGTTATTTCTTAGCCAAAAAAGTACATTTAATTATTTTTCTGTTTTACTTGTTTTAATATATTATTATTAACTTTTTTCTAATAGTGTAATTAGGTCTAACAACTCCTTAAAATACACAATTTATGAAATGTCACCTCTTGTCCATTTCAATGACACCCATCTTTTTATATTTTTGTAATTTTCTGTCTATCACAAGGAATATGTGATTTATAAAATGCCAATTTTTGTATTTGGGCAATTTTCTGTGTCTTTATTAGGATTTTCTTTGATTCTCCGGGCCCCATACAAAGAGTGCTGGAATTAAAAATTTTAATAAAAAAAATTAAATATATCAAGAAGTTAGCAAAAATTAATATTTACTATATAAAATACTATAATTTATTTACTATATAAAATACTATAATTTTTCGATTAAAGGAAATTCGGATGAACCTGGCTTTGCTATGCAAGTAGTAGTTTAAACTATGAAATATTATTGTTGTTTGTACTCTTCATTATACACTCATATTTTAATTTAAGCCGACTTATCTTTATTTTATAGTATTATTTAATTTAATCAACAATAAGAATAAATAATTCCACTACATTTTATATATAGTACTACTTAAATTGTGTTTATATATATATAGAATGAATAGAACTTAACTATTAAATTAAATATACCAATTCGTTATAATTAAAAGATTGAATGTTACTTTATGTTTACATTAAATCTAGTGAGTATTTGTTTAGTGACTTATATCGATACGATAAATCTTCTTGACTAGCGCTAAATGTTAGTCCATTATGTTATTTTAATTTTTTTCTTAGAATTTCTAGCTCTACTACTATACACTGGTTCATATCTTGAAAGGTAATGTTATACCTAGTTCCATCTTCATGTGAATATAGGGCTCCTTAAATTATTTGATTTGATTTATATATATCTTTTATTAATTTATCCGTGCATAAAAACTTTGATCAATCTTCTATTTTAAATATTTAAATCTTTTTAATTATTTAAACTATATTTAAACTTTTTCAATAGATCTAACATATTTCAAATCATTGCATTTGCTGGTAAATATAATTATAATTACAAAACAAATTATATGATGAGTAACTAAAAGACAATTATATTTCATATGTCATGTTAGTTCATATAATTTTTAAACACGGCATTCGTGTTTCTAGGTAGTAATAGATATTACAATATATTGCTCCTTTGCCCAAAAAAAAGATGTAAAAATAGAAAAGGGCTAGGATAGAGAGCAATAATATATATATATTTTCTCCGTCTAAACTTATATGACATAGCTCAAATTTTAAGAGTCAGTTTTTTTTTATTTGACCATGCATTTAGACATACAGTATTTAATGTTTTAAATAAAATTAATATATTTAGAAACTATATTAAAAGTATTATAAGTCATGAGAATTAACAATTTAAAATATTTAAAAGGCATACAAATAAATTGCGATAAAAAATCTTCTTATTTGACTCTCAAAATCTGAATTATATCATATAAATTGAGACAAAAAAAAGTATTAATCTCTGAATTTAACTTTTATGTGTCTTCATGCCAGAAAATGTTCACATCATTCAATTACTTAAAAGATAATTATATATAATTAACTTTTCATTATAAATAATTTTAGTAACCAAAAAATATGATACAAAACTTTACTATAACATGTTATATACATTATGATGATATCGGAATTTATTTTTACCATATTAGTATATATAATTTATAGTACCATTTAACTATTAACATATTGATATAAATCTTTTTTTTGTGTGTGTGGATCCCATATGCTTTTTGTCTTCTTATATTGTGTCAATTGATGATGAAATTTAATTAGTTTATCCATAGGGTAATATCACCTTGGTTAGATTTTTTAGAAATTATCCCAAAACACAATTTCTGGCCTTGTGACATATACTTGATCAAGTATGTTAATTTAATTAAGGGAAAAGGGTCAAAAATGCCCTTAAATTATGCGAAGGGAATAAAATTGCCCTCAATTTGTAGTTTAGTCCAAAAATGACTTTGGTGTCAATACTTTGGTTCAAAAATGTCCTTATTGTTATTTTAATAGGTCAAAAATGCCGATTTTCCAAATAAATATATTATTTATTTTCTTTTTAACACATTCTTTTTCTAATAATATTTTTTTAAATTAGCAAATGTTTATCCTACTTCAATTTAAGAAAATAAAATAATTTTTTTTTCTTATTTTATTATAATTATTTTTTATCGTTATATAAATAAAATTAATGATGGATATACTATGATTTTATATATATGACATATATTATCGGTCAAAAGGATACATGAAGTTATTTTATTTTATTTGATAAAGTGAGATTAAGAAGAAAAAAATCATTTCCTACATTTTTATTTGTTAAAGTATTTTAAAAGAAAGAAAAACAAGTATAGGATTTTTTAATTAGGAAGAAGATGTGTTCAAAAAGAAAATAAATAATATATTTATTCGGAAAAGGACATTTTGACCCATTTGGTAACTATATGGGCATTTCTGGACCAAAGTATTGACTACAAGGGGAATTTTGAACCAAAGTATTGACACTAAGGGCATTTTTGGACCAAATTACAAACTGAGGGCATTTTTGTTCCTTTCACATAGTTTAAGGGCATTTTTGACCATTTTCCCTTTAATTAATTACTCTTTGTATTTTCAATGGGGATTTAATAATATAATTTTGCTTAATTACAGATTGAGATCTTGATTTCAAATTAATGCATGCTGCCTCCTTAATTTTTTTTTTTTAAAACTCGGTCTTTCCCATTCTTTTTGCAGTTAGATTAATTTGAATTTATGTTGGAATAATATAATATTTCACTTTGGAGGTAAAGTAATCTCGATCAAAACTAAATTCACTCTCATAACTTAAACCTAAAACCTCTCGCTTTAATCTCTAATTACTAAAATGTATTTAAGTAATTAGCTTTTAAACTAGTGGAATTTCAATAAGTTTCCTTTACTTATTTGTATAAAGTACAAAAACTCCAACTATTTGAGCGCTAATTACACCTATTTCGAAAGTTTCCCAAATTGCAATAATTTCATATTTTTCAGAACTTGCTGATACATTGCTCCTTCGCCCCATACATAACAATTAATAAACAATACATAAATTATATATCAGATACATAACTATAAAGCAGATTCATAAATCCGTTTGAAATAATTGGGGTTATGTATCAACAGTAAACATTTGTACTAGATACATTGTATACAAACAAAGTTGTAATGTATTTGATAGGGGCGGAGTGTTGTATCCGGATGTTAAGATTTTTGTAACTAATTCAAATGATAGGAATTTTTAGCGATTATATTATCTTAAATTGAGTAATTACGTAGTTTTCCATATTTCATAATTTTGATGTTTGGGCCATAATAATAGCCCATTCTTGTTTCCATGAAGCCCAGAAAGAGTTGGAATAGTGTCTTGATTCTTCTCCATCCAATCCTACAAACTTTTGTCATCATCAAAATTTGTTTTTCTTTACCTCCACACTTCACTCCCACATATACCAAATCTTCAATTTTTTTCAAGAATAAAAAAAACCCAATCAATCATCACTTTATATATATATATGAGCTGCAAAAAACGGCTTTAAATCAACAAGAATGGTGAGAATTTTACCTATGGCATCATCAATTAGACCTTCACTTTCATCTCTCAAGTTTTCTGGGTCATCACGTTTCTCCGTTTCGCTTTTCTCACATAACTCTTCAAGGAAATTCACTTATTGTCATCTGGGTACTGGTAAATTCTCTATCTTTTTCATTTTCACCTCTCAATTTTGAACCCCCTTTTCGTTTTTTGCAATACCCACTTCGTTTTTTTTTTGAATCCCTGTTGTTTTTTTTTTTTCAATTTATGACCAATTTTTGGTGTACCCATTTGGTGTTTTTTTGTAGTATAGTATGTGGACCAGACTACAAGTAAATTGCACAAAGGAAATGTTGTATGCTGGTTGGATTGGAGGTTAAAGAAGATGTTTTAATGCTAGTGAAATAGATTTTTCTTCATTTGTGTGTGTGTGTTGAACATGGAAATGAGATTCTGGTATATTGATGAAATAGATGTACCATTTGTGATTGAATTGTCTGTATAAAGTGGTGTTTTTTATTGACATATAGTAGTTATCTGTGTTTTGGGTAGTGAATGTTTTCTTCTTCTTTAAAAGCAAAGATATTTTCCATAGAAATTGAGTACTAATGTCATTTGTATGCAGTTTACTTTAGAAATATCTTTTAACTTGTAGTCTTATTGTTTATGCTAGTCGTACGCAATGGAATGTATAGCTAATGTGGTTTACTACCTTTCTGTTTTCCATTGGGTTGAAGACGTCATGGCAAATGGCTGTTAACGAGGGTCTAGTCTCTAAAAGCCTCATATTTTGTCCCTGGTTCTTATTTTATTAAAGATCACCTTTTCTGGGGTTAGAGTCAGGGGCGGACCTACATGGCTGCCAGGGGGTTCACCCGAACCCCCTCGATAAAAAATTACACTGTATATATAGAGTAGATTTTCAATATTTTTGTATATATACTAATTTTGAACCACCTCAACCATAGAAGAGAGATAACCCATTTATATTTTTTATATTCCGAACCCCCTGAGTGAAAATCCTGGATCCGCCACTGGTTAGAGTTATCCGGAGGGGATTGAGTTTCTTGTTGCTTTTATTTGAAAGTTCTCTGGTTCTACTTTTTAGACAGCATAATTGTCGACTGAATCTTGCATGCCTCAATTTGCTTAACTGAGGCTGTTATTTAGTTAGTTAAAACGACTCCTCCATGCATTAATAAGCATACTACTCCACATTCACCATACGAACACCTTCTTTAGATGAATGTCGAAACATGTGATGCAGTACATTAGAAAGGTTGGTGCTGGAGATTTCTGTTTGAAGTTGTGTTCTCCAACTCTTCCATTTACTTTAGTACTTCAGGATGGAGACTAATTGACTGCATCAGATAGTTTGCGTTAATTTCTATTATGATTTGCTTGCCAGTACACCTGTTAATGTCGTCCATTTGTATGCTATTTGTGGAAATTGTTGCTTATGTCTGTTGACCTTCAGAGATTACTGTATCCCAGGATGTTAGTGTGTTCATCTGTTCGTAAGAGGGTTTCTTACTTGGTAATATTGTTGGTTATGCAGCGGTTCCTCAGTTGCAGTCTTTTGGCCTAAAAGCTTCTAAGCTATTAAGAGAAAAAGGAGGTAATTTGTCAATCAGTGCTACAGGAAATATGGCACATGCAAGCACTGCTGCTACCCAAGAAAATGTCCTAGAGTGGGTCAAGCAGGACAAGAGAAGAATGCTCCATGTTGTTTACCGTGTTGGAGACCTTGACAGAACAATAAAGTACAAATATCTTGACACTCCATATTTTTCTTGTCTAATTCTGTTTAATTGTCATGGTCATCTTTTCTCTTACCCTCTCTTTTCACTTTCCGTAATTGTGTGCAGATTCTATACAGAGTGCCTAGGGAT
The DNA here is from genome assembly GCA_018342035.1 of Solanum appendiculatum. Taxonomy (NCBI): domain Eukaryota; kingdom Viridiplantae; phylum Streptophyta; class Magnoliopsida; order Solanales; family Solanaceae; genus Solanum; species Solanum appendiculatum. Next base: position 164,768 of record JAGDQO010000973.1, read on the forward strand.
GAAATTATTGAGAAAGCGTGACATCCCTGAGGAAAGATACACAAATGCATTTCTAGGATATGGACCAGAGGACTCTCATTTTGTAATTGAACTCACATATAGTAAGTTGCTTGCTATCCATATCACTATGCCATTTCCTTTCCTTTCTTGACACAACTCAAATGTTTAAGGCTACTTTAGAATTTAATTATCTCTTTTATAAGCTCCGCTTTGTCATGAATCTAATGTTTTAGTTTTATGGCACTGCCAGATTATGGAGTTGACCAGTATGATATTGGATCTGGATTTGGCCATTTCGGAATTGCTGTAGAGGATGTAAGTTTCTTTATAAAGAGTTTTATAAGCGTGAAAGAAATTTACGTAGAACAAAACAGAATTTTTAAGCACATTAATATTTTCTTTACCATTTCAAAGAAAAAGGAATTATATATAGAACACGTGATCTTGCATATCTATAAGGTCCTTTCTTTACTCAACTGTTACTGCATTTTGTGTTTGTTCTCTGCAATTCATGTGTATTACCTGCATAACCTTGTTCATATTTTGCATCTTTGACAATTTGCTTGCGCATATAACTTGAGAACTTACCAGCTTGTGGGGGTGTGCATTAGGTTTCAAAGACGGTTGAACTCATAAAGGCTAAGGGAGGGAAAGTAACCAGGGAACCAGGTGCGGTTAAAGGGGGAAAGACTGTAATTGCATTTATTGAAGATCCTGATGGTTACAAGTTTGAACTTTTGGAGAGGGGTCCAACACCCGAACCCCTATGCCAAGTAATGCTTCGAGTTGGAGATCTTGAACGTGCCATAAATTTTTATGAGAATGTAAGTTACTGTGATTTCATGAGCACTGTTACTATTTTATTTACTGTTAGTGATGAACTCTTATTAGCTCTACTGCAAGGATCAGTTGTTAGCCATAAATTCACTGTACATTGTTTCGTCTTCAGGCTTATGGTATGAAGCTTCTTCGCACACGTGACAACCCGGAATACAAGGTAATATGTGAACCTTTTTTTAGAACAATCAACATATCTAATGAAATAATCAGGGATGTTTAATCAGTGTAGGAAGCAAAAATACCTATTTCTAAGTCGGTGAGATGCATGTGTAACTATATTGTTTGTTATTTAAGTGCTAGATGAAGACGGGTTGTCTATCTTATCCCGAAGAAGAAAAAATAGTGGAGATAGGTTAACTTTCTGATGCAATTCCATACGTTTTGGTGTTTGGTCTATGAAATGGCAGTTACAGATGTGAATGGATGGAGTAAAAATGTTTACACTTGCATCACACACCCCTGTCCTCCTAAGAAAATAGGATTTTGAGACTTACTCGTAGCATTGCTAAAATATGACTTCCTATTGGACCAACTGTTTGTGCAAACATGCTATTTTGTCCTGTTGGGTGTGGCATTATCCAAAGTTCTTTTGTCGTAGTACTTCAATTTGACTACATGTCACACGATCTAATACTTTCCCTATTGAACTAACTCTCTATACTGATTAGTTTGATATTCTTGTTCATGGTGATGGAAACTTTTAACATTATAGATGTTTTGTCACTTTGAGATTAGTACTTGCAGATGCACTGAGAATGACGTGTTGTTTAATTAAATCGTTGAGAAAATGTTTTCTGGCAATTATAGAAATATATACGTCTGGGTGATTGCATTTATTTAGTTATACTTACATCTCAATAAATTTAAAAAATCAAGAAGACTTTTTTGCTATTCGAAGAGTCAATAATTTTTATTTGACTATTGTTTACTCCAACAAAGGTTTAGCATTTGTTAAATCTGGAATTTATAGGCACTGTGCTTCAATTTATATGGCCGTCTTTCATTTTGAGACATTAAGAAAAGTTTGATTTGTGGCTTGATTCGAAGTGACTTCCGTCAAACTAAATAAACATGAATATAGAAGACAATCGTTGGAAATCACATTTTGTATTATTATACAGAATAGTCTTACCAAGCTATTACGAATTTGCAGTATACAATAGCAATGCTGGGATATGGTCCAGAAGACACGAGTGCTGTGATGGAGTTAACATATAATTATGGTGTCACCGAATATGACAAGGGAAACGCATACGCACAGGTAGCACTTCATAGATCTGTATCAATGTGTGTCACATGTTATCTTGGTTGCATACCATCATGGTCTGCTCGTTGCGTCTTAGTTCACTAACTTATACATATCCCAACAGATAGCTATAGGCACCGATGACGTGTACAAGACAGCAGAAGCAATAAGACTTTGTGGTGGAAAAATTACCAGGGAACCAGGGCCTCTACCCGGTATCAGCACCAAGATTACAGCGTGCCTCGACCCTGATGGTTGGAAGACGGTAATTCTATTAACATTACAACTACGCGTTTTCCCCTAATGCCCTCATCGTAGGTTTTACTCTTGTTAAATTTGCAAGTTTATAACATCTCCGGAAAACATGCAGGTTTTCGTTGACAATATAGATTTTATCAAGGAATTGGAGTAAACTATTACTCAATATACTATGCATACATGGAACATCTCAAGGACATTGATGCTTCATCAAATTACATCCTCACCAAAATGATATAAGGAGACTACCACGGAAAATAGCGTTAAATTGTGCATTTGTGGATTGTATTACAGAAATTGTAGCTAAACCAGAGCATTAGAAGAATAGAAGCACGAAAATCGTACATCTTCGTGCTTTTTGTAATAAGTTTCTTGATCTCATTTATGCTGCCCTTTCTTACAGGGAAAACTCAGCAAAGTAGAGAATCAAATAAATCAGTAGTACAGAAAAAAAATTAGCATAGTTGGGACTGAGTTGTTCTCTATTTCCATTATATCTAACATTCCTAATTTGATTTTGTTCATTGAACTCTTTTCTTCTAGTTGGACAGTAGGTACTTGAGGATCAGTCTGTTGTCAATTGCAAATTCCATTGTTGTAAAAATTGTCCAATCAGTATTTTTGTTCTAATAGTAAGTGTCATTGTTCTACCGGCACAAGGTAGGCATAAGTTTGCATATATCTCATTCTTTTTAGATCCTACTTGTGGGATTTCAATAGATATGGTGTCGTTGTTTTGTAAGAAAGTATCATTTTAAAAGCAATTTGATAAAACGCCGGAGACAAAAAACATTAGGTGATTTTTCTCATCTGTGCTAGCCTTGATGGACAGAGTTACCTAGGGGAGGTGGCAGGTATTAGTTGAGGTGTGCGAAAGCTGGCGGGAGGTGGCATGTATTAGTTGAGGTGCTCGAAAGCTGACCTGAACACCATGGTCATAAAAAAAAGCGATTTTCATGGAAAAATGGTAACTTGTTATTCGAAATTGTTTAATTTTATCTTTCGTAACACTTTTGGCTCACTCATACTCTCGTTAATAAGGTTACATATTTACCCTTGTTGTTGAGAGAGCTTTCAACCATATATGCATCCAAATTATTCAAGAAAAGAGGTCTAATTTTCCTAACACAAATACACCATGAATAATATTAAACAAAAGTTTAATGAAATGTAAACTTGCTTAATTTCAAATAAAACTAGAGCAAATTTTGACCTTTTTTTCTTTTCAAAAACTAGAGATTTGCTTAAATTGAACAGGATACGTATTTTGGCACCATTATTTAATATGTACTCAACTTTTTAAACTTTTTTTTTACACATCAACCTACTTTACAATAACTTTAAATATGCGGCGTTTGAATTTAAACGTAAGATAAAAATATCTAAAGTTGCACACCTCAAACAATAATTACTACTAACTAATCAAAATCAAAGTACTCAAACGACTTAATAACTAATCAGACTAATACTATATACTAATATATTTTCTTCAAGAAGCTTAAAAAGCTGAAATTTCTCCTGTTTTCTCCAAGTTTGAATCTGGTGAAACATCCAAACAATTTCTTGACCCGAGGGTCTATCAGAAATAATCTCTACCTTCATAAGATAGGAGCAAGATTGCATACACACCAATCCTCGTCAGATTACACTGGGTATGTCGTTGTTGTTGTTAAAACATCCAAATAGTTTCTTGAGTCAAAAGTCTATCGGAAACAGTCTCTACTTTCATAAGATAGGGTTAAGGCTGTGAACACCCCACCCTCCCTAGACCTCACTTGTCAGATTACATTTAGTATGTTGTTGTTAAACATCCAAACAGTTTCTTGAGTCTAGAGTCTATCGGAAACAACCTCTCTACCTTCATAAGATAAGAGTAATGCTGCGTACACTCCACCCTCCTCAAATCTTACTCATGAGATTACATTCGATATGTTATTGTTGTTGTGAAACATCCAAACAGTAACACAATCTATAGTATTAGTCTATGGATTATGCAAAATATTAAACTAAGAACTTTCATAATCATAAAATCATTGTACTATTCATTCCACTCTTCCAAAGTATCATTAACTAATCAAAGTTAAAGGACTCTAATCAATCACTAATCAAAATTAAGCTTCTTCCTGAATTTTCTATTATTCTTTACTCCAAGTTAGAGCAAATCAGAGCCCATCCATTTTGTCATGTGACCTGTCACGGACTCGAGCTGTGTAAACAAGTCTTTCCTAAAATACAGAACAAGACTCCGTACAATACAACAACAACAACATTCCCCGTAAATTCCACAAGTAGGGTCTCAGAATAAGACATACCTACAATAGACCCTTATAATTGGTCCTTCTTTGAACTGCACATAACGAAAACTCAGTGCACGACTAAAGCAAAACAGATCAGAATAAGTTCCTCTACCTTCACAAGGAAGGAGTAGGAATAAAGCTGTTGTACACGTCACCCCACTCGTGAGATTACATTGGGTATGTAGTCATTAAAGCTGTTGTACATGTCACCCCACTTGTGAGATTACATTGGGTATGTCGTCATTGTTGAAACAAAACATCCAAACAATAACATAATCTATAATATGATGCAAAATATAAAACTAACAACTTTCTTAAAAACTAATAATCTATCATATAATATATATATATATATATATATATATGTTCACTTCCATTTTTCTAAGGGAAAAATTCATCTTGTCCTCTCAATTAGCAAAGAAGCAAACAAAATTAGAACTTCCCATCCAGATTACAATCAACTAATCAATAATTAAACAACTCTAATCAATCACTAATCTATTTACCTCAAGAAGATTTAACTTTGTTCTTCATCTTCCTTTTCACCATGTTAGAGCAAAACAGAGCTCACCAGTTTGATTATGGCGGAACATCCAACCAGTAACACGATCACTTTCCTTCAATCCATGTTCTTGAACAAACTGTTTCCAGCTTCCCAAAAGCAGATAACTTTTGTGATTCCCCCAAGTTTTGAATGTCATGTGGTAAAATTTACCCATTGGATCAAAAGTTTTAACATTGATACCATTAGCAACATCTTCAGTTTCTTCATTCAAGAATGGCAAAAGTTGCTTCCTTACATATTCATTGTTCAGTAAGAGCCTACCTTGATGTTCATCCACATCAGAATTTGTCAATTGCTTCATAAATGGGTTACTGCATTGTCCAATTAGGGTTCTTAAATTCAAAATTGGGGGAAATTTTGGAGGTGAATTCATCAATGTAGAAGGCAAAACACGACCCCTTTTTGGATTTGGATTGGAATTTCTAGAACTAGAAGCAGCTTCATCGGTTTCTGGGTTTTTGGTTAAATTCAACAACCCAGAAGATGAATTCTTCACCCTTTTTGATAATTGAAAATCTGGGGTTTCTAGGTTTTCATTTTTCTTGATTCTTAGAAGCTTTCTCTTCGATTTCTCCACAGTTTCAGGTTCTTCCTTCACAAGAACAGGGACGTCTTTCATGCTTTTCACATCTTCTTCACTTACTGCTATGTACTTCAACCAACAAAGAAGTAACGCGGCTTCAATATCTTTCCTTTCTAGTTTCACCATGATTTAAACTGAATTTTGAAACCCTATGATCAAAAATTCATTTTTGGAAGAAGAAGAAGGAGTGGATTTCTTGCAGAACAAGTTTCAGCTCAATTTTAGTCATATTATAACTCTATTTTTGAGAGATTTTTGAAGGAACTAGAACTGCTGCGGAGGGGTGGGTTTTTTTTTTTTTTTTTGGTAAAAAATTAAATACCAAGAGAAATTACAGTAATTGACGTTTAATAATTTCTATACTATATATTATAGTTATCTTATGTCATGTCATTATTATATATCTCGAGATAACTCGTCTCAATCAAATGATATCCTAATGGTATTATTAGTTGAATATCTTGTCAACTAAGCTCAAGCTAATTGATAAGCAATAACAAGAAGATTTTATCATGCATGTTATATCGTTAGCAGAGGGCTCGTTTGGTTGGGGAATAAGTTCTTTCAGAATTCTGGAATTACTAACTTTGAAATAAGTTATTTCAGGATTTTATCTCAACTATGGGATAAACTCATCTTAAGATTAATCCTGTAATTAGTTATCTCTTATTCCTTGTACCAAACGAGAGCATTTTAACTATGATTTGTGCATTTTCCCCAAATGCACAAATTTATGTTGGGTGGGTGTCAGATTCGCCAAAAGTAGTGTATTTTTGTAGAATTCAACACAAGAGTAAAGAGTTAGCGCAACTAAGGAAAACATATACTATAGTTATTATAAAAGTCTTGTGTTCAACAATGTTCACCACTCTACATGTCGTGATCATCTCGTAATCGCATAAACTTGTGGAGTATTCTGAATATCGTATTCACAAAGAGATCAGGACATCAAATATTGTGTTTCATTTCTATCAAACATCAACTTTGGAATAAGTTATTCGGCGATTTTATTTCGACCATGGGATAAACGCATCTTAGGATTAATTCCGTAATTAGTTATCTCTTATTTCATGTACCAAACGAGAGGATTTCAACTATTATCTGTGTATTTTCCACTATTGCAACTCATCATTTTCTGGCTCTTGTCAAATTTGCAAGTTATAGCTCTTACAAGTTAAAAGACCAAATTTTATAATAGAAGTAAAAATGGTCACAAAGAGATCACGACATCACATATTGTGTTTCTCAACAACGTTCATTGCAATCAAACATCAACTGCTTACAAAGAAAAGTAGAAATACTAAAAAAGAACTGAGCTTTTACTTTACAAGACATTAACAAGATTATAATTCCTCAAGATTGTTAACTCATGAAAGTGATTAACAACTAATCTGCAGAAACACTAATGAGATTCTTCTAATCTTTAATTTTTGAGTGTTAACACTATAGAAAAAACAACATCTTCTCTTCACGTACCCGAACAGAACACAAGTTTGTATCAACGAATACCATGATTTGCAAACACTTTTGAACCTTATAAGTGATTTTATAGGAAGTTGTGCGAGTATATCAATTATGATATCATGGGGAAGGGAATAATTGTTTCTACGGTAATTAAGGTTTGATACAAATACTGAATCCATCGTCTTAATTTATTTTGTCCAAATAACCGTAGCAAGTCTATTTATAAAAAACGTACAAATCCTATTTGGACACAAATACGGTTTTGCTTTCCTACTTCTTTTAGGAATATACTAAACAATTATTTGATAGCTTATGATTTTTATTTTTAGTGTGACAATTAAATTTAATTAATTACGAAAGCTTATTAATTATAATATATTTTTCCCTTCTCGTTAATTCTCCAGATTATTACTTTCCACATCTCCTGTTTACCTTACTTGACATTGAAATGACTATTCCCGGAGTTATCCACACGGATTAAGAAGGACAAGGGAACAGAATTATATTGCACCACACAAAGAAATTGAACCTATAGAACATAACTCACAGTAAAAGGGAAGAGTCTTTGAAAATTAACAATGGAATAGTTAACTTGGCTTTCTAGAAGGTGTTAGAAAAATTATAGGCAATGAACTTTGACGGATATGAACTCATTACGGAGGTCCGCAAAAGTTATTTCAGAAAAAATTTCAGGATGCTTCAACGCGCTAGATTCATAGGCTAATACATACGAAAAATTTTAAAAAACCGCGTAATTCCATTAAGTTGGCTCCTAAATGTGAAAATATGCCTTAAAAAAATAGCGCGACTGTACGTCATATTTCCCCAACTCATTACGGAGGTCCACATAATGTTTTTTCAGAAAAATTTTTCAGGTGCTCCAACGCGCCAGATTCATGGGTTAATACACACGAAAAATCAAGAAAATCGCGCAATTCAGATAAGTTGGCTCGTAAATGTGAAAATATGCGTTAAAAAAATGACGCGACTATACGTAATGCTTCCCCAACTCATTATGGAGGTCCTCATAAATTTTTCAATAAAATTTCCAAGTGTTCCAACGCGCCAGATCCATGGGCTAATACACACGAAAAACCAAGAAAATCACGCCATTCAGTTAAGTTGGCTTCTAAATGTGAAAATATATCTTAAAAAATGGCGCGACTGTACGCAATGCTTCCCCAACTCATTACAGAGGTCCTCATAGAGTTTTTTTAGAAAAAAATTCGGGTGCTCCAACGGGCCAAATTCATGGGCTAATTAATACACATGGAAAACCAAGAAAATCACGTAATTCCGTTAAGTTGGCTCCTAAATGAGAAAATATGCCTTAAACAAATGGTGCGACTGTACGTAATGCTTCCCTAACTCATTATGGAGGTCCTCATAAAGTTATTTTAGAAAAAAATTTCGAGTGCTCCAACGCGCCAGATCCATAGGCTAATACACATGGAAAACCAAGAAAATTGCATAATTTCGTTAAGGTGGCTCCTAAATCCGAAAATATACCTTAAAAAAATAGCGCGATTGTACGTAATACTTCCCCAACTCATTACAGAGGTCCTCAAATAATTTTTTCAGAAAAAATTTCAGGGTGCTCCAACGCGCTAGATTCATGGGCTAATAATATACACGAAAAACCAAGAAAATCGCATAATTCCATTAAGTTGGCTCCTAAATGCGACAATATGCCTTAAAAAATTGGTGCGACTATACGTAATGTTTCCCCAGCTCATTACAGAGGTCTGCATAAAGTTTTTTCAGAAAAAATTTCTGGATGCTCCAACGCGCTAGATCCATGGGCTAATACACACGAAAAACAAAAAAAATCGCGTAATTCCGTTAAGTTGGCTCCTAAATGCGAAAATATGCCTTAAAAAAATAGCGCTATTGTACGTCATGTTTCCCCAACTCATTACAGAGGTTCTCATAATGTTTTTTTAGAAAAAAATTCCGGGTACTCCAACGCGCCAAATTCATGGGTTAATACACACGAAAAACCAAGAAAATCACGCAATTCTGATAAGTTGGCTCCTAAATATGAAAAAGGCGTTAAAAAAAGGCATAATACATAAACATGACCCTTAACTTGGCGTCAGCTGGCAACTATGACCTTTAACTTTGGGTGTGCACAAGTAGGCACTTTAACTTGTATAGAATTGAACAAGTAGACACACATGTCCTACATGGCATAATACACGTAGGACGCCACGTAGGACACAAAATTGCCATGTAGGTGCCATATAAGACGAATGTGTCTATTTGTTCAATTTTATACAAGTTAAAGTGCCTACTTGTGCACACCCAAAGTTAAAGGTCATAGTTGCCAGCTGACGCCAAGTTAAGGGTCATGTTTATGTATTATGCCTTAAAAAAATGACGTGACTATACGTAATGTTTTCCCAACTCATTACGGAGGTCCTCATAAATTTTTTCAGTAAAATTTCTAGGTGTTCCAACGCGCTAGATCCATGGGCTAATTCATACGAAAAATCAAGAAAGTCACGTCATTCCGTTAAGTTGGCTTCTAAATACGAAAATATGCCTTAAAAATGGCGCGACTGTACGTAATGCTTCCCCAAGTCATTACAGAGATCCTCATAGAGTTTTTTTAGAAAAAAATTTCGGGTGCTCCAACGCGCCAGATCCATGGGCTAATACACATGGAAAACCAAGAAAATCACATAATTCCGTTAAGTTGGCTTCTAAATGCGAAAATATGCCTTAAACAAATGGCGCGACTGTACTTAATGCTTCCCCAATTCATTACGGAGGTCCTCATAAAGTTTTTGCAGAAAAAATTTCTGGGTGTTCCAACACGCTAGATCCATGGGCTAATAAATACGAAAAATCAAGAAAATCGCTTATTTATGTTAATTTAGCTCCTAAATGCGAAAAATGCCTTAAAAAATGGCGTGACTATACTTAATGCTTCTCCAACTCATTACAGAGATCCACATAAAGTTTTTTCAGAAAAGATTTCTGGGTGCTTCAACGCGCCATATCCATGGGCTAATAATATATATGAAAAACCAAGAAAATTGCGTAATTTCGTTAAGGTCGCTCCTAAATGCGAAAATATGCCTTTAAAAATGGCGCGATTGTACGTAATGATTCCCCAACTCATTACAGAGGTCCTCATAAAGTTTTTTCAAAAAAAAAATTGTGGGTGCTCCAACGTGTCAGATCCCTGGGTTTACACACGAAAAACTAAGAAAATCGTGAAATTCCGTCAAGTTGGCTCCTAAATGTGAAAATATGCCTTAAAAAATGGCACCACTGTACGTATTGCTTCCCCAACTCATTTCGGAGGTCCTCATATAGTTTTTTCAATAAAATTGTTTAGGTATTCCAACGCGCCAGATCCATGGGCTAATACACACGAAAAAGCAAGAAAATCGCGACATTTCGTTAAGTTGGCTTCTAAATGCAAAAATATGCCTTAAAAAATGGTGCAACGGTATGTAATGCTTCCCCAACTCATTACGGCTCTCCTCATAAAGTTTTTTTATAAAAAACTTTTGGGTGCTCCAATGCCAGATTCATGGGCTAATACATACGAAAAACAAAGAAAATTGCGACTTCCGTTAATTTGGCTTCTAAATGCGAAAATATGCCTTAAAAATAGAGCGACTGTACGTGATACTTCCCCAACTCATTACAGAGGTCCGCATCAAGTTTTTTTCAGAAATTTTTTTTGGGTGCTTCAATGCGCCAGATCCATTGGCTAATATACACGAAAAACCAAGAAAATCGTGTGATTCCGTTATCTTGGCTCCTAAATGAGAAAATATGCCTTAAAAATTGTGCGACTGTACGTAATGCTTCCCCAACTCATTACCGAGTTTGTCATAAAGTTTTTTCAGAAAAAAATTTCGGGTGCTCCAACACGTCAGATCCATGGGCTACACACGAAAAATTAAGAAAATCGTGTAATTCTGTTAAATTGTCTCCTAAATGGGAAAATGTGCCTTAAAAAATGGCGCGATTGTACGTAATGCTTCCCCAACTAATAAAGGAGGTCCTCATAAAAGTTTTTCAGAAAAAATTTCCAAGTGGTCCAATGCGCTAGATCCATGGGCAAGTACAAACGAAAAACCAACAAAATCGTGTAATTCACTTAAGTTCGCTCCTAAATGCGAAAATATGCCTTAAACAAATGGCGCATAATGCTTCCTTAACTCATTACAGATATCCTCATAAAGTTTTTCATAAAGTTTTTTTAGAAAAAAATTATGGGTGCTCCAACACACCAGATCCATGGGCAAGTACACACGAAAAAACCAAGAAAATCACTTAATTTCGTTATTTGGCTTCTAAATACGAAAATATGCCTTTAAAAAATGGCATGACTATACGTAATGCTTCCCCAGCTCATTAAAGAGTCCTCATAAAGTTTTTTCAGAAAAAATTAACGAGAGCTCCAACACCCCAGATTCATGGGCTAATACATATGAAAAACCAAGAAAATTGCGCAATTCCGTTAAGTTGGCTCCTAAATGCGAAAATATGCCTTTAAAAATGGTGCGACTGTACGTAATGTTTTCCCAACTCATCACGGAGGTCCTCATAAAGATTTTTCAGAAAAAATTTCTAGGTGCTCCAATGCGTATGATCCGTGGGTTAATACACACGAAAATAAAAAAAATCATGTAATTCCGTTAAGTTGGCTCTTAAATGCGAAAATATACCTTACAAAATGGCGCGACTGTATATAATGCTTCCCTAACTCATTACGGAGGTCCTCATAAAGTTCTTTCAAAAATAATTTTTGTGTGCTCTAACGCGCCAGATCCATGGGCTAATACACACGAAAAACTAAGAAAATTGCGTAATTTCGTTAAGTTGGCTTCTAAATGTGAAAATATGTCTTAAAAAATGGTGCGACTGTATGTAATACTTCCCCAACTCATTACGGAGGACTTTATAAAGTTTTTTCAGAAAAAATTCTAGGTGCTCCAACGCGTTAGATCAATGGGTTAATACACACGAAAAACCAAGAAAATCGCGGAATTCCGTTAAGTTGGCTCCTAAATGTGAAAATATGCCTTAAAAATAGCACCACTGTATGTAATGATTCCCCAACTCATCACGGAGGACCTCATATAGTTTTTTCATAAAAAAATTTTGAGTGCTCCAACGCGCCATATCCATGGGCTAATACACACGAAAAACCAAGAAAATCGCGTAATTTCATAAAGTTGGTTCCTAAATGCGAAAATATTCCTTAAAAAAATGACGCGACTGTATGTACTTCCCCAACTCATTACGAAGGTCCTCATAATGTTTTTTCAGAAATTTTTTTTGGGTGCTTCAACGCACATGATCCATGGGTTAATATATACAAAAAACTAAGAAAATTGCGTACTTTTTTTAAGTTGGCTTCTAAATGTGAAAATATGCCTAAAAACAATTGCACGACTGTACGTAATGCTTCCCTAACTCATTATGGAGGTCCTCATAAAGTTTTTTCAGTAAATTTTTTTGGGTGTTCCAATGCGCCAGATTCTTGGACTAATATGCACGAAAAACCAATAAAAATCCCGTCATTTCGTTATGTTGCCTCCAAAATGCGAAAACATGCCTTAAAAAAATGGTGAGACTATACGTAATGCTTCCCCAACTCATTACAGAGGTTCTCATAAAGTTTTTCAGAAAAAATTTACGGGTGCTGCAACGCGCCAGATCCATGGGTTAATACACACAAAAAACTAAGAAAATCGCGTAATTTCGTTAAGTTGGCTTCTAAATACGAAAATATGGCTTAAACAAATGGCGCGACTATATATAATGCTTCCCAACTCATTACGGAGGTCCTCATAAAGTTTTTCAGAAAATATTTCTAGGTGCTCTGGCGCGCTAGATCCATGGGCTAATACACACGAAAAACCAAGAAAATCACGTAATTCCATTAAGTTGGCTCCTAAATGCGAAAATATGCCTTAAAAAATGGTGCGACTGTAATGCTTCCTAAACTCATTACGAAGGTCATCATAAAGTTTTTTCAGAAATTTTTTTTGGGTGCTTCAGCGCGCCAAATCCATGGGCTAATACACACGAAAAACCAAGAAAATCACTTAATTCCGTTAAGTTGGCTCCTAAATGCGAAAATATGCCTTAAAAAAAGGCGAGACTCTACGTAATGCTTCCCCAACTCATCATGGAGGTCCTCATCTAGTTTTTTCAGAAAATTATTTTGGATGCTCCAACGCCCCAGATCAATGGGCATTACACACGGGAAAAGCAAGAAAATTGTGTAATTCTGTTAAGTTGGCTCCTGAATGCGAAAATATGCCTTAAAAAATTATGCGACTATACGTAATGCTTCCCCAACGAATTACGGAGGTCCGCATGAAGTTTTTCATAAAAAATTTCTGGGAGCTCCAACACGCCAGATCCATGAGCTAATACATATGAAAAACCAAGAAAATTGCGTAATTCTGTTAAGGTTGCTCCTAAATGCAAAAATATACCATAAAAAAATGCACGACTGTACATAATGCTTCCTCAACTCATTACGGAGGTCCTCATAAAGTTTTTTCAGAAATAATTTCTGGGTGCTTCAACGCGCCAGATCCAAGGGTTAATACACATATACCAAGAAAATCGCATAATTCCATTAAGTTGCCTCCTAAATGTGAAAATATGCCTTAAAAAAATGGCACAACTGTATGTAATGCTTTCCCAACTCATTACGGAGTGAACTTTTGCCCTCGGAACATCTCCGATTGAATCCTTGAATAGTGCTTGCAGAGGTTTTGCCATCCATCATACAAGCATATTTCCTTGTGACAAAAAATGGAAAAAGATGTGGCTTCCCCGAGTTAGTACACCAATTTAATACTCTCGTACTCCTTCATAAGGATACAAAGGATAAAACACACCTAGTTGACTAGACGGTGATAGTTCAAGTAAAATAAAAGGAACAGCTAGTAGTTGGCCTAAATAGTTATAAGTTGTATTTTATGTTGATAGTTCAAGTAGAAAAAAGAAAATAACTAATAGTTAGATGTAAAACTCGCAAAAAAGTGATAGTCAAATGTGTTTTACCATTTAGTCAAACAGTAGTATTGAAAAAACTTATGAAACAGTTACTGCATCATAAAATTCTACATTACTACCCACAAAATCCAAAATGCTACCTCGATTTGTGAAACGGAAGCAGATTACAAATTAAACAACAATCAATTGAATTTAGTAATGTTCTCCTTTTTGTTAACACAATTTACAAAACAAAGCAATTGAGATATAAAAGTACCAGAAAAATAGCAGACAGTTTGACCAACTACGACCTTAAAGTCAACGGCTTGTGTTCCTGCTATTTCATGCGTCTCTAGTGCCTTTTACGGTTTTGACCCTCTGTCCTCGTCTTGAGATGATTTAGATATGTGAAAAGAAAATTTATACGATGCTCAAGTGAAAAAAGTGTGAGAGTTTACCTATGATAGATCTAGGGAAAAGTAAAAATAGGAGGTATTCGAGTGTTATCTAGTTTTCTTTATCACTATTATTAATATGACTCTCCTATTATCTTATTTTTGATTTATTGTTGCACGTTGTTTCTTTTGTTACGGTTATTATACTGGTTGTTGTTATTGTGTTTTCTTCATTAATTTTGATGTGACTTGTTTATTATTATTATTTCTATATGAAATTGATATGCTAAACTAAAGCCGAGGGTGGGTCGCAAACAGCCTTTCTACCTTCACAAGGTAGTAATAAGGTTGCATATAATCACCCTCCTCAAATTCCACTTATGAGATTACACTGAATATGTTATTATTGTAAATTAAATTTTAAGGTTTTTAACTTGTGAGTTGTGACAGATGAAGTAATTGTGTGCCTATTAATACGAACATTTTGTGACCTCTTGAACGATCTATCGAAAACAATCTCTCAACTTTTATAAGGTAGGGATAATGTCTGCGTACATGCCACCCTCCGTAGACCCCACTTGTGAATCACATTGGATATGTTGTTGTTATAACAAAAACAAACAAAAGGATTCTCATCATGCTCAACAAAGCAAAAAGGAGTGTGTATAATTTATTTACATTGTCTTGACCTGAAGTTTTCATTATCAAGGAGCTTAAGTACAAGTTTCTCTAGGCTTCTTGAGCCTGCTGGTGGTTTCACAGCATCTATACTTCCATAAACTATGCAAGGATCTTTACCTAAAGAGGAAGTTCCCACACTCCAAGCCCCTAGAAAAAACCTGCCATGAGACCTTCTTAAGATGTCCTTGTCAATTTTATCAAGAACTGGATCATCAGTAGCAAAAGTACGAGCAAAGGGGACACCGCTCTGGATCGCCTATTTCCTATTAAATTCCTCGTAAATGCCCAAAATCGTCGTGAAAATTCTCGAGGCTTCACCTGCTGCTACCCCAGGTAGTTACGGAGGATCCCCAATAGGTTTCGGAAATTTTTTTGACCGGAAGCCATATCACCAAAATATTCATGGGCTAACACACACGAAAAATGAGAAAAATCGTCTAATTCCTATTAAATGCCTCGTAAATGCCCAAAAACGTCGTGAAAATTCCCGAGGCTTCACCTGCTGCTCCCCCGGGTACTTACGCAGGGTCCCCAATAGGTTTCGGAAAAAAATTGACTGAAAGCCATATCACCAGAATATTCATTGGCTAACACACATGAAAAATGAGAAAAATCACCTAATTCCTATTAAATGCCTTGTAAACGCCGAAAAATGCTGTGAAAATCTGGAGGACTCACCTGCTTCTTCCCCGGGGTATTTACAGAGAGTCCCCAATAAGTTTCAGAAAAAAATTAACCGAAAGTCATATCACCAAAATATTCATGGGCTAACACACACGAAAATAGAGAAAAATCGCCTAATTCCTATTAAATGCCTCAAAAATGCCAAAAAACGCCATGAAATTCCCGAGGCTTCACCTGCTTCTCCCCCAAATACTTACGTAGGGTCCGCAAAAGGTTTCGAAATAAAATTAACCGGAAACCATATCACAAAAATATTCATGGGCTAACACACATGAAAAATGAGAAAAATGGCCTAATACAAATTAAATGCCTCGTAAATACCCAAAAACGCCGCGAAATTTCAAGAAAAATCGCCTAATTACCATTCAATGCCTCGTAAATGCCCAAAAACGCCGTGAAAATTTCCGAGGCTTCACTTGCTTCTCCCCTGGGTACTTACGGAGGGTCCCCAATAGGTTTCGGAAAAAATTGACCGGAAGCCATATCACCAAAATATTCATGGCCTAACACACACGAAAATGGAGAAAATCGCCTCATTCCTATTAAATGTCTCGTAAATGCCCAAAAACGCTGTGAAATTTCCGAGGCTTCACCTGCTTCTCCCCTGGGTACTTACAGAGGGTCCCCAATAGGTTTCGGAAAAAAATTGACCGAAAGCCATATCACAAAAATAATAATGGGCTAACACGCACGAAAAATGAGAAAAATCGCCTAATTCCAATTAAATGCCTCGTAAATGCCCAAAAACGCCGTGAAAATTTCTGAGACTTCACCTGTTGCTCCCCGGGTACTCATAGAGGGTTACCAATAGGTTTCGAAATAAAATTGACCGGAAGCCATATCACCAAAATATTCATGGGCTAACACACACACAAAAAATTAGAAAAATCACCTAATTCCTATTAAATGCCTAGTAAAAGCCCAAAAACGCCGTGAAAATTCCAAAGGCTTCACCTGCTGCTCCCCCAAGTACATACGGAGGGTCCCCAATAGGTTTCGGAAAAAAACTAATCGGAAACTATACCACCAAAATATTCATGGGCTAACACACATGAAAAATGAGAAAAATAGTCTAATTCCTATTAAATGACTCCTAAAACCCAAAAATGCCGTGAAAATCCCGAGGCTTCACCTGCTACTCCCTCGGGTACTTACAGAAGGTCCCCAATAGGTTTCAAAAAAAAAATTGACCGGAAGCCATATCACCAAAATATTCATGGGCCAACACACACGAAAAATGAGAAAATAGCCTAATTCCTATTAAATGCCTCGTAAATGCCCAAAAATGCCACGAAAATTCCCGGGGCTTCACCTGCTGCTCTCCCGGTTACTTACAAGGGTCCCCAATAGGTTTTCGAAAAAAATTAATCGGAAGCCATATCACCAGAATATTCATGGGCTAACACACACGAAAACTGAGAAAAATCGCCTAATTAATATTAAATGCCTCGTAATTGTCCAAAAACACCGTAAAAATTTCCGAGGCTTTACCTGCTGCTCCGTCCACTTACGGAGGGTCCCCAATAGGTTTCAAAAAAAAATTGACCAGAAGCCATATCACAAAAAGTATTCATGGCCTAACACACACGAAAAAAGAGAAAAATCGCCTAATTTCTACAAAATGCATCGTAAATTCCTAAGAACGCATTGAAAGTCCCGAGGCTTCACCTGCTGCTCTCTCGGGTACTTACAAAGGGTCCCCAATAGGTTTCAGAAGGAAATTGACCGGAAGCCATATCAACAAATATATTCATGGGCTAACACACACACGAAAAATGAGAAAAATCGCCTAATTCTTATTAAGTGCCTCGTAAATACCGAAAACCACCGTGAAAACTTTCGAGGCTTCAGCTGCTGCTCCCTCGGGTACTTACGGAGGGTCCCCAATAGGTTACAATAAAAAATTGACCGAAAACCATTTCACAAAAATATTCATGGGCTAACACATACGAAAAATGAGAAAAATCGTAAAATTTCTATTAACTGCATCGTAAATACCCAAAAACATTGTAAAAATTCAGAGGCTTCACTTGCTGCTCCCCCGAGTAATTACGGTGGGTTTCCAATAGGTTTCAGAAAAAAATTGACCGGAAGCCATATCACAAAAATATGCATGGGCTAACACACACGAAAAATGAGAAAAATCATTTAATTCCTATTAAATGCATCGTAAATTCCTAAAACGCCGTGAAAAGTCTCAAGGCTTCATATGCTGCTCTGCCGGGTACTTACGGAGGGTTCCCAATAAAATTCTGAAAATAATTGACCAGAACCATATCACCAAAATACTCTTGGGCTAACTGACACTATAAATGACAATAATCACCTTATTCCTACTAAATGCCTCGTAAATGCCCAAAAACGCCGAAAAAACTCCTGAGGCTTCACCTGCTGCTTCCCCAAGTACTTACGAAGGGTACCAAATAGGTTTGGAAAAAAAATTGACCGGAAGCCATATCACCAAAATATTCATGAGCTAACATACACGAAAATCAAGAAAAGTCTCCTAACTCATATTAAATGCCTCGTAAATGTCCAAAAATACCGTGACAATTCACGAGGCTTCACCTGCTGCTCCCCCGGGTACTTACGGAGGTTCCACAATAAGTTTTGAAAAAAAATTGACCGAAATTCATATCACCAAAATATGCATGGGCTA
Organism: Solanum appendiculatum; assembly: GCA_018342035.1. Classification (NCBI taxonomy): domain Eukaryota; kingdom Viridiplantae; phylum Streptophyta; class Magnoliopsida; order Solanales; family Solanaceae; genus Solanum; species Solanum appendiculatum. The sequence continues at coordinate 183,421 of JAGDQO010000973.1, forward strand.
ACACACACGAAAAATTATCAAAATCCCCTAATTCCTATTTAATGCCTCGTAAATGCCCAAAAACACCGTGAAAATTCCCGAGACTTCACCTCCTGCTCCCCCGGGTACTTACGAAGGGTCCTCAATAGGTTTCGGGAAAAAAATTGACCAGAAGTCATATCACCAAAATATCCATGGGCTAAAACACACGAAAAATAAGAAAAATCGCCGAATTCCTATTAAATGCCTTGTAAATGCCGAAAAATGCTGTGAAAATCTTGAGGACTCACCTGCTTCTTCCCCGGGGTATTTACAGAGAGTCCCTAATAGGTTTCGGAAAAAATGACTGGAAGCCATATCACCATAATATCCATGGGCTAACACACACGAAAAATGAGAAAAATCGTCTAATTCCTATTAAATGCCCGTAAATGCCCAAAACGCCGTGAAAATTTCTGAGGATTCATATGCTTTTTACCCCGGGTACATACGGAGGGTCCCCAATAGGTTTCAAAAAACATTGATCGGAAGCCATATAACAAAAATATTCATGGGCTAACACACACGAAAAATAAGAAAAATCGCCTAATTCCTATTAAATGCCTCGTAAATGCCCAAAAACGCATTGAAAATTCCCGAGACTTCACTTGCTACTCCCCCGGGTACTTACGGAGGGTCCCCAATAGGTTTTTGAAAAAAATTGACCTAAAGCCATATCACCAACATATCCATGGTCTAACAAACACGAAAAATGAGAAAAATCGCCTAATTCCTATTAATTGCCTTGTAAATGCCCAAAAACGCTGTGAAAATCCTGAGGCATCACCTGCTTCTCCCCTGGGGTATTTACGGAGGGCCCCTAATAGGTTTCGAAATTTTTTTGAACGAAAGTCATCACCAAAATATTCATGGATAACACACACGAAAAATGAGAAAAAATCGTCTAATTCCTATTAAATGACTCGTAAATGCCCAAACCGTGAAAATTCCCGAGGCTTCACCTGATTCTCCCCCGGGTACTTACGGAGGGTCCCTAATTGGTTTCGGAAAAGAATTGACCAGAAGCCATATCACCAAAATATTCATGGGCTAACATACACGAAAAATGAGAAAAATCACCTAATTCCTATTAAATGACTCGTAAATGCCAAAAAGCGCCGTGAAAATTCTCGAGGCTTCACCTGCTACTCCCCTGGTACTTACAATCGGTTTCGAAAAAAATTGACCGGAAGCCATATCACCAAAATATTCATGGGCTAACACACACAAAAATGAGAAAAATAGCATAATTCCTATTAAATGCCTCGTAAATTCTAAAAAACACCGTGAAAATCCCAAGGCTTCACCTGCTGCTCCCTCGGATACGTACGGAGGGTTCCAAATAGGTTTCGAAAACAATTTGACTGGATCCCATATAACCGAAATATTCATGAGTTAACACACACGAAAAACGCCTAATTTCTATTAAATGCCTCGAAAATGGCCAAAACTCCATGAAAAGTCCGGAGGCTTCACCTGCTAAACTCTCGAGTAGTTACGGAGGGTCCCCTATAGGTTTCAGAAAAAAATTAATCGGAAGCCATATGACCAAAATATTCATGAGCTAATACACACGAAAAATGAGAAAAAATCTCCTAATTCCTATTAAATGCATCGTAAATGCGCAAAACCACCGTGAAAATTTTTGAGGCTTCACCGCTGCTCCCCCGGGTACTTACAGAGGGTCCCAATAGGTTTCTGAAAAAAATTGACCGAAATTCATATCACCAAAATATGCATGGGCTAACACACATGAAAAATGAAGAAAAATCGCCTAATTCCTATGAAATGCCTCGAAAATACCCAAAAACACCGTGAAAATTCTCGAGACTTCACCTGCAGCTCCACCGAGTACTTACGGAGGGTCCCCAATAGGTTTCGAGAAACAAATTGACCTAAAACCATATCACCAAAATATCCATGGGCTAACACACACGAAAAATGAAAAAAATCACCTAATTCCTATTAAATGCCTTGTAAATGCCCAAAATGCTGTGAAAATCCTGAGGCTTCACCTGCTTCTCTCCCGGGGTACTTACGGAGGATCCCTAATAGGTTTCGAAAAAAAATGACTGCAAGCCATATCACCATAATATACACGGGTTAACACACACGAAAAATGAGAAAAATCATCTAATTCCTATTAAATGTCTCGTAAATGCGCAAGAACGCCGTGAAAATTTCTGAGGATTCACTTGCTTCTCCCTAGAGTACTTACGGAGGGTCCCCAATAGGTTTCAGAAAAACACTAATCGGAAGCATATAACAAAAATATTCATTGGGCTAACACACATGAAAAATGAGAAAAATCACCGAATTCCTATTAAATGCCTTGTCAATGCCCAAATACGTTGTGAAAATTCCCGAGGCTTCACCTGCTGCTCCCCTGGGAACTTACGAACGGTCCCCAATAGGTTTTTGAAAAAAATTGATCGGAAGTCATATCACCAATATATTCATGGGCATACACACACGAAAAATGAGAAAAATCGCCTAATTCGTACTGAATGCCTTTTAAAGACCCAAAAACACCGTGAAAATTCTCAAAACTTCACCTGCTTCTCCCCCGGGGTACTTACGGAGGGTCCCAAATATGTTTCAGAAAAAAATTGAACGAAAGTTATATCACCAAAATATTCATAGCTAACACACACTAAAAATGAGAAAAAATCGTCTAATTCCTATTAAATGACTCGTAAATGCCCAAAAACACCGTGAAAATTCCCGAGGCTTTACCTGATTCTCCCCTGGGTACTTACGGAGGGTCCCTAATAGGTTTCAGAAAAGAATTGACCGGAAGCCATATCACCAAAATATCCATGGGCTAACACACACGAAAATTGAGAAAAATCACCTAATTCCTATTAAATGTGTCGTAAATGCCAAAAAACGCCGTGAAAATTCTCGAGGCTTCACCTGCTTATCCCCCAAGTACTTACGGAGGGTCCCCAATCGATTTCAGAAAAAATTGACCGGAAGCCATATCACCAAAGTACTAATGGGCTAACACACACGAAAAATGAGAAAAATCGCTAAATTCCAATTAAATGCCTCGTAAATGTCCAAAAACGCCGTGAAAACTCTCTAGGCTTCACCTGCTTCTCCCTCGGATACTTTTGGAGGGTCCCTAATAGTTTGAGAAAAAAATTGACTTGAAATTATATCACCAAAATATCAATGGGCTAACACACACGAAAAATGAAAAAAATAGCCTAATTCCTATTAAATGCCTCGTAAATGTCCAAAAACACTGTGAAAATCCCAAGGCTAACCTGCTGCTCCCTCGGGTACTTACAAAGGTTCTCCAATAGGTTTTGAAATTTTTTTGACCGGAATTCATATAACCAAAATTTTCATGGGTTAACACAAACGAAAAATGCCTATTTTCTATTAAATGCCTCGAAAATTGCAAAAAATGCAACGAAAAGTCCCGAGGTTTCACCTGCTAAACCTTGGGTACTTACGGAGGGTCCCCAATAGGTTTCAGAAAAAAATTAATCGGAATCCATATTACAAAAATATTCATGGGCTAACACACACGAAAAATGAAAAATATCGCCAAATTCCTATTAAATGCATCGTAAATGTGCAAATCCGTCGTGAAAATTCTCGAGGCTTCACCTGCTGCTCCCCCGGGTACTTGCGGAGGGTTCCCAATAGATTTTGGAAAAAAATTGATTGGAAGCCATATCACAAAAATATTCATGGACTAACACACCAAAAAAATGAGAAAAATCGCCTAATTTCTATGGAATGCCTCGTAAATGCCCAAAAACACCGTGAAAATTATCTAGGCTTCACCTGCCGCTCCACCGGGTACTTACGAAGGGTCTCCAATAGGTTTCGAAAAAAAATTGATCGCAAAACCATATCTTCAAAACATTCATGGGCTAACACACACGAAAAATGAGAAAAATAGCATAATTCCTATTAAATGTCTCGTAAATGCCCACAAACGCCGTGAAAAATTTCGAGTCTTCACCTACTGCTCCCCCGGGTACCTAGGAGGGTCCCAATAGGTTTTGGAAACAAAATTGACCAGAAGCCATATCACTTAAATATTCATGGCTAACACACACGAAAAATGAGAAAAATCGTCTAATTCCTATTAAATGCCTTGTAAATGCCAAAAATTACCGTGAAAATTCCCGAAGCTTCACCGGAAACTCTCCCAAGTACTTACGGAAGGTCCCCAATATGTTTCGGAAAAGAATTGATCGGAAGCAATATTACAAAAATATTCATGGGCTAATACACACTAAAAATGAGAGAAATCATCTAATTCCTATTAGATGCCTGCTAAATGCCCAAAAATGCTGTAAAAATTCCCTAGGCTTCACCTACTGCTCCTTCAGTTACATACGGAGGGTCCCCAATAGGTTTCGGAAAAAATTTGACCGGAAGCCATATCACCAAAATATTCACGGCTAACACACACGAAAAATCAGAAAAATCGCATAATTCCTACTAAATGCCTTGTAAATATCTAAAAATACCGTAAAAATTCTTGAGGATTCACCTGCTACTCCCCCGGGTACTTATGGAGGGTCCCCAATATGTTTAAGAAAAGAATTGACCGGAAGACATATCACCAAAATATCCATAAGCTAACACACACGTAAATTAGAAAAATCGCTTAATTCCCGAGGCTTCACCTGTTTCTCCCCTGGATATTTACGGAGGGACCCTAATAGGTTTCGAAAAATATTGACGGGAAGTCGTATCACAAAAATATCCATGGGCGTTCTCACGAAAAATGAGAAAAATCGCCTAATTCCTACTAAATGCCTTGTCAATGTCCAAAAACACTGTGAAAATTCTCGAGACTATACCTGTTGGTCTCCCGGGTACTTACGAAGGATCCCCAATAGGTTTCAGAAAAAATTGACCAAAAGTCATATCACCAAAATATTCTTGGGCTAACACACACGAAAAATGAGAAAAATCGTTTAATTCCTCGTAAATGCCCAAAAACGTCGTGAAAAATTTTGAGGTCTCACATGCTGCTCCCCCGGGGACTTACGGAGGGTCCCTAAAAGGTTTCGAAAAAAATTGACCGAAAGCCATATCACTAAAATATTCACGGGCTAACACACACGAAAAACGAGAAAAATCGCCTAATTTCTATTAAATGCCTCGCAAATGGCCAAAAACGCCATGAAAATCTCGAGGCTCCACTTGCTTCTCCCTCGGGTACTTACAGAGGCTCCCCAAAAGGTTTGGGAAAAAAATTAACCACAAGCCAAATCACCAAAGTATTCATGGGCGAACACACACGAAAAATAAGAAAAATCACTTAATTCCCATTAAATGCCTCGTAAATGCCCAAAAACGCCGTGAATATTCTCGAGACTTCACTTGAGGCTCCACCGGGTACTTACAGAGGGTCCCCAATAGGTTTCGGAAAAAAATTAATCGGAAGCCATATTACAAAAATATTCATGGACGTTACACACAAAAAATGAGAAAAATCTCCTAATTCCTATTGAATGCCTCGTAAATGCGCAAAAATGCAGTGAAAATTCTCGAAGTTTCACCTGCTGCTCCCTCGGGTACTTACGGAGCGTCCCCAATAGGTTTCGGGAAAAAATTGACCGAAAGCCATATCACAAAAATATTCATTGGCTAACACACAAAAAATGACAGAAAACCGCCTAATACCTATTAAATGCCTCTTAAATGCCCAAAAACGCCGTGAAAATTCCTGAGACTTCACCTGCTGCTCCCCCGGGTATTTACGGAGGGTCCCCAATAGGTTTCGAAAAAAATTGACCGAAAGCCACATCACAAAAATATTCATGGGCTAACACACACGAAAAATTAGAAAAATTACATAATTCCTATTAAATGCATCGTAAATGCTAAAAAACGCCGTGAAAATTTCCAAGGCTTCACCTGCTGCTCTTTCGGGTACTTACGGAGGGTCCCCAATAAGTTTCTAAAAAAAATTGACCTTCAGCCATATCACCAAAATATTAATGGGCTAACATACACGAAAAATTAGAAAAATCACCTAATTCCTATTAAATGTCTCGTAAATGCCTAAAAATGCCGTGAAAATTCCCGAGGCTTCACCTGCTGCTCCCCAGGTACTTACGGAGGGACCCCAATAGGTTTCGAAAAAAATTGACCAAAATCCATATCACCAAAATATTCATGAGTTAACATACACGTAAAATGAGAAAAATCGCCCAATTCCATTTAAATGTCTTGTAAATGCCAAAACACGCCGTGAAAATTTCAAAGGCTTCACCTGCTGCTCCCCCGGGTACTTACAGAGGGTCCCCAATAGGTTTCGAAAAAAATTTTGACCAGAAGCCATATCACCAAAATATTCATAGGCTAACACACACGAAAAATGAGAAAAAACGCCTAATTCCAATTAAATGTCTCGTAAATGCCAAAAACACCGTGAAAATTTTCGAGGATTCACCTGCTGCTCCCCCGGGTACTTACAGAGGGTCCCCAATAGGTGTCGGAAAATATGCCTTAAAAATGGCGCAACTGTACGTAATGCTTCCCCAAATCATTACGGAGGTCCTCATAAAGTTTTTTCATAAAAAATTTTCAGGTGCACCAACGCGCTAGATCCATGGGCTAATACACACGAAAAACCAAGAAAATTGCGTAATTCTATTAAGTTGTCTCCTAAATGCGAAAATATGCCTTAAAAATGTGACGCGACTGTATGTAATGCTTCTCCAACTCATTTCGGAGGTCCTCGGAAAGTTTTTTTGGAAAAAATTTATTGGCGCTCCAACGCGCTAGATCCATGGGATAATTAACACACGAAAAATCAAGAAAATCGTGTAATTTTGTTAATTTAGCTCTAAATGCAAAAATATTCCTTAAAATGGTGCGATTGTACATAATACTTCCCCAACTCATTACAGATGTCCTCATAAAGTTTTTTCAGAAAAAAATTTCGAGTGCTCTAGCGTGGCAGATCCATAGGCTAATACACACAAAAAACCAAGAAAATCACGTAATTCCGTTAAGTTGGCACCTAAATGCGAAAATATGCCTTAAAAAATGGCGCGACTGTACGTAATGCTTCTCCAACTCACTACGGAGGTCCTCATAAAGCTTTTTCATAAAAAAATTTCAGGTGCACCAATGCGCCAAATCCATGGGCTAATACACACGAAAAACCAAGAAAGTTGTATAATTCTGTTAAGTTGGCTCTTAAATGCGAAAATATGCCTTAACAATGTGGTGCGACTGTATGTAATGCTTCCCCAACTCATTTCGGAGGTCCTCAGAAAGTTTTTCGGAAATAATTTCTAGGTGGTCCAATGCGCTAGATCTATGGGCTAAAATTAACACACGAAAAACCAAGAAAATCACGTAATTTTGTTAATTAGGCTCTAAACGTGAAAATACGCCTTAAGAAATGAAGCGATTGTACGTAATACTTCCCAACTCATTACGGAGGTCCTTATAAAGTTTTTTCAGAAAACTATTTCCGGGTACTCCAACGCACCAGATCCATGGGCTAATACACACAAAAATTAAGAAAATCACGTAATTTTGTTTAGTTTGCTCCTATTTGCGAAAATATGTCTTATAAAATGGCGCGATTGTACGTAATGCTTTCCCAACTCATTGAGGAGGTCCTCATAAAGTTTTTTCAAAAAAAATTCTAAGTGCTTTAATGTGCCAGATCAATGGGCTAATTCACACGAAAAACTAAGAAAATCGCATAATTCTGTTAATTTGACTTCTAAATGCGAAAATATGCCTTTAAAATGGCGTGAGTGTAGGTAATGCTTCCCCAACTCATTACGGAGGTCCTCATAAAGTTTTTTCAGAAAAAAATTCCGGCTGCTCCAACGCGCTAGATCCATGGACTAATACATACGAAAAAATAAAAAAATCGTGTAATTCCGTTAAGTTGGCTCCAAAATTCGAAAATAAGCCTTAAAAAGATGGCGCGACTTTACTAATGCTTCCTCAACTAATTACGGAGGTTCGCATAAAAAATTTTCAGAAAAAAATTCCGGGTGCTTCAACGCGTTAGATCCTTGGGCTAATACACATGAAAAACAAAGAAATCACGTAATTTCATTAAGATGGCTCCTAAATGCATAAATATTCCTTAAAAAATTGCGCGACTGTACGTAGTGCTTCCCCAACTCATTACAGAGGTCCTAATAAAAAAATTTCAGAAAATTTTTTTAGGTGCTCCAACGCGCCAGATCCATGGGCTAATATTAACACACAAAAACCAAGAAAATCGCGTAATTCCGTTAAGTTGGCTTCTAAATGCGATAATATGCCTTAAAAAATGGCGCGACTATATGTAATGCTTTCCCAACTCATTACAGAGGTCCATATAAAGTTTTTTCAGAAAATATTTCTGGGTGCTCCAACGCGCCAGACCCATGGACTAAAACACACAAAAAACCAAAAAAATTGAGTAATTCCGTTAATTCGGCTCCTAAATGCGAAAATATGACTAAAAAAATAGCACGATCGTACGTCATGTTTCCCCAGCTCATTACGGAGGTCCTCATAATGTTTTTTCAGAAAAAATTTTGGGTGCTCCAACATGTCAGATCCATGGGTTAATATACACGAAAAACCAAGAAAATCGCGTAATTTCGATAAGTTGGCTCCTAAATGTGAAAATTGCCTTAAAAAAATGGCGCGACTATACGTAATGCTTCCCCAACTCATTACGGAGGTCCTCATAAAGTTTTTTCAATAAAAAATTTTGAGTGTTCCAACGCGCCAGATTCATGGGCTAATACACACGAAAACCAAGAAAATCACGTCATTCCGTTAAGTTGGCTCCTAAATGCGAAAATATGCCTTAAAAATGACGCGATTGTACGTAATGCTTCCCCAACTCATTACAGAGGTACTCATAAAGTTTTTTCAGAAATTTTTTTTGAGTGCTCTAATGCGCCAGATCCATAGGCTAATACACACAGAAAACTAATAAAATCACGTAATTCCGTTAATTTGGCTCCTAAATGAGAAAATATGCCTTAAACAAATGGCGCGACTATACGTAATGCTTTCCCAACTCATTACGGAGGTCCTCATAAAAATTTTTCAAAAAAAAATTCTGGGTGCTCCAACGCGCTAGATCCATGGGCTAATACATACGAAAAATCAAGAAAATCGCGTAATTCCATTAAGTTAGTTCCTAAATGCGAAAATATGCCTTAAAATTAGATAAAGCAGGAATGCAATTAGCCAGGAGAGCTCTGGACACTATCACCACACCAAAAGCTGCTTCTTGGGTGGTAAGAAAGATACCAAATACCAAAGATTTGATTCTGCAGTACATGGAAATCTATTAACTAGGCTCTTGTCGGTACATGCTGGGAAAGGATTCTCTATCAAGAAAATGTACGTCAAGTTAATGCCCCAATACCTCAAAGCAGAGTGGAAAACTTGTGGGATATTCTGAATATCGTATTCACAAAGAGATCACGACATCAAATATTGTGTTCCATTGCAATCAAACATCAACTGGTTACAAGAAAAGTACAAATACTAGTTCAATATAGTCTCTGTTCCATACAGGACTAAAAAAGAAGTCAACTTTTACTGCACTAGACATTAACAAGATTCTAATTCCTCAAGATTAACACTAATGAAAGTGATTAACAACTAATCAAAAGAAATCATTCAGTTTATGATCTTCAAACAGCATTTTCCATCCATTGCAAAGCTTGTAGAAATCATCACGGAACTCGAACATCATCCTATAACATTTTCCAAATTCATCATAAGTCGTCTTCTTCTTCTGCTGTTTCTTCTTCTTCATCTTCATCTTCGTCTTCTTCTTCTTCTTCTGTTTCTTCTTCTTCATCTTCTTCTTCTTCTTCTTCTTCAGTTTCTTCTTCGTGTTCATCATCTTCTTCTTCTTTTTCATCATAATCAAGAATGGTGTGTTTTTCCAATGAAGCACTCTGATTTTTTCCATCCCCAAATCGTGCATTTGCCAATTCAGAAGTTTCTGGGAATTTGATTTGCGGAAATTCACCAAGAAAAGTTCTTTTTTGAATTTCTGATTTCATTTTCTTGTCCTCTTCTTCTTCGTCTTCGTCATCAGAACTTTCTGGGAATTCAATTCGCGGGTTTCTTGATTTCACCTGAAATTCACCAAGAGAAGTTCTTTTTGAAATTTCTGATTTCATTTTCTTGTCCTCTTCTTCTTCTTCTTCCTCTTCTTCTTCCACTTCTTCTTCTTCTTCTTCTTCCTCTTCTTCTTCTACTTCTTCTTCTTCTTCTGTTTCTTTGTCATCTTCGTTATGATCTTCTTCATCCTCTTCCTCTTCTTCATCTGAACTTTCTGGGAATTCGATTCGCGGGATTGTTGATTTCCCCTGAAATTCAACGAGAAAAGTTCTTTTTGAACTTTCTGGTTCCTCCTCTTCTTCATCATCATCATCTTCTTCTTCTTCTTGGTCGTCTTCGTCATCAGAACTTTCTGGGAATTCGATTCGCGGGGTTGTAAATTTTCCCTGAAATTTATCCAGAAAAGCTCTTTCTGATTTCATTTTCTTGGCCTCTGCCTCTGATGGAGCTTTGTGATGTTTCCTTTTAGCATTTTTCTTTCTTCCTCCTTCTTCTCTGGTGTTGTCACCCACATTACACCTTTTCTTCAAAAATATTTCTCAAGAAAAAAAAACTATATACTAATTTCAATTATAAGGAAATATATATATATATATGTATATGAGCTTTCTCCAAAGTATTTTAATGGAGGTTTTAAAATGGTTAACTAACATAACTACCTATTGGCGCCATTTTTATTTTATTTTTTGTTTCCTTGGTGACTCGAAGTCACAAAGACCGAGAGTTGGAGGTGGAGACGGTTAACTATTCGAGCAACCCCGTATATGTACATGGAAGGAATACATGTATAACTAATACTCCTTCCGTCACATTTTATGTGGCACATTTATTTTTCTAGTCCGTCCCAAAAAAGAATGTCACCTTATAATTAGAAACAATTTAACTTAAAAAAAATTCTTTTACCCTAAATACAACGATACGAATATCTAAGAATTGTTTTATACTACAAGTTTTAAAAGTCTTCATTTTTCTCTTAAATATCGTATTAAATCAAATGGTGCTACATAAAATGTCACAACTCTACATAACTAATACATACATAAATTAATTCTCTCATGACTAATTCTTGCATTACTAATACCCGCATAACTTTAACCAATCAGCTAGCAAGTGACCTCTTAGGGATTATTTTTTTTGGTTAGAAAGATAATATTATATTATAAGCTAAAGCGTTACATGCATAGTAGTTGTGACTACATGGTCACTTTTAGTACTAGTGACTATACTCATGTACTATACCCTATATATTCTATTTGTAGTCAAATAAATCAAATATTTACTGGTAAGAGTATAATCATCATTATTTAAAGTAATATTTCGAGATAACTTGTTCTCAATCAAACAACTTCTAATGGTATTATTAGTTGGATACCTAGGCATCTAAGGTCATGCTAATTGAAGCAATAACACCAAGATTGTATTATGCATGTTATATTGTTAGTGCTCATTTGAAACACTACAATAGTAGGATTACTAACTTCGAAATGAGTTATCCCGCGTTTTTATCTCGACTATGAAACAAACTCATCTTAAAATTAATTTCACGATTAATTATTCCTTATTCCTCGTATGAAACGAGAACATTGCAACTATGGTCCATGCATTTTCCCCAAATCTAACTCATCATTTTCTGCTCTCTGTTAAAAAAACACTACTAATCTCTTTCTGTTTTATACATTCATCTATTAGTCTCTGTTCATACAATACTAAAAGACTAATTCCTCAAGATTAATACTAATGAAAGTGATTAACAACTAATCAAATATTAATCAAAAAAAAATCTACAGACACAAATCATTAAGACTCTAATTCAAACTCAAATATGCCATAAATTCTTGAGTATGCACAATACCAAAGTGATCATCTCGAAATCTTCTTGGATATTCTGAACATCATATTCACAAAGAGATCAAGACATCAAATATTGTGTTTCTCAAAGTTGCTGACCAACATTCATTGCAATCAAACATCGACGTTCATTCTTGAACTCATTCACAAAGACATCGAGACATCAAATATTAAAGACATTCATGTATAAGCTACTACTCCAATATATTTCTGCCTTTTTACATTCATACTAAAAAAGAACTGAACTTTTACTGCATAAGACATTAACAAGACACTAATTCCTCAAGATTAACGCTAATGACAGTGATTAACTACTAATCAAAAGAACTTTTACCTCTTTAGAATCACAGCAAAACATATTCCATCATTTTCTTTATGTCGAAACATCCAAACATCAACGTAACAATCTTCATTTTCCTTCAGTTCATGATAGTTATACAACCTTTCCCATCCATTGCAAAGCTTGTAGAAACAATTACAATACGACTTGAATTTCATCTCATAACGATTCCCAAACTCATCGTAAGTGTTCACTAGAATCCCCTCCTTACTAAGCTTAGCAATTTCATCTTCGTTCAGATACGGAAGAATTCCATCTTTCACATCACTTCTGTTAAATGAAATCCTGTCAACATCATTTTTTAACAGCTTTTTCTCAAAAGGCTTACTGCAATCTCCAATAATATCAAGTATTTTCGCAATTTGGGGGCGTTTTGATAACTTTTCTCCATCAATGCTGTAACCAAATTCTGGTTTTCGTAACTTTTTTCCATCAATGCTGTAACCAATCTTTGATTTTCGTACAATTTTGGTTGGTGGGGTTCTTGATTCACCATCAAGATTTCTTCTTTTTGATCGCATTTTCTCCAACTCATCTTCATCATCAAGAATGGTGTTCTTTTTCACTAAAGCACTCTGTTTTTCTTTCCAATCAAAGTAGAACCTCAAATTTTGATGGATAAATTTTTTCTGCAATTTGGGTCTTCAACTCTTCTTCTTCTACGTCGTCATCAAGAATGGTGTTCTTTTTCACTGAACCATTCTGATTTTTCAAATTAAAGCTACATTTCCATTTTGATGCAAATTTTTCTGCAATTTGGGTCTCCAACTCTTTTTCTTCTTCGTCATCGTTGTCAAGATTAATGATGTGTTTTTCCAATGAAGCACTCTGATTCTTTTCATGCCCAGATTCTTGTTTTGCCAATTGATTAGAACTTCCTGCGATTATGATTCGCGGGGAGTTCTTGGTTTCACCCGAACTTCACCTAAAAAAAAGTTCTTTTTGAAATTTCTGATTTCATTTTCTTGCCCTCTGCTTCTTCAAGAACAAGGAGGTTCATCAATGGAGCATTTTGCTTTTTTTCCTCCTCCTTCTCAGGTGTTTTCGCCATGATTACACCGTTTCTTGAAGCTCTGAAAAATTTCAGAAAGTAGTTTTGATGATTGTGAAGAAAAAAAAAACTATATAGTAATTTCAATTATAAGGGAAAATGTGAAGTTTATTCGAGAATATATATATATGAGCTTTCTCCAAATTGTATTTTAATGGCGGCTTTAAAATGGTTTATATATACGTTAACTAACTTAACTACCTATTGGCGCCATTTTTTTTTTAATTTTTTTTTTCGTGAAAGAAGGTTAAATAATAAATTCAATAAAAATTATAATAATTCATTTTAGATTAAATTAAATTAAATTATCTAAAATAGTAACACATTTTAGAAAGAAGGGTGAAATTTTACTCCGTTCAATTAAAAGAAAAACTAAGGTAATAATATGAAGTATATTTCTGGCTTTTACATCATTCTATAACATTTCCCAAATTCATCACAAGTCGTCTTCTTCTTCTGTTTCCTCTTCGTCTTCGTCATAATCTTCATCATCTTCTTCATCTTCGTCTTCGTCATATTCTTCTTCTTCGTCCTGGTCATCAAGAATGGTGTTCTTTTTCACTAAAGCACTTTGTTTTTCTTTCCAATCAAAGTAGGACTTCAATTTTGGTGGATAAATTTTTTCTGTAGCTTGGGTCTCCAACTCTACTTCTTCTTCTTCTTCGTCGTCGTCATCAAGAATAGTGTTCTTTTTCATTGAACCACTCTGATTTTTCAAATTAAAGCTACACCTCCATTTTGATGAATCAATTTTTTTATCAATTTGGGTCTCCAACTCTTCTTCTTCTTCGTCGTTGTCATCAAGATTAATGATGTGTTTTTCCAATGAAGCACTCTGGTTTTTTTCATGCCCAGATTCTTGTTTTGCCGATTGATTAGAACTTTCTGGGATTATCATTCGCGGGGTTCTTGGTTTCACTGGAACATCTCCCAAAAAAGTTGCTCTTTTTGAATTTTCTGGTTTCATTTTCTTGACCTCTGTTTCTTCAACAACAGGGAGGTTCATCAATGGAGCATTTTGCTTTATTTCTGTTGGGTTTTAAAGGTGTTAATGGTTGTGACTCTCGTGAAGGGTTGTGACTTTTCCGAAGGGTTGTGATCTTAATGAAAGATTGTGTCTTTTCTAAAGGGTTGTGACCGTTTGAAAGGTTATGCCTTTTCCAAAGGGTTGTGACCTTTACCCTTTGTTGGCTATAAATAGAGAGACTTTCTCTCATTTTTCTGCATCGAATTATTCCCTTCTTCTGCATACATTTCTTACAAAAGAAAATCGATCCATCGTGTCTGCGTGTGTGATCTCGTTGCTGTCTTTTTGAGTTCGTTGTAATTATTGAAGTTTGAGGTACCGCTACTTCTTTAATGGTTAATCCGTTTTATCTTGGAAGAAATTAATCTACAACCTCGGGTACTTGAGGGGATTAAATTTATTAAGGACATACAGTGGGTTCCTCCTTCTCTGGTGTTTTCGCCATGATTACACCTTTTCTTGAAGCTCTGAAAAATCTCAGAAAGTAGTTTTGATGACTGTGAAGAAAAAAAAAACTATATAGTAATCTCAATTATAAGGGAAAATGTGAAGTTTATTGGAGAATATATATATTTATATATGATCTTTCTCCAAATAGTATTTTAATGGCAGCTTTAAAATGATTTATATATATGTAAACTAACATAACTACCTATTGGCGCCATTTTTATTTTTATTTTTTGTGAAAGAAGGTTAAATAATAAATCCAATAAAAATTACAATGATTCACCTCTTTTATATAAGTAATTTACATAATGGACATCAATATTAGATGTCAGTTCCTTAATAGTATTTGTCAATTCTTTAACACAACTAAGAAAATGTCACGACCTAAAGTACCCCCTAGACGTGACATGGCGTATAAGACTCTGAAATGCCCCATAAAGGCCACTTAGCATGCATCATACAAGATAATAGTAGATAAGAGTTAAACAAACAATCTATATATCAAAAAGTTGACAAAAGTAGCGGAAGTCTAAACATAGTCTCCAAGCCATCTAAATCATCATTGAAATGAAAGTGGGACGTAACCCATACAAGTTCAAAAGTAAAGAAACATGAAAAGATAAACGTGGCATTGTCCTCGAAGTATGAGGACTCACCAAGTCTTCAAGGCTCTCTAACTCAAGTACTAGCCACAAATGGAGGGAGAAATGTCGGATCCTACATTATGAGACAATGTAGGCAAAAGTATGCGTTAGTACATGGAATGTACCAAGTATGAGGGGAATGCAATAAAACATGAGACATGATCATAAGGGAACATAATCGAAAACATGAAATGCATGACCAAGTTAAAACATAGTAGGATCATTTAAGAACACTCATAAATCATGAACATGGTCAATGCATATTTAAATCATAAAGAAAGCTTCATAAAACATAAGTGATTATCTTAGTTCATTTTGTGGGATATTTACCATTAACCGACATAGACCATGTGAGCTATAACATAGAATCCGGTGTCCTCCCCACACCGAAAAGGGGTTGTCCTACTTGCCAAGGTAAGGACCATGAACTTCTAGCTTAAGTGGATCCACTAGCTAATGTCTATCAAGACAACCTATGGTGACACATAGTTTATGGGACATGGGTAATTGCCACTAGTCTACTCGGTGCTAAGTAAAATCCGACGGAATAGTCATAATTCATAGCTTATCTTATCATTAATAGGCATGGGTAATCGCCTCTTTTCCCTTTATTCGTGGAAGGCACATCAAATAGCCAATCCAAGTTAAAGTTCATTAGAATAGCTCCTTAGACCATGCGTGAGAAAATCTTTCACCGTCCATGATCTTTTCATAATTGCTTTTAAGGCCCATAGTCATTCACTTTATGCTAGAAATTCTCTACTATTAATGGAAATAGTTTTGAAAGTGTGATCTATAATCATTGACGGCATATCCGGATACCATACTAATCAAGACCTAATTGTAACACCTCGGTTTTCGAAAGAGAAAATTTTCCGATTTTTGGCCCAGTCACTTTCTACGGACGCAATCAACGGGTCATAGACAATTGACAGACCGTAGAATGCATCAGTAAAAAGAGGATAAAATGTTTTGAAAATCAAGTCTCTGAGGTCGAGCCTGCGGGCTAGCAGGACGGACCATAGGTCTTTCCATGGACCGTAGAAAGGTCTTGTCACAGTGTTCCAGACTTGGTCAAGTTTCTGAGGGTCAAGTTGGGTTCTACGGGTTGGACCTACGGACCGTAGAATGGTCTATGGGTCGTAGATCGAAGTCGTAGAAAGTGTCCTGAATTTTGAGTTTTTGAAGTTTTCTACGGTCCAACAGGACGGTCCGTAGGAAGTCTTACGAACCGTAGACTTCATCCGACAATAATTTTCCAGGGGTTTTATGTCTTTTCCCAATTCTTTAAAGTCTTTTCAATTACGACTTTGCCCCTAAATTGACCCACTATATAAGTCTTTCTTCCCAAATTATTCCTTCATTAATTACATTCTCAAATTCCCAACTTCCCAAATAATTCTCTCTCTAGAAAGTACTCTCAATTCCCAAGGAAGAAGAAGGGCTAGGATCTTCCATTGAAGGTCATCAATTTTTAGCAATTTCTTGTGGGCTTTGTTGAGGTATATTAGCATTCACCATTGGAATCCTTTCCTCCAATGGGTCCCTAGTTTTCTTACATTTTCAAGGTTTAATTCCCCAAATTGAGTTAGGGTTTTGATAAAATCTTATGGATTCTTCAATTATGATTCCAATTATTAATTTTATGATTCCTAGTGCACGATCTAGCGTGATAAAGTAATCTAGTGCACGATCTAACGTGATTTATATGATTTGAGTAGAAATTATATGAACCCATGCATGAGCCATGATTCCTAGTTATGAATTCATGATGAAGTATGATCCATGCATTTATGAACTTATGAAAGTGAAGAAAATATGCATAATTCTAGTTTATTTCATGATTCTAAGATGAATCAACATGTACCCATACTAGATCATGATTTATGAACATATGAAGAGCTTGCATAAGAGATGCATGTATATGAATAACTTGCATAAGAGATGCATGTTTCATGAGAATTATGCTTATAATTGCTAGGGTGCATATAGATAATGACATTCATGAGTTGTGAAAAGGTTTTCTTCACAATAAGCTAAGAATATGAATGTGAAAGGTTTTCTCACATAAATTAGGGTTTATATGGTTGAAATGCTTCCTCACCTACGAATCAATTAGGAGCTATTCTAATGACGTAAGCTTGGGGAAAGCCCATGGTAGTTGAAACGCCTTGATACGAACTTAGCTTGGATTTGGTAACCCTAGATGTACCTCTTCCTTGGTTAAAATATGAATAAGCTTAATTGACTATTCCTTGGGATTTTACTTAGCACCGAGCGGGCTTTTGGGATGAAGGTTTCTGTTTAGCGTCTGTGGACCTTTAGTAGCAATCCCTAAGTCCCATAACTACGTGCCTCGTAGGTTTTGTCTCAGATAGACACATAGCTAGTGGATCCACGTAAGCTATGGATTTATGGTCCTTACCTTGGCAAGTAGGACACCCCTTCTAGTGGTGTGAGGTAGACATCACTCTCTTTTTCGGTGTGGGGCAGACACTGGATTCCATGTTATAGCTCACATGGTCTATGTCGGTTAAACGTAAAAATCCCATAATAATGAACTAGGGTATTAGAAGTATCTCACGAGACAAGACTTGTGATATAGTTTAAATTACATTTTATGTTATCGAGTCAATGGACTCAGAGTTGGAGGTGGAATCTGTTAACCATCCGAGCAACCCTTTTGTGTACTAGGAAGGATTACTTGTATCAGAGTTGTGGTCTTTAAAAATGACGTTACACCTATCTTAAATTAAATTATCTAAAAATAATTCTTTCTTTTCTTTTGGATTTTGTTTTTTTCATTTTCCCATTTAACTTGTTTACAAAAATTCGAATACAATTTATCAATTTCGCTTATGAATAATTGCTCGCTAAATACTTCAACATTTTTATTTAGATATATATGCATATTTTTTCGATCTTTTTTCATTTCCTTGTAATTGGTTTATATATTAAATTTTCATTTATTTGTTTATCCCTATAAATTCTAAATAGTAATATTTACGTAATAATATGAAACATAACACCCTCCCTAATTTTAGTTCCATTAAATAAATTCTCATGCTATTTTCTTGGTTACGACTTAACAGACTAGATGAAGATATTGCAAAAGTTACAATCAATAAAACTGTTAAAGTAGGAATATTATTTTGTGCAAAAATTAAAGATCTTCGCCCTTACTGATATTCGATTATATAAAAATCAGAAAATTGACCAAAAATGACTCAAAAAGTTTTCTTTTTCAAGCTTAACGATAAAAAATGCCATTGCGAAGGGTATTACCGTCATGAGATCTCAACCTCAATAACCCGTTTAATGGCGTGATCAACTACCAAATCTCAATGTAATATGTTGCTCGAACTCTCCAAAAATGTTGCCACACCCATTTCCGATTCTCCGATATCTATTGATATTTTTGAAGAGACCAAGAGAAACATAGGTCCAAAGTGAACAGCAAAACCGCAGCAACTGTCTTTGAATAAGCACAAATGCAGTCGGAATTTCAAGATCCAGTCGAAACATCGAACTCGATAGAATAGACAAGCAGGTCTCTGTTAACCGGAAGCACAAAACACTTATCTTGGAAGCAAGTTCAGGGTAAAACGATTTCACTAACAATTACCCAATCACAGTTGAAAAGGAACCAGCATTCAGAAGCAAGACACTAGAGAGCAGGAATATAAGCTCAGGCAAAATGGTACCAAGTTATCGGTGGTCAACCATTAGACTTGTTAAATCTAAAGGGACCAGTGAATACTTGTCTATTACATACTTGATCCTTCTCACAATCAACAAACCAAACAACGCAATCACTAGTTCCTGTTCTTCTGGAGTTGATTGAATCCAAGGGAACCATTACACCGACAGAAACCACATCTCACGGCATATCATGACATCACCAAATGGAATTCCTGCAAATTGCAAAAGGATGACAATAATTGAGAAGCTTGATCAATAGCCAACAAACAATATTTATTGGTAAAAACCTATGGTAAATAGAACAGTTCGGAATCTAGTCTTTTTCTGTTAAAAGAAAGCGTAAAGGCTAGCCACAGTACAGATTGCCAGTCTATGCACTATTAAGGTAATTTGGGAGGTCAAAACTGCTTATTGTTAATATATAGGGGAATCATCTCAAGCAAATCAGACCATCAACTCACAGGAAATTACCAAATCAAAACTAACAATAAAACATTACCTGGTGTCAAGCTCGCCTATTGGCCAGATGGCAACAGGATTCAAAAGAGCAACAAGACTTTAATGTAAGAGTGGTCGAGAAAGAAAGTCCATAAATCAATCTGTACATCAAAACTTCACAATCCTTCTGATGAGTACACAGCAAGTGTTTTCATTTATATATCACATTTCCAAACTTATCAAAAATTTCATTGCTGTACTAGATCCAATCTCATATCAACATGTTCGCAACAAACCATTGGCTCACCACAAAATTAAGCAATAAAGATTACAACACATGCAACTTTGCGAGTATAGAAGCAAGTGAAGAAAATAACCACCACTGTATGCACAAAAGGAACTGCACAATTTTTGACAATCGCATATGATCTATTTTACATGAGAAGGAGACAAAAATGTCTCTAGTGCTTCATTTATCAGCGGACAGGAACCATCCTGATCTTAAAGCAAGGATGGACCAATTTGTTTATAGTCATCTTAGGAAAAATATCTAACCCGAGCTCCCATAGAAAGACAAACAGCTGCCATCTGCTTTCATGTCCAGCTCAATTCACACCACCCTCTTGAACTCGTGAAATTGCAGCAGGCCATGATCAGCCACCATAGTCATCCGAACAAGCTTGTAATCATAGAATAAGTATGAGCTACCCAATCTGAAGGCACATTAGCCCCAATTTCATCTTCATCTTCATCTTATCCTGAAAAGGGAAGAAAGGATCTTTGTCATCATGAATAGAAATGCTTCTTATTCACAATTATAATTGTGATGTCTAATAATGTGCCACCTGACCCCAATATAGCCATAGAAAAATAAAGTAGAGAAAGAAGAGAACCTTTTTATCACTTTGCAGAAGAAATACGTCGCAAGGAGGACATCCAGCTGCTGCCTCCATTATCACCATCGTGTGTTGTTTCAGTGGGTAAAACGGGTTTTGTGATATTTGCTCTAGGTAAAACAGGAGCCAATGAAGTAGATGGCATATGAGCACTACTTAAGACCTACATTAAGAAAGGGAAATTAGTGAGAAGCCTACTTGGGCTGAGAAATAGGAAGAAGACTAATAATGAGACATGGTAAATAGCCAATGCTTAATGCGAAGAATGCTTTATCTGAAACAAGGCTATCAAAAAATTGGCAGAAGTATCACTCACATTTCTCTCAAAATTGGCGGAAGTTAAATTCCTGTTTGTTGGTGACTTAAATTGCATACGAATTCCAGGACTGGAAGGATTATTCGGCCTTATGCGATCAGTCACCTCAGCAACATAAGGTCCATTGTTGCCTGTAGAAACTGTAGAAGGAACAGTTCAGCTGATTTACCTAAGTACATCAACAGAATTTAACATGACATCCAAAACAAAATTGCAGTATGTTTTCTACTAGTATACTTCAATCTTAAGTCTTCTCTTGATTTATCTGCAAGTCTGCATACACTTTTTGATAAAGCAAGTCTGCATACACTTTACTGCTGGATTATAAGCACTCAACCCAAAATAAAGGAAACCAGTTTGTGCAGGTAGAGTAGATGTAAACCATATTCACAACTCACAAAAAAGAACATCTTTCACTTTTTAAAGTACTACATAGTTCTCTTCATTCGTAGAAAAAGAAATTTTTAAGAGTTTTAGTTATCAACCTTGACGCTTTTCAACATCCATTGGAATTGCTCGGCTACTTTCACCACCAACTTGCTGCAAAATCACAGAAGAGTCAAAATTTTGATTAAAAAAGCTCGTGAAGCAAGCCTTGACTAAAAAGTAGTACTATTAAGCTCGTTTATTTAAGGAACAAGAAGAAAAGTACAAGCTCAAAATATAGCATGTCATCAGGTTGAGAAGTGATTAATCATAGTTAAAATGAATTCAGGAAACAGGACAAGCTAAAAAAGATACCCGATGCTGTGATTTACTTGTTTGTGCCTGTTGGTACTTTAGGATGGTCCAATCAAATATGTAATCAAATTCATATCCTGCATGACACACAGATGTACATCAGTTGAACTTCTGCAGAAAGATTTCAATATACTCAGCAGGATATTTATCAAAGAACCCAGGTATTGTCCAAGGATTTGATGAAGCTTAACTTTATGCACACCTTGACGGGTAAAAAGTTCACGAAAGAGGCGCTTTAAGAATCCATAATCAGGCCGCTGATCAAATGTCAACGAATGACAGTAATGGAAGTACGAAGCAAACTCAACAGGATGAGACTTGCATAAAACCTTCACCAGGAAATAGTACAAAGAGTCAGGTTAAGAACCTTAAAATTATTTTTAAAAATAAGAGACAGAAGGAGCAGTGGCAAGGGAAGCCATTAAGGTACACATGCCTCAATAGGAGTGGATAACTTCTTTTGACATATTTTGTCATACTTTTGCTTCTTTGTGGCAGCTTTTAGACCCTGCCATGGGAGGCTGTTGAAGAACCAATATGTTGGTCAAAAGAATATTTGATACATATGCATGTACAAGGACCAAAAAAAAAAAAGGTTTAATCTAATTGAAAAACCACGCACCTGCCTCTCAAGAAATAAAGGAGAACATATCCAAGAGATTCTAAATCATCCCGCCGGCTTTGCTCTGTATAACATATAAAAAGGACCTTTAAATGTTGAGACAGGTTTTATTTTAAAAACCCTCTTCCTCACCAGGCAGGAATAAAATTTAATTATTTTCCTTGCCAAATACTTTATGGGTTTTACAATGGGGAGAGAAAAACAATCAAGGAAAAGAGTATCTGCTCTCACCAATTCCGAGATGAGTATTACAACTGGCATAGCGTGCTGTTCCAGTTAAATTTTTGTTCTCTCTGTACAGAAGAAAAGATATTAAAATTAGATCCATTACGCTGCATCTAAGAAATAATCAATGTTCTCTCTTCTAAGTTTTAACCAAACAAAATTAGAATCAGACATTGATACTTATGAGTACACACTTGGAAGCTTAAAGCTAAGTGATAAATGATGAAAAAAGTTCAGATTAGCAGATTCAAAAACTTATACCTGTAAGGAATATGACGATTTGAAGTCGCATCACGGTATCTTTTAGCAAGACCAAAATCAATAATATAAACCTGAAAATTACATCATGACAATAGGATTCAATCAGAAGAAAAGAAAAAAGCAAACTAACAAATAAAACCAATAAAAACTAAAAAGAGAACAAAAGAAGATTACCTGATTTGCTTTCCGACCTAGACCCATCAGAAAGTTGTCAGGCTTAATATCCCTGTGTAGAAAGCCTTTAGAATGTACATATTCAATTCTGGTAATCTGAGAAAAGGAGAGGCAGAAGAACCTGATCAGCCAAGCTGCTAATAAGGAAACGCCAGCAAGTAAATTTTAAAAAATAAATTGACCATGTTGGTAAAAACACTCTCGCAATGCATTCCAAAGGTCCTAAATATTATGGGAAAACACCAATAAATATATATTAAAATATAATAGTTCTCCAATATCTATGTGAAATGAAAAGTCACTGATGAAAAAAATCAGAGAGAACAAAGCAAGACTTTGGTGCAGTTCTATTAGACTGTATCCTGAAAAAATTTACTTCAACATAATTGCTGAGAGCCACAACGGATAAGAATATCAAAGGGAGAGAAAAGTTCAATATGTAGAAAAAGCAGGTAATTGGCTGACAGGCCATGTTCCTAAACAAAGACCCATTTCACCTCATCTTAATCTGGAACAAGCTTCCACCTATCATGGAACATGGGTCAACGTCAAAATGGTATACCTTAGCTTTGACATGACATAAAGCTCTTATCAAACAGAAACACAGTAGCATGAACATTATAAAGTGTTGAAGGAAAACTGTTGTTACCATCTGGTCAGCCAACATTAAAACAGTCTTCAATGAAAGCTTCCGGTCACAATAGACAAAGAGATCTTCCAAGCTAGGACCCAATAAATCCATGACCAGAACGTTGTCATCACCATCCACACCAGACCATTTTATATGTGGTACACCACCTAGAAATGAGCAAACTATAAATTACACCGTAATCTGTATATCTATCCATAAAGTGCACAATATCAAAAACATACTTCCTCCCTGGAGAATATTGTATAACTTGGCCTCGTAGAGAAGTTGAGGATGTTTGGTCTTATTGTTCTCCTACAAAAAGTTTTGGTAGAGAAAGGAACCTGTAGTGTTAGATCCTACCAAGATGTGAACACCACGTACCATTAAAAGTAATTAAAAAGATACTAAGAATGCAAATAAACAGACAAAGGTGAAAAAGAAGAAACAGTAAAGGAAATAATTCAACGTGGTCACAATATAATTGCAATCAATGAAATTCAAGTGCCCGACTGAGAAATTAAATGATTTAGGCTAGGAAAAATGCAAACTTATATCTAATTTTATTTTATTTTTGAAATTGAAACATGTTGTAATATGGGAAAATTAGCGATTTGTTCGAGGCCGTAACCAAAACGAGAAGTATTTGAAAGGCACGGAGAATCGCTTATTGATATCACCAACCTTTAATGTTATATGATAAACACACTCTTTAATAATTTCCTCTGTTTCAATTTTTTTGTCTGGTTTTAACTAGGCATTAAGAAAATAAAGAAGATTTTTGAATTTGTGGTCTTAAATTAAAGATATGTAGAATGTACCAACATATCCTTTAATCTTGTGCAGAGGAGGATCTATGTAGAAGGGTTGGGGGTGCCACAACACACGGATGTCTCGCTAGAAACTTTGTACGTATATATATATATATATATATATAAGGAATTGTAAAAGCATCAAGTGTGGCACCCAAAGTAACAATGGAGCTCAAGGCACTTGTGCTTAAAGCTCAGCTTTTACTCCTTGCGATGCAAGTTCAAATCCCATTAGGTTCATTTTCTAAAATTATTTTATCATGTTGCATACATAAGAAGGTTATGGTTATATAGAATAGAACCCTAGACCTCTTCTAATTACAAAATTAACTATACCAAGTAGACAAGGCTTTAACTTGTGTTAAGAATTGATCGATATTATTTTAAGTCTTCCTTTTGACACCACTTCCCAAAATGCTGCATCCGTTGCATTTCAAAGCAACGTGACCACGTGGAAGACTAGAATTAAAAAGTTGCCAAAATAGAAAAAAAACATTCTTATTGAAATGGATGTAAGACTAACAAATTAAAACTGAGGGAGGATCTGTTATCACATGCAGCGAAAAGACTCCAACCATTGCTATCTTCTATCTCAGAGGCATATTAACCTAGTGTTTTTGTCTTTCGTCTCTGCTGGAATTCGAACCTCATTAACCACTAGGCCACACACACTACAAGCACTAAGTACAAAGTTTACCACATGATCCAATTATAATAAACTTCACTAGTTACTTTCCTGATGCACAAAGCACTTACAACATGAAAAGAAGCAATCATTCACAAAAAAAAGAAAGAATCAACAAAATTCATAGGTTAAGCTAATAAAAACTCACAATTTTGACAGCGACGATCTCAAACGAATCAATATGCGTAGCTGCAAATTTACAAAAAAATCACAAATGATCATCATAAAACTCACCTCAAACCGTATGTAAAAACAAAAAAATACAAGCTCAAAACATATACACTTAACTACCTTCACAAATCACACTTACCGAGAAAAATTTCACCAAACGATCCACTACCGATTTTTCGGCCAAGCTTGAATTTACCTCCGACGATCCTATCCATATCTCAGATCGACGGTTCAGATCAGATCAGACTTCTCACAGATCATGAAAAAAAACCGAAGAAACTCTTTTGAAGATTCGGCGACGGCGCAAACAGCAATCACACACAGATTTGATTGAAGAAGAAGCAAACAGACTTGTAATTGACGCAAACAACGCCGGCGAAGAACTCGAAGATTTTCCGGTGAAGATAAAAAAAGTTCGGCGGAGGAGAGTTTCGGGGGGGTCGGGGTTAGGGATAATCGAGAGTGTATTATTTTGTGTGTATATATTTGCTGTGTGATTACGTTACGGTTTCACGAGAGCAAATGAGAAAAGAGGATAAAGGCTCCACGTGGATGACTAAATTGTGGATGATTTTCTTTGCAATTTGACTTTTGTGGCCCATTGGAAGAATGGGTTGTAGTATGGTTAAGGATTTGGGCCTAGCTTGGTTGTACGACAACAATATATTCAGTATAATTTCGTAAAGTAGAATATGAAAATGATAGAGTGTAATGTGTATGCCCACCTTGATTCTAAAAGGTAGGATATAAAAATGATAGAGTGTATGGAAATCTTAATTCTCTAAAGTAGGATATGAAAATGATAGAATATATATAGACCTTACTCTATCTTAGTGATTGTACCCATTCAATTGTTCAATAATAAAGAATGAAACTTGTATTTTTTATTTTTTTTGTGTTTAATCTATACCTAATTGGTTGGTGGTGATAGATAAGAGAACCTTTGTTTAGAGATGGTAATATTAGTTCATGAAAATATAAATGGAAAAGAGGATATGGTGTGGCGGTCAACAATTTAAATGATCTAATTTTGAACTGTATGATCCTAAATATATTTTAGGTCCAAAATAAAGACAAGTATAGTCAAACCCTAAAATTTCACCCCTCAATTACTCCTCTCTATACTGGCGCTAGACCAGATTTACCAGTGGATAGTTGAAGAACAATGCGATTCTGGATCAATTCTGGTTCTTCTTTCTATCAAAATAAATCGAATTCGAAAGTACACCACCCTTTTTTACTTTACATTTAGCCTCCGACCCAAGGTGCTTTTAGAAAAGGTCTGCTTTGACGCCCTGTTATGCTGACCAGCAGCAGGATGTTACTTACGAGCTGATCAGGATATACAGAGTAATTTTTTACCGAGGGAATTTGGACGGTCACCCTCGCCTCCTCCTAAATCCGCCCCTGTGATGGTGACCTCTTCATCGACGCCACCCCTCATCCGTCTTACCACCTGAAACTGCCATCAATCACCTGTGACACCACCCCCGTCTTTTCCACCACCTTGAAATACCATGACAAGCCACAACTTATTCTTCTTTCTCCGCCCCATAATTGCAAATCAATTTTAGATCCCTTATCATCCATTTTGAAGGATTCGGTTTTTGGAAAAATCGAGGTGAAGTGACTGGGTGAATTTAGAATTTAATTGAAACCCTTTTTTTGTGAGCAAAAATTCTATCTACGTGTGTTAGTAAAGCCTTGAAAAACCAACCTTTATAAAGAATTTAGAACCTTAAATCTATTAAATCTAAATGTTGGATTCACCTCGGATTAGAAGAAATTGAAATTTTCACTACTCACCCCTTCTTGGGATAGCTATTTAACAAAGTCCTCTTTTTTTATTTTTTACCATTAATGGATCTGTTAGTGTACGGCCTAAAAATTTATAAATGAAACGTAAACAACAATCTAAAATTTTATCTGTGAGACTGAAAAATACATGAATTGATATTAGAACCGAACCTTCCATCATCCAAATTGGTAAGTATGAAAAACTATATTTACATAACTTCTTGAAATAGAGACAAAATCTAAATAGAGATCTAAGAGGAATATTTGCATAAATCAGTCAAGAAGAAATCAGTATACTGAATTTTGCATTATCATCAATATTTCCTTTAATTATATATCTTGGTCAAATGGGATACATAAACTTTCCAGAGAACAAATATTACAATCAAAACAACATTTTTTGTCAAAAGGATGGGGTATAATTTAGTGGCCAAACAGAGGGAAAAAAGAATAGAAAAAATTACAACAAAAAATAAGAATATATTAATACATCTCATTTTTATTTATGTATTGGACTCAATTTTATTTATTAGAATTGAGGCTTAAAACACTCTCCAGGAAATTGTCCATTGCATCGTTTCGTATCTTTACAATAATCATAAATCATGTAATTGTTCCTGACCCATTCCATTTGACCCTGTTTCGCGTAACTCAATTGATTGTACTCAGAAGCGGTATACCAGTTATTTGAAGTTTGAGTTGCACATTGACTAATGCTATTGGGCCCGTTCCAGGCACAAGCCCGTGGGGCGAAATTTCGGTACTTGGCTATAAATGGAGCATTGGTCCAATCACATTTGACAAGGCCACCTCTAGTTGCCCAACTATCTGCATTCCAAAGGCTAGAGTAAACCCCCATTGCTTGCGCGTTCGGATAGGGAATGCCCTGACTCTGATAGTTCCTGTAGACTCTAATAGGTATGTCGTCAACGTACCATCTGCACCATGAATAAATAAACATTAGTCAAGAATTGACTGGACCAAGGCTTTATTTAATATTTGATGAGTTTAATATTTAAGGTTCTTACTACTGAATCTATTTCACGTTTACAATTATGAGTGCAAAATTTAATATTTATTGACATTTCAGAATTAACTAACTTAGATATCTATATTTACGGTAAAAATGTGGCTTCAATTAAAGCATCACATTGGTTAATTATCTTGATATCGAAAGAGGAGGAAAATTAATTATCTAAATTCATTACTATCGCGCAATGTACAATTGTTTGGTGGGCCCGTTAATTAATCAATTTTAATGATAAGGATGAATTTCAACTTTGCTTTGAGTTGTTAGGCTAGTAAACTGTAAATATGTGCTATTTCTAAAACGATCCTTAAGGTCATTCGCTAGATCCCCTCGACCACTCTACTACCGATGAATCAAGATATATAACCCACCTATTATGTAAAAAGATGTTGATACTTGCCCATGGTAGACATTAACGGCAACGTCATGAACTTCGATAAAAGCATTCAAGATTTATTATATACATACATATATGTATGTAATTTTTCGATAAAGAATGTTCAACTTACACGACTGTATTAGGGTTCCAATGAATGGTGTAGTTATGATAATCAGCAGTTGGATCAAACCATGGATAAAATTGTTGTTCCCTGCCTCCTGCACCTTGAGTAAAAATGTTTGTGTGTATAATATATGGTTGTCCTGATACATTTCCTAGAAATTCGAAGTCGATTTCATCATGCTTATCACCAGTTGAGGATAACTGTGGAATTAAAAACCAAAAATTAGATACTCCTTTTTGTAATAATACATATATTTAACATGAATTACACTTAGGATGTGTTCGATATGAACGTAAATGTTTTTCATGAAATATATGTATTTTCGTAGAAAATAAGTAATTTTCTTACTTATCTTTTGGTGTTTAATTAGTACACAAAAAAATAACGTCCCAAGAATATTTTTATATCTGATACCGTGTTAAAGAAATAAACTTTGAGCCTAGCTCAATCACAAAAAATTAATTTATGAGGAGAGAATTGTCCAAGACTATATAATAAGACCAAACACAGAATCAACAATCTATACAAACTCATGGTCGGGTTCGAGTCCCCTTGGATACGGAATCGCCTTTGTTAGGGAGGGCTTTACCCTAAGGTGGGACTTTCTGACACGAATTCAGATTTGGCCGGACTCCAATGTGGGTACCGAACACCAGGTGGGAAACAAAAAAAACGATCTTAAATCTTTCAAGTTTTATTGACTATGTTATTTATTTTGAATGCATAGCAATAAGATAAAAAATTAAAGGACTACTTATATATATATATATATATATATATATATGATAATTATTTGTTGTATTGTCTATTGAAGATTATTTAAGGTGACACTTACATAGTATGCAGTGACTGTTCCAGCAGAATTTCCAGGTACCAATTTGATTTGCATTTCTATACTTCCAAATAGAAATGTTCCTTTTGATTGTACACCTGAACCTGAAAATGAAAATCAAAGTAGCAATTGTTGAGTGACATAATTTATAAAAGTTCGATGCACAAAATATCCTACGTTAGTAGGGTCCGGAAAAGAGTTGCACCCCAAAGGATATAGTGTATCTAATGTAGACAGTCTATCGTAATATAACCATTAGTGACTACTTTCACCATTCGAACTTATGACCTACAGGTCATAATTTACTGTAATTGTTGACTTTACGTATATTACAACATAATTTTTCAACGAAAAGGATTCAGATGAAATTAATTTACCTGATGATTGATCAAGGACAAGTTGAAGATCATCTCCTTGCATCCAAGAATGATGGGAACCCCAGTTAATGTACATGTTATCTGAGAAAACACCATTAACCATAACTAAAGAACCAAATAAAACAATTGTTGAAATAATCAACAAATTAGCCAATGAAAGAACTAGAGAGCTGCCCATTTTGAACATAAATGGGATAATTAACTTAGTTTCTTGATAATTAATGATGTGTTTTTGTTCTTACGAATATAACATACACATTAGCTTTATATATAGTTCATAATCAAATAATGCCATTCCAAGAAAAACCCTTTGAAAAATGTATATTATTATTATTATTTAATTTGACCACGTCTTGATTTTCATATCCTTAGTAGTTGGTTTATACATAATTATATATATAAAATGATTGAAGTCATTGTTGGAAAAATAATATAGAAGCTACCAAATTAAACACATTAACATGGATTGTGATGGAATGGTTGAAATTCCTCCATTCTAAACCAAAAGTCTCGAGTTTAATTTGAATCTTGAAAATGAAAAAAAAAATTGGTTGAGAGCGTTAACACCAAAATTGAACTTGCAATGCGACAAATATAAATTTAGTTGAATTCCAATACGAATATCGAGCATCAAATACTTAAAAATAAAAGAGTGAGAGAAGTGGCAAAGCATATAGTTGGGACGCGGCTTGAGAATTATGAAATGACGTGCATTAGACTATTGGAAAGACTCGAGTTGGCCGACAAACCGGCTTAATTATAATTAAACTAGACCATGGTTTTATTTTTGTGCGTACGAGTATTTAAAATTTATTGACTCTACTAATTTGAATTTGTATCGAATATGAGTTTACTAGAAGAATAATTTTGTTTTCTCATTTTCGTGCATAATTATAGAGAAAAATTATATGTATTATTATATGTTATGCATTGAATAGATTATGTGATGCATTTTCTTTTTTGTTATTCCATGCAAAGAATAATAGTATGTTTTTGATAAAAAATAATTCAACTTAAATTTCATATATTAAAAGATGATTTATAATCACAAAAATATATTTATAATTTTTTTATTTTAGAGCACAAATTTCAGAAGTTTTTTCACTATAAAAAGCACATGTGATTTCCCGAAAAGACCAACGAGAATAATTTATATATTATTTTATGCGAGTTAAAAAATGAAATAGCGCATTTGAATAACAAAAATCGTACTTAAATAATAATTCTTACATTTTTAATATCTCTCTAACTTTAATAATAAATAAAACGACACCTTACTTTTTAAATGTTTTGCTAGATTTTGACTTTGAATATACTCATAAGACTTTATCACCATGTTTTTTTAAAAAAGGTTTTCCTATTTCAAAACTAGGTGTTGTTTCTAATAAATTTCTTGGAACTTAATTACGATGGGGAAAAAATGATTTTTATTACCGAAAACTCATTAAAATTAATTGTTTAATAAATTATTGAACAAATTAGAAAGAAAATTCTAGAAAAGAAGATCTTTCCTTTGCAAAAGTCCAACATGGACAAGGCATTTAAACGTTGAATTATTTTAGCAACAATAATATCTTTATTGTAACGACTTTGATGTATGAGTGAAGTTCTTTAACTAATTGATATCGTCTTGCATTTACGTTCTTCAATTTTGGTTGTGCACAAGTAGACATTTAAATTTGTATAAAGTTGAACAAGAAGACACACATGTTCCACAGCATAATACACGTAGGACGTTATGTAGGATGTCACGTAGGACACAAATTGACATGTAGGACGTGTGCTTCTACTTGTTCAACTCTACACAAATTTAAATATCTACTTGTCCATACCTAAAGTTAGAGGACTTAGATATTAGATGGTGCCAATAGTTAAATGACATGTTTATGTATAATGATTTTTTTTGACGAATTTATACCACTAGACAAAGTGTCTAACAATTTTTTATAATAATTAAATAAAACCCTCGACGTAAATAAATACCAATTAAGGGGACATAGATCCTATCTTACTAATCTTAATGAGATAACGAATTGTCGAATTATTTTCCACTTTGAGATTGCTTTAAATCCTTAGTACAAGCCATGTTGGGCCAAAATTGATGGATAGATATTGAACAATTAACTTGAATATATATGTATATATAATTCAAGTATACTTTATGTACATCGATTAAGAATAAGTAAATAATTAGTCTGACCAACTATTTGTGTAAAGATTTCACAACACATTTTAAAGTAGTCGATATATGATCCTTTGACAAATAAAACGAGCGTTGATAGATTAATAGAAACAAACAATTTTACCTCAAAAGAATAAATAAGAAAAACATAAGCAAAATGTTGAAGTTTAAAAAAACATTTAAAATAATTTGATACAAAAATGTGATTCAATTATTTTTACAGGTTGTAATTATGTTATGTAATATTTTATTAGATGGATTTTATAAATGAATACAAATAGGTAATCTTTCTACTCTTAGTAATAATCATGTAAAAATTCCGAATAAAAACAATCTAATTTTTTTTATTATTATTATAAAGAATAAATTACATGAATATAATAAAATCAACTCAACAAGATCTTCTTATTCAATATAACAACAATATTTATTGTAAAAATAAAAGTAAAACAAAATAGAAGTAAAATGTTCAAGACCAAAGAAACATTGAAAATAACTTATTTCTGAAAAGAGAATGGTAACAATTAAGAAATAACAATTTTCTTTCTTTCTTCAAATAGTGAAGTCACTCTAATTTATTTGTGTCCTTCTAGTATTGTGGCAATGAGCACTCAATAGGCATAACTCCTTTGAATCTTTTCACATCTTTGCAATAATCATAGATCATATACTTACTCCTCATTGAGTTCATTTGACCAAGTTTATTTGCACTCAATTTATTGTATAGAGGTGAACTCCACCAATTGGTTTTTGTAGGAATTGCACATTGGGAAATACTCATTGGTCCATTCCAATAACAAGCTCTTGGCCTAAACTTTCTATAAGTTGCAATAAATGGTGCATTTGTCCAATCAATTTTAACAAGACCACCTCTTGTTGCCCAATCATCAGCATTCCATAGGCTAGTGTAGACTCTCATTCCTTGTTTGTTTGGGAATGGAATTCCTTTGGCTTGGTAGTTTCTAAATACCCTAATTGGGATACCATCAATGTACCATCTGAAAAAAAAAAAATCAAACATTGCCACAACAAATTTCAAAAAATTGTCTAGTTTGTTAAAGTGTGTTTGGTATGACAGAAGTCATCCTCGGAAAATATTTAGAGTGTTTAGTTGGAGAGTGGAATATCTTTCGAAAGAAACATTTACTATTAAAGATTGATTATTTGTACTATTATTATTATGAGTCCATCTGTTTTAATTTATGTGATGGTGTTTGGCTGGACATGATGTTTAAGAAAGAAAAACTTTTGAAACTTTTGGTTTAAAACAAACGACAAACATTTGTGTCACTATAAAACATCTTGTTCAGAGTAAAATGAGAAGTTTAAAGTTAAATTGTTTCTAAATAAAAGAGTATAATATTTTTTTTTAGAATATACTAAAAACCGAAATTATAGTGGCACACCAAATAGTGTTTTTATGAAGTTAAGAGTTGGTTAAACCAGTGATATAAAGTTAAGAGTTGAGATAATCGTAAAGAAAACTTTCACCAAAAGTGTTGGAAAGTCATTTTATCTCTTTGATGATTTTTTTTCCTTGTATTTTTCGGCAATCAAACACCAGAAAATTGACTTAATTTTGAAGAACATATTTGAAATTTATACAAAATAAAGGTGGAGATAGTTTGGTTAATAAATAACACGAATTTCATATAATGGAAGAAAGTTATCTGAAAAGATCGACTTACACCACAGTATTAGGATTCCAATGAATGGTATAGTTGTGAAAATCCGCAGTTGGATCAAACCAAGGGTAGAATTGTTGCTCCCTATTTCCAACACCTTGGGTGTAAATATTTGTGTGTATAAT
This sequence comes from Solanum appendiculatum, assembly GCA_018342035.1. Lineage (NCBI taxonomy): Eukaryota > Viridiplantae > Streptophyta > Magnoliopsida > Solanales > Solanaceae > Solanum > Solanum appendiculatum. The sequence continues at coordinate 217,093 of JAGDQO010000973.1, forward strand.
ATAAGGTTGTCCTGATATATTTCCTAAAAATTCGAAATCGATTTCATCATGCTTGGTACCAGTAGAAGATAGCTGCCATGATAAATTAAAAATAAAAACATCATTATACAAAAAATGTTTACATCTTATGATATATTATTAGTGTATAAAACTTAAAGTCGGTTAATTTTGTCACAAAATGAATGTTATACAAATATACTTACATAGTATGTTGTGACAGTTCCAGCAGAGTTGTTAGGTACCAGCTTGATAAGCATTTCAAAGCTACCAAAGAGAAATGATCTTTTTGATTGAGCACCAGAGCCTGAAATTTAAATTGAAAAGTCAAAGACGAATCTAGAGCAAATTATATAAGTATTGATAACTATTTTCAAATTGTGTACACATATGTGCAAATTTCAAGATGTATATCTATAGTCAGATCACACTCATTTTGAACCAATTGTATCCAGATTATGAATCCATCTCTACCTAGAGCTGTCATTATCGAAGCAAGGGTATGGCTAGTTGGTTGTTCAGACTAGAGCCAATTGAATCTCCTTCCCCGAAAAAAAATTACACTATATAAATAGGTTAATTTTTTTTTAATTATTGTATATAAACTATTGAATAGCGTAAACATAAATAGAAAATTTTAGTGCGGTGATAAAGGGGTTCTAATATTATTTTTGGTCTTAGGTTCAGATCCCAAATATGACATTCTAATATTTTTTTTGGATTCCCATTATATATATAAATTCCTGGCTCCGCTACTAAATTGAAAAATTCGAAAAAAATTAAAACTTATACCTGCAGATTTATCAAGAACAAGTTGAAGATCATCCCCTAGCAATTTACAATGATGAGCACCCCAATTGACATACATGCTACTTGATGTCATCCCAATAACTAGATATGAATGAAATGCAATTGTTGCAATAATCATCAAAATCAAGGAATTAATGATTTTTGCCATCCTTAATTAATTCTTGTGACACTTTTTTTCTTCAATTGGAAATTGTACATTTTGCTATTAGACTATGGTGGATTTATATAGCATAATTTTATTTTATTTTTAAAAAAAGCTTTGAATTAGTATGTGTAATTTTATGTATTTGTACTGCTGACCATGTTTGAAGTTGACATTCTAACTAATACCAAGTAGATGCAGTTGACAATTAATCAAGAAATTTGGTTACATGTATGTTGCATTTGTTGGTGTTTGAACAATATTTTAGATTGATAATTGAAGTTTATGGTTACAAATTATATAAATTGAAGTTTAATATATATGTCTTGTATTTTGGGAGACAACTTTTAGTTGATGATTGAATATTGATATTTATGGTTAAGGTGCATTTTACACCTTATGTGAATTTCATTAGGAGAAAAGTGAATATTTTTATTTGTAAGGCATATCAAAAATTTAAATGATGTGCACACTTTTGGTTCGATGACGATGTCACTCGAGAGATAAACTCATAAGTCTATTGGACCAAAACGGACAATACATGTCACATGGGTCATGAAACTAGAATTTGTACAAGGGGGCGGAGCTAGAAGTTTGGATATGGTTCGATCGAATCTTATATATATCTTTTGTTTAAACAATATATTTGTATTAACAAATTTTAAACATGTACAAATATGAAATTTAGAACTCAATTTTACCACTTGAAATCGTCACTCTAAAATTTAGTTATGATCATAAAGTAGAAATTTTGGCTCCACCTCTGTTTGTCTGTATGAGCTTTGAGGTTCCTATTGTGTGTTGACATACTCCCTTCCTCTCAAATTATCTGTCATGTTTCTCTTTTACATAACTCTTTAAAAAATATTAATCAGGAGGGAATTTTGACTATTTTACCCTCATTTATATCTCAAGATAATCTCTCTTCATATATTTACTCTATTAAGGTGTTTGTGGTCTTTAAGAACAATTACAACTAAGGATAAAATAGGAAAAAGGTTAATTAATTTTGTCTTAAACTTCTAAAATAACAAATAGTTTAAGATACCTATAACATATAATTTGAAACGAAGGAAGTTATAAATACTCATTTTATCTAACTAGCTTATTAGGTTCTTCCCTAGCTATGACACATTAACGTGCATGAGGCTAAAATATGAGAAGTGATCAACTCTATAAGGACTTCATAACTATATTAGGTCTAATTAATTAATTAATTAAGACGTGCAGGCCTTAATTAATTTCATTCTTTGAATTGATATATGACTCATATATCTATATAATTATGATTAGTCTATGAAAATATTGATCCCAAGGTGCGTCGTACTCCTAAATACTTCGATTATCTACCTCTACTTTATGTTTATGAATTCGTCTCACTTGCTTGAGAGTATAAGATATCATTACAAAAATAAAATTTGAAAAAAATATATTTGAACATGACTTCTCAAAATATAATCTACTATTTTAAAGAGTTTTCTATCATATATTGAGGAAGCTACACCTAGATACATATATTTTTGCTACCAGATACACTAAAATAGGGAGAGAGGCGAGCGAAATGATTATGTATTTCAGATACATGCGAATCACACCAGATACACACTGAATACATGCATCTATATGTATCTGATGTGATTCTCATTTATCTAGGATATTAGATATGTAGGAGTGTGGCAAGCCAGATTGGAGAGAGGCAGCAAGATTTGTTATGTATTCTAGATACATGCGAATCCACTTGGATTCAATGTATCTATAACAAATTACACCTAATTTTGACCTCATATATCCTGAGATACATGTATCTAAACGTATCTGGACGCACCAAAATCTAGTAAGATTTGTAATATTACAAACTAGAGTATATCTAAGTAATGAACTCCAAAACTACTGGAATTTCGTTAAGTTTCACTTTTATTTTATAGAATACAAAAAATTGAAATAAGTTTTGATATATTAAAATAGCCCCAACAGTCATATTTTGGATTAGAAAGAGGCCTGAAGCTATTTTGGGCCAACTGTGATGGATAGATATTGAAGGATTAACCTGAATAGCTATCCACTAAACCGCATAAATTTAAAATAACTTGACGATGTATAATATATGTATGATATGTGTATAATCATGTATAATATATATATATATATATATATATATATTATCTAGAAAATATGAGCCTTGATGTATTAATAGAAACAATCAGTTTTACCTCAAAAGAATGGAGAGTGTGTATATATATATACGAACACTCATGTAAAAATCCCGAATAAAAACAATTTTATTTTTGCATAAACAATATCAACTCAACAAGATCTTTCTCAAAACAACAAAATTATTAAAGAAAATAAATATAACCAAAATGTTGAAGTTCAAAGAAACATTGAAAATAATTCATTCCCTAAAGGAGAATGAAAACAATTAAGAAATGTAGCTTTCATTGCTGCGTCGATAGGGTCAAAGCAACTTCTTTTCTTTCTTCAGGTAGTGAAGTCACTCCGACTTGTTTGTATCCTTCTAGTATTGTGGCAATGAGCACTCAATAGGCATAACTCCCTTGAATCTTTTCACATCTTTGCAATAATCATAGATCATATTCTTGCTTCTAATTGAGATCATTTCACCAACTTTATTTGCACTCAATTTATAGTACAAAGGTGAACTCCACCAATTGGAATTTGTTGGAATTGCACATTGGGAAATACTTATTGGTCCATTCCAATAACAAGCTCTTGGTCTAAAATTTCTATAAGTTGCAATAAATGGTGCATTTGTCCAATCAATTTTAACAAGACCACCTCTTGTTGCCCAACTATCAGCATTCCATAGACTAGTGTAGACTCCCATACCTTGTTTGTTTGGGAATGGAATTCCTTTGGCGTGGTAGTTTCTAAATACCCTAATTGGAATACTATCAATGAACCATCTGGAAAAAAAAAGTCACATCAAATTTCAAGACTGATAGATTCTGACAACATGTTTGATACGATAAATGTTATTTTCAAATAATATTTTTCTGAAAAATAAACGTATTTGTTATGAAGTTAAGAGCTTGTTAAAATAGTGGCGTGAAGTTGCGAAGAGTTGAAATAATTGTAAAGGAGAGTGATTTCCATCCGTAGAAAGTATATCATCAAACTTCAAGATTGTCTAGTTTTCTAAAGTTGGATTTTTAGTATATTTATATTTAGATATAAATTAATTCTAATTTTTTATTTATTATCTTTTATGAGATGGTTTATAACTAGACAAATGTTTAAGACATATATTTTAAATCATAAATTTCAAAAAATTCTTTAAATTGAGTGGTTAGTAAAATAATATCACATATTGAGACGAAAAAATAATTTTCTTTTTAAAGAAAAATCGAAAAATATTTTCCAGCCGCATATCAAAAGCATTAGTAGATAGATAGTAAGGATGGGGAAAGTTTATATGTAAATCGATTTTGATATAATGAAAGGAAGTTGTCTGAAAAGATCGACTTACACGACAGCGTTAGGGTTCCAATGAATGGTGTAATTGTGAAAAGCAGCAGTTGGATCAAACCATGGATAAAATTGTTGCTCTCTATTTCCAACACCTTGGGTGTAAATATTTGTGTGTATAATATAAGGATGTCCCGATATATTTCCTAGAAATTCGAAATCGATTTCATCATGCTTGGTACCAGTAGAAGATAGCTGCCACAATAAAATAAATTTTACGTCTCATTATATATTGTCAGTGTACAAAATTTAAAATTGATTAATTTTGTTATAGATTGAATATTGTACAAGTATACTTACATAATATGTTGTGACAGTTCCAGCAGAGTTGTTAGGTACCAACTTGAGAAGCATTTCAAAGCTACCAAAGAGAAATGAATTTTTTGATTGGGCACCAGAGCCTGAAGTTGAAACCACAACAATTAGTAAACTCGGAAAAACAATAGTTAATAATAATGGTATATTAGGAACTAAGTAATGAATTATCTCTTGATTTTCAAACTGGACAAGTAAGAATTAAGGGAAAAAGTAGCTCATGAAAATGTGATCACACAATTTATTTAAATTTGGACGAATTATTGACCCGGCGTCTCTTTATCAGTTCAATCCATTTTGATCCGTTCAGTCCATCTAAAAACTTGGGCTGATATGTAGCTCAAATTAATCTATATGAAAGACCTTGCTAAAATATTTGTGATTGTTTAATTTATTATGTAGAAAAAAAGTTTTATTTGGCACTTAAGTAAATGATAACAAGAAAGAAATTAAAACTTAGTAAAAATTAAGTGAATTGAGTTATGATCCATTTCTTAGCTTATGTCAGCTCAAGTAACTTTGGATGAGTCCCATCTATTGAAAAAATCATTTTGACCCACCTAAATTCAACTCAATCCGTCTATCTGACATTCTATCATATATATATCACCAAAAAAATTGTAACTTGCCTGCAGATTTATCAAGAACAAGTTGAAGATCATCCCCTTGAAGTTTACAATGATGAGCACCCCAATTGACATACATGCTACTTGATGTCCATCCATTGACTAAATATGAATGAAATGTAATTGTTGCAATAATCATCAAAACCAAGGAATTAAAATCTATGAATTTTGCCATCTTCAATTAATTCTTGTGATCACACTTGGAAATTATATATTTTCTCTTAGGCTATGTAGGGTTTATATAGCAAAACAATAAAAAAGACCTTTTCAATTACTATATTGTAAACTTGTTTTATAAATTTTGTGCTGACCATGTTTGAAGTTGACATTCCAAAATACCGTGTGGATGTAGTTGGCATATTAATCAAGAAATTTGGTTACATGTATGTTGTATTTTTGTTAGTTTTTTAAGCAAGAAAAAAGAATGTTAGTGATGATAATTGATGTTTAATATAGTATTTTAGGAGACCGTTTTTACTTGATGATTGACATTTATGGTTACACTCTTTTGCAAAAGTATTGTGATATTCATGTATTTTTGCTACCAGATACACTAAAATAGGGAGAGAGACGAGCGAAATGATTATGTATTTCAGATACATGTGAATCACACCAGATACACACTAGATACATGCATCTATATGTACCTGATGTGATTCACATATATCTGGGATATCAGATACATAGGAGTGTGACAAGCGAGATTGAAGAGAGGCAATGAGATTCGTTATGTATGCTAGATACATGCGAATCCACTTTGATACAATGTATCTAGAACAAATTACACCTAATTTTGACCCCATATATCCTGAGATACATGTATCTAAACGTATCTGGACGCACCAAAATCTAGTAAGATTTGTAATATTACAAACTATAGTATATCTAAATAATGCGAGCTCCAAAACTAGTGGAATTTCGTTAAGTTTCACTTTTATTTTACAGATAGAATACAAAAAAATGGAATAAGTTTTGAAATATTAAAAGGAAAAATTAGCAAACTAGTCACAATCCCTGACATAATTATTAAAAACATCTACACTTTAAAATAATTATTTAAAATGTCATTATGTCAATATTTTAGAAAATAAATTGTATCCTAATATAATTAATTTTCTTTCCTTTTATTTCTCAAATTAGGCCCACATTGGACCCTTTTCTTACTCCATTATCACGTACAAAATTTAAAAAAATATCACCATTACCCACTTACCCCTCTTTCTAGGTTTTACCCAAATCACTCCTTTCTCTCTCTGCCCTTTTTCACCATTGTTATCTACTTTTCTTGTTTAAGAAAATCAACTCTTCAAATTTCCTACAATTTGTTCAAGAAATCTCACAATTAATTCAAAAGATTTTTCACCCAATGATAAAGGTAAATTCAAAGTCAATAAGTATTTTGTGAGATTTCTTGTGATTTTGTTTACATATTCACCAAGTATTTTATATTTCGAATTTTTTCGTCTTTTAAACAGTATTGTTCAATATTTTTGTGAGTTTGTTTTTTCATATTCACCAAGTATTTTGTGAGATTTCCCTCTTTTATATATTTCAGATTTTTCGTCTTTTAAACACTATTGTTCAATTTTTTAGTGATTTTGTTTTCATATTTGAGATTTAGTAGATTGTAGTAATCTACATTAGCATTCATATATCATATATTGTTTTATTTTTTATACATTCATATTTAATAATTTCGAATTTTGCTTATAGAGTTATTCATGCACAAGTGAATACGGATTTGGATTTGGGTTTGGTAAACAAAAAATCAGAAAAAAGGAACATGGCAGATGAAGAAGAAGAAGGAAAAGAAAGAGAGAGTCAGAGAAGAATGTTTCAAAAATTGTATTCATACCAGAATTGTATTCATATTAATTTTTGTTTGTCAATTGTTTTTCTTTTACTCAGCATTTATATTTTTATTATGAACATTGTATTTCTTTTTTAGTTTGTAGTCATTCCAATAGGTATGCCAAGTGGATTTGTATTTCTTATACATATATGTATCATATTTTTTTCATAGTCAATTTGTAATTTTTTTTAGAATATTGTATCCTTTTTCAACAGATTATATTATTTCCACTATGTATGCTATTTTTTTTTCTAGAATCTTGTATCCCTATTTCTTTCACAGTCAATTTGTATATTTTTTTTTAGAATATTGTATCCTTCCTCGACAGATTGTATTATTTCCACCACGTCACACAAATTCTTCTTCCTTCCGCTATCGTCTTTTTTGACTTTATATAAACTGGATACAATATGTTCCACTTCTTGATGTTCTTAATTTCACCATCCATGATTAAGATCTTGATAAAGGAGAAAAATTGAGATTGAAACTGTTGATCCAATCGAATGAGAAAGGGGATTTCTTTGAAATTATAACGGATGAGAATTTTAAGTGATATGTCCCTTTTTTTAAAAAATATTCTCTCACCTGATTTTCTCTTTTCTGTTATTAAATAATTGTATTCTTGCAAATCAAACAAATAAAAAATACATAAATCAGATACATAACAAACTAAAATATTGACATTTTAAATAAATATTGAAAGTGTGGCTAAGGGGTTCTATTAAATGTCAAAATATTGACATTTTAAAATAGCCCCAACAGTCATATTTTGGATTAAAAAGAGGCCTGAAGCTATTTTGGGCCAACTGTGATGGATAGATATTGAATGATTAACCTGAATAGCTATCCACTAAACCACATAAATTTAAAATAACTTGAAGGTGTATAATATATGTATGATATGTGTATAATCATGTATAATATATAAATATATATATATACACACACACACTCATGTAAAAATCCCAAATAAAAACAATTTTTATTTTTGCATAAATAATATCAACTCAACAAGATCTTTCTCAAAACAACAAAATTATTAAAGAAAATAAATATAACCAAAATGTTGAAGTTCAAAGAAACATTGAAAATAATTCATTCCCTAAAGGAGAATGAAAACAATTAAGAAATGTAGCTTTCATTGCTGCTTCGATAGGGTCAAAGCAACTTCTTTTCTTTCTTCAGGTAGTGAAGTCACTCCGACTTGTTTGTATCCTTCTAGTATTGTGGCAATGAGCACTCAATAGGCATAACTCCCTTGAATCTTTTCACATCTTTGCAATAATCATAGATCATATTCTTGCTTCTAATTGAGATCATTTCACCAACTTTATTTGCACTCAATTTATAGTACAAAGGTGAACTCCACCAATTGGAATTTGTTGGAATTGCACATTGGGAAATACTTATTGGTCCATTCCAATAACAAGCTCTTGGTCTAAAATTTCTATAAGTTGCAATAAATGGTGCATTTGTCCAATCAATTTTAACAAGACCACCTCTTGTTGCCCAACTATCAGCATTCCATAGACTAGTGTAGACTCCCATACCTTGTTTGTTTGGGAATGGAATTCCTTTGGCTTGGTAGTTTCTAAATACCCTAATTGGAATACTATCAATGAACCATCTGGAAAAAAAAAGTCACATCAAATTTCAAGACTGATAGATTCTGACAACATGTTTGATACGATAAAAGTTATTTTCAAATAATATTTTTCTGAAAAATAAACGTATTTGTTATGAAGTTAAGAGCTTGTTAAAATAGTGGCGTGAAGTTTCGAAGAGTTTGAAATAATTGTAAAGGAGAGTGATTTCCATCCGTAGAAAGTATATCATCAAATTTCAAGATTGTCTAGTTTTCTAAAGTTGGATTTTTAGTATGTTTGAAATAGAATGATGTGTTTATATTTAGACATAATTTAATTTTAATTTTTTTATTTTATCATCCTTTATGAAAGCACTAGTAGATAAATAGTAAGGACGGGGAAAGTTTATATGTAGATCGATTTTGATATTATGAAAAGAAGTTGTCTAAAAAGATCGACTTACACCACAGCGTTAGGGTTCCAATGAATGGTGTAATTGTGAAAAGCAGCAGTTGGATCAAACCATGGATAAAATTGTTGCTCTCTATTTCCAACACCTTGGGTGTAAATATTTGTGTGTATAATATAAGGATGTCCTGATATATTTCCTAGAAATTCGAAATCGATTTCATCATGCTTGGTACCAGTAGAAGATAGCTGCCACAATAAAATAAATTAACATTATTATATAAATAACGTTTACGTCTCATTATATATTGTCAGTGTACAAAATTTAAAATTGATTAATTTTGTTATAGATCGAATATTGTACAACTATACTTACATAATATGTTGTGACAGTGCCAGCAGAATTGTTAGGTACCAACTTGAGAAGCATTTCAAAGCTACCAAAGAGAAATGAATTTTTTGATTGGGCACCAGAGCCTGAAGTTGAGACCACAACAATTAGTAAACTTGGAAAAACTATAGTTAATAATAAGAGTATATTAGGAACTAAGTAATGAATTATCTCTTGATTTTCAAACTGGACAAGTAAGAATTAAGGGGAAAAATAGCTCATGAAAATGTGATCACACAATTTATTTAAATTTGGACGAATTATTGACCCGACGTCTCTTTATCAGTTCAATCCATTTTGATCCGTTCAGTCCATCTAAAAACTTGGGCTGATATGTAGCTCAAATTAATCTATATGAAAGACCTTGCTAAAATATTTTTGATTTTTTAATTTAATATGTAGAAAAAAAGTTTTATTTGGCACTTAAGTAAATGATAACAAGAAAGAAATTAAAACTTAGTAAAAATTAAGTGAATTGAGTTATGATCCATTTCTTAGCTTATGTCAGCTCAAGTAACTTTGAATGAGTCGCATCTATTGAAAAAATTCATTTTTACCCACCTAAATTCAACTCAATCCGTCTATCTGACATTCTATCATATATATATCACCAAAAAAATTGTAACTTGCCTGCAGATTTATCAAGAACAAGTTGAAGATCATCCCCTTGAAGTTTACAATGATGAGCACCCCAATTGACATACATGCTACTTGATGTCCATCCATTGACTAAATATGAATGAAATGTAATTGTTGCAATAATCATCAAAACCAAGGAATTAAAATCTATGATTTTTGCCATCTTCAATTAATTCTTGTGATCACACACACTTTTTTTTTTTTTTTGTGAGTGATCACACTTGGAAATTGTATATTTTGTCTTAGGCTATGTAGGGTTTATATAGCAAAACAATAAAAAAAACCTTTTCAATTACTATATTGTAAACTTGTTTTATAAATTTTGTGCTGACCATGTTTGAAGTTGACATTCCAAAATACCGTGTGGATGTAGTTGGCAAATTAATCAAGAAATTTGGTTACATGTATGTTGTATTTTTGTTAGTTTTTTAAGCAAGGAAAAAGAATGTTAGTGATGATAATTGAAGTTTAATATAGTATTTTAGGAGACCATTTTTACTTGATGATTGACATTTACGGTTACACTATTTTGCAAAAGTATTGTGATATTCATGACGGAGAGCGGGCTAACAAGAATATGTAAAAAAAATAAAAAAAATAAAAAAAGAAATGACAAGCTTTTCCTTAAATAATATATTTGTATTAACAACTTTTAAAATATGTACAAATATGAAATTTAGAACCCAATTTTACCCCTTGATGAAGTTGTCACTCTAAAATTTAGCTATGATCATAAAGTAGAAATTTTAACTTCGCCTCTGCTCGTACATATGAGCTTTGAGGACGATCTTGTTGTGTGTTGTTATACTTCCTCCGTCTCAAATTATCTGTCGTGTTTCTATTTTATACGCTCTTTAAAAAGATATTAATAAGGAGGGAATTTGGCTATTTTACCCTTATTTATATCTCAAGATAATCTTTTTTCATATACTTACTCTATTGAGTTGTTTGTAATCTTTAAGAACAACTACGCCAAGGATAAAATAGGAAAAAAGGTTAATTAATTTATTCTTAGACTTTTAAAATAATAAAAAATTGGAGATATCTATTTTTAAAAATAACGACAAATAATTTGAAACGGAGGATATACTATATAATCATTTTATCTAATTAACAAGCTTGTGAAGGTCTTCCCGACACAAATTTTAAAATGTATAAAGTTGGAATTTTGAGTTTTGAATGACGTGCATGAGACTAAAATATGAGAAGTGATATTAGGTCTAATTAATTAATTAATTAAGACGTGCAGACATTTTTTTTTATGTTTTTTATTTTCTTTATATTTTTTCTAAACATGTAGACCTTAATTAACGACATCTTTAAAATTGATACAACTATATAAATTGTAAGTCACGTCATCCATATTCGATGTTTACACCAAACACATCAATGCATTACATGTGTCAATGTATATAACCTCTTACAATATCGATTGTTAATCATGGTTAAGTGATGTGTAAATTATTATCACTTTAGTTTGTACTTCACTCTTTAAGGTTAAATTAATTTAATTGGTTTAAACATAGAGTGAGAGTAAATTTTTATTGCATTTGGCCTTTTGAAGTAGTACTTCTAAATTTCACACTTTTTAAATTTGTTTTTCAACATAGTTAAGTGGTGTTTGAAAGACTTTTAAAGCTTGTGGTCTAAAACTATGAATCATTATTTCATTAAGGATAAAATGAGAAATTTAAAAATTAAATTATTTTTGAATAAAAAAGTGTCATTTGGGACCGATTTAAAAAGAAAAATGTGTAATATAAATTGAGACAGAGGAAGTGATGTTATTTGAATTGGGCTACTAAAAGCTTCCTACCTCGTTCTTCTTAAAAGTGGCCCAACCTAAATGATACCTAAGGAGTGCAGGTTGAATTTGAGGCCCAATTTACAAGCTCACCTACTATACACTAAATTTATTCATAAATCGTAGAGTAATTTAAACAGGATCGACTGAGGATACCTATATTGGAGTTCGATTATATTCAAATCATTTGTTGCCGGGCCTATTATGGGGGCAACGCTCCTAACAAGAATTTTTTTTTCCATATTTAAGGCTCGAACTTGAAAGCTTTGATTAAGAATTGTGAGATCCTAAGCATCCTACCATAGTTCATGTAAGTAACTGGCGATTAATAACATATGTGTTAGAAATATTTGGTGGAATTACAATCACATGATTGAGACATTATATTTTTTAAATCAAGAGAAAAGTTCGAGGTGGCAACTAAGCGGGTTGCGTTAAATTGAATCAAATTAATAGATGAATCATAACTCAATCTATCCAATGTTTGTTTGGGACATATGATTTGGGTCTCAATGAGTCAAAAATAAAATCAAAATTCATAACTCAAACGGCCAACATGACACAATTTCTCAATAATATGTCTGAATCTATAATTTTAATAGTACAATGAGTTATGTGTTAAATACTTTAAAGATTGAATTCATAAGATTTAAATTTTAGATCTGTCTTTACATCCATAATTAGAGGTCTCGAGTTTGAGCCCTGGATATGAAGAAAATCTTGTTGGGAGCGCCACCCTCAAATAGGCCCTACAATGCGCTATTCAAATTTAATCCAACCTTAATACAAGTATCGAACACCGATGAAAAACAAAAATACATATGTAGTGATTTTCAAGTGATAGATTATTTTAATTGAAGGCATGGAAATGACAAGTGTTGACCAAATCCGACATGTTATTATGTAAAGCTAATTAATTATGTGCAACATGGAACTAACTTTAGTCAATTATATATATATATATATATATATATATATATATATATATATATATATATATAGATATATATATCACAATTACAACTCACATTAATTAGCAAATTTAAATGCCTGACAGACCATTAAGGGTTGTGATCTTAATTACCTGGTCCAAATCAACAATTATTGGTTTTTAGTAATTTCTTGAGTGTAATAGGATATGTGGAATCTCATCCTCAATTAGTGAAAGAGGTTTTGGGTTCGAATCTGTCTTATACGGAGTCGTCTTTGTAAGGGCGAGATTTTTTTATGCATATTCAAATTTAATTTAAACTCAATGTAGTTATCAAATATCGAACTGAAAACAAAAAAAATGTATGAAATCTATAAACATGTAATCAATTATAGATTTTGGATTCAAGCCTTGTAAATAAAGATTTTTCTAATAGAACGTGAATATGAATTAATTAAACCAGTGAGTTTTGAATACCGAATAAATAAATTAACTTTTAAAATATTGTAATATCATAATATAAATAAACTTTTAAAAAATTGTAATATCATAATGACGTAGAGTTGGGATGTGAAAGAAGTGAACCAAATGCTTAACTCAACTTCAAAATCATGCTCAAGATCATGAGGATTGACAAAGATCCTATAAGGAAATTGATATTACATCTTACGATCGATATGGGATAACTTAACACTCTCACTCTTATTTACATATGTCAACTAAAGCATGAATAATATAATATGAGAGTTCAATATCGAGTAAATTAAAAAAATGAGATGTATCTGATTTTGAATCATTTGATACAATAAACCTTGAACCTAACTCAAAGGCTATAGATTATTAAGCAAGAATTATCTAAGATCAACAAGAGAAGTGGAAACAGTCCAAACACATTCTTAATACAATATGATATTATTCGTTTTAAATTAAGCGTGCATAAAATATATTATTAAGAGTATCCAACACTTATAAGTAGCTCATTAATCTTTTCAATTATCATTATGAGATTTTGTTCGCACACCCAATAATATAATCACCAGAATTGGGAAATTGTGTTAAAGGGCCCATATATCAGATGCAAAATGTAATCTAATTCTAGTCATAAGTCAAGATATAAAGATTGTCAATGAATTGGTTTTTCCAAAAGCCAATTAAAGTATTTCATGAATTCAACTATATATCATAATGAATAAGGTACAATTTTCTTTAAACTTATCTTTTACAATAGTGACTATCATATGATATATAATTAGCATCTTGACATTATTAACATTATAGTTGATATATGTTTTGAATTATGATCATTTTTCATACATTGTACCAAATCAAAAAACATCTCAACACTAAAAAAAGTCCATAAAGATGCATACAAAAAATGAGGAAATCAAAAAAAAATTGTTCCCTTTTTTTTTACCTAATGAGGAAGAATGTTGATTTTCAACATAGCACCAAATTAGTCTAGCTATCCACTTTAATTCTATGTTCCCCCTATACCTTCTTTTATAAAGTTGAATACTGTTTAATAATGTGATTTATTGTTGATAGAAAACATACCAGAATCATGAATCTAAAGTACTACTTGTACTTATTTGCTGAGGCGAAATCAGAATTTGAACGGTATAAATTTAAAAATTATGAATTATAATAATATCAGGTGTTAGTAATTGGTAGGTATAAATTATTTTTTGTATACATTTGATGAATTTTGTTAATACAAATACAAAATGTGAACTAAAGTTATTATATCTGATTGAATCTGTACATCAGTTTCTAGCTCTGTCCCTACTTATTCACAACAACAAAAAAAAAAGAAGGGAGAAAATTCAAATAATATACCATCAAACTTTTAATTAGAAATGGTTCACTCAAGCTATTTATTAATAGTTGGGCGTATTTATATTATTTTCTTAATTACTCTACACTAACAACTCAAATAGCCAACTTTGAAAAATCATAATTGAATTTGTGTCATTCATTTAAATGATCTAACTATTAATGGAGGACACGAATGAACACACATTGGAGATGCTTTTTTACTTCATATACCCCCAATGACGAGATTATTTGCTTCATATGACCTTTTCTGAAGCTATTATTGAATTTTGTCTATGTTAACAGACTAAATTTCTCCTTTAAAACATAGAAATAACGTTTACAGATCATTTTGTTTTTAAATAACCCTTTTCATAGTGTTGCTAATTCCAAAAAAAATCATAATGATATTCTAAAGTTTCATCCTTAGAATCTGAAATTCTATAATAATTATTATTTCTCCAGTACAATGACTGAAAAAGTGATTATTTGTGAATTTCACCCCTTTTAAAAGAAGTTTGGATGAATTCTTTTTCTTTTTTCAGACAAATTTAGACAAATTAACAAGTGGAATAATTTAAATTGTAGCCACAAAAAAGGATCATTTGTACAATTCCATGGATATTGTTTTCCAATTATTTTTTTAATGGAAAGTCAATTCCCTTCAATTACACTTTGCTTTTTCTAAATAAAAAAAAAAAAGACTACTGAATTTCAATAAGTTGCTCATAATAAACTTGTGCAACATTTGCAAAATACAAACCAAAGGGTGCTCTCTAATTTTTTTTTATTTTTTTAAAAACACTATTAGCTAATTAGTATCATAAAAAAAGATATATTCAAATCCATAGTAATAGTAGTTGTAAATTAAAGGGAAAGTCTGAGCTCCAAATCTAAATCTTGACAGCCATTTGATTCAGAATTTTGACTATTTGAACCAATAGAGTCACTTCTATCTTTCTTTCTCCTCCTTTCCATTGAATCCTACAAGATAAAATAACCAAAATAAATAAATAAATAAAATTAGAATCAATTTTATTATTGCATTAACATTAAAGTAATTGCAATAACAAGGGTTGTGTTGGAATAAATCAAAATTCGCAAATAACCGTTTTCTTGCTTGTGCAATTGAAATGTAGCATGTCATGGAGTATCAAATTTTACAGGTAAAAAGTTTACGGACATTGTCATGCATGAAGGTTTATATGTGAAAATTGAAACTCCATGACAGTGGTATTATTTCAATTACATTGGTAGAAAAGTGGCCAACCCACACTATTAATTACTATCTTGGTGGGATGGACATAATCCTTCCAAGATTCCACTCTCACTATCAGAAAATCGTTCATTTCAAATAGACGATATCACATCAGAATTTGACTCATCGATAAGGATTTTTGATTAAAAAAAAGTTGTCGAAAACTTTATCGACAAGTCACATTCTGACGAAATCCGTCAGAAATAGAGATTGTCTAGTAGTGCCTTAATAAGAGATATTGAATTTGAGCCCTCAAAATGAAATATAAATAAAATCTTGTGCTTCCCCTTTATTGAGTTTTATATGATGCAAATCCGGATTAGTCGCATCATCAAAGTGGATGCCAAAAAAAAATGCAAATTGTGCAACATGGAATTAATAAAGTAGCAAGTAAAATACCTCTATTTGCATGTTGTGGTGATGTCTAGTCATATTAGGTTGAGAATAAACTTGAGGATCATACACTGTGCCAGGATGCCAATTACTGAAATTTAACCACAAAAGTAATTAGAATCATTTGAGTCAAGTACAATTGACAATATTTTATGGAGATTAATAAGTACATTAAGAGATCAACAGTTTAAATTGTTCATTAATTATTAATATTCCTTGATTATGAAATGAGCAATAATTAAGTACCTTGGTCTAGAACTAGGCTGAGAATCTCCATATCTGATATTTGCTCCTTCAATGCCACTCATTCCCATCTGAAAATTTTGAGATGAAGTGAAAAGGCAATTAAATTAGCAGTCCGATACACAAAACATTCCATATTTACGTAGGGTCGGGGGAATGGTCATATCATAAGGGTTGTTATGTAGACAACATATTGGTTATTTTCACGGCTCAATTATGTGAACTATAGATCACATAGAAACAATTGCAAGGAAATAAATACTCTCTACATTTCAATTTATGTCTCTTAAAAAAAAAAGAATGTTACTTTCGATATACGGTAACTCTCTGTAAAGACTACAAGATTCAAAATGTGTTTTGATACACTGTACATAAGGTCACAAGATTCATTACTCTATCTTACTGTCTTAAACTTTGTGATAAGTCAAATCAAGACACATAAAATGAAACTGTACATAAGTTACAAGATCCAAAAATCTATCTTTTGTAAAATTTCATGTCCAATCAAAAAGACCCATAAGATGAAAAGGAGGAAGTATGAAGTAACCCCCATAAAGAGGGGAAAATGAAACTAGTAGTCTATAAATCTCCTACAAATACAAAGACTAGAATTCTCTTTCACAATTTACTCATTTAAAGAACTTATATATTTACTGTATGGAAAAGTTTATGAAAAGAAAGATCCTTCTTAAGCCCAAAGAGTTTACAAGAAAAAATAGTCTCTCTTTTACAAAATGTATAAATCTAAGTAAGTATGTATATCTAGGGTTTATATGGACTATCACATAAAAGATCAGAATTTTTTTTTATTAATGACACTAAGAGTAATTCTCTTTAAGATAAAATAAGAGTGAATTCAAGACAATCGCAAAAAATATGATCTAGACATATGGACAAGAAGTACATAATGTTTTGGGACATCTTCCCACATTATTGGAATGATAATTTTAAAAATCAAAAAAAACTTTGAGATCTTTAAAGTAAAATAGTTCAAATATCCAATAAATATATTTCAATTGCATACCATAATGCCTTGGTGGTTGGGAAAACCATAAGTAGAAGAAGTTGTTGAATATGAAGATGATGAATATGTTGCTTGTAGTCTCATATCCTCCTGCATATATACAAAATCCACAAATACAAAACAAAACTTTAGAGGGTCAAGAGTCAAATTCAAGAAAACAAACTATTGGGAGATAGGGTGTGCAGTGGCGGTTCAGAAATTTAGACGTTATGAATTTTAAATTGAGACAATACTTCTTATTTCTTACACTTATATAAAGTTCAAACATCATACCACTAAGTTTTAATCAAACATATGAACTTATTGTTAGATCCGCCACTAAAGACTTTTGAAGAGATAAAAGAAGATTAGAGTGCAAAACTCATGTGAGACAATGAATTCTAAAATGTATATCTAACATAACTCTATCTAATACTCGTTTCTTACTACATATAAAGTTTGAACTTCAGACCACTGAGTTTTAATTGAACATATGAACTTATTGTTAGATCTACCATTAAAATTTTTGAAGAGATAAAAATAATTAGAGTATATATAAATAATAAATAACATAACTCTATCTAATACTTGTTTTATACACATATAAAGTTCAAACTTCAGACCACTAAGTTTTAATCGAACAATAGATCTACTACTAAATTTTTTGAAGAAATAAAGAAGATTAGAATATATATTACTTGTTTCTTACACATATAAAGTTCGAACTTCAGACCACTGTGTTTTAATCGAACATAAGAACTTATTGTTAGATCCACCAGTAAAGACTTTTTTTTTTAGGAGATAATTAAACATGATAATTAGAAACAAATTAATTTAATTACCTGTGTGAGATTGTTGGCATAAGGATTGTTATTGTGAAGATAATTAGCACCCATTTCACTATGCAATCTAATTTTCTCTAATTGAGCAACACCAAGTCCTCTCTGTGGTTGCTTGTTTGGTTTTTCTGAATTATTTTTCTTGCTTTTTCTTGATGATCCTGATGAAGATGATGATGATCTTTCATTTCCAAAGTTTGGTTCACCAAAATAATTGCTCCCCATATTTTCTCAATTTTTTTTTTCAAAATAAAAATAAAAATTGAAACTTTGAGAATTTCTTGAAGAAAGAAATTAAAACCAAGAAAGATTCAAGAATTGAGATGATTTTTAGCACAAAAAATTTGTAGCATTATAAGGCTAAAACAATTAAAGAAAGAGAGAGAGAGATCTTCAAAAGGAGTAGTTCTTTTTTTTAATTTAAAAAAAAGAAGACAATAATTGCATAGCTGGAAGAGATTGCATATAGATTTATGGAGATTGATTTGATTTATCCTTATATTATTGGATTTTATACCCTTTATTATTATTATTATTATTATTTTGATTTCTTCGTCCGGTATTCAATATCTGTATAGAAATCAATTAAATCTGAATAATACTTCCTCTATCCAACAATAGTTGTCCACTATTGACTTGACACATGATTAAGAAGCAGTAAATGATAGGGATAATTTTACCAAATCACCCTTATTAAATATAAGTCATCTAAACATTGAAAAATGAATAGTATTTAATAGCAAGAGTAAAATAGAGACAACATGATAAATTATTTATTGGTTTTATAAACTAGACAAGTATTGTTGGCCATCACAAAATAGTATAATATACAAGTAAAGATGGACGGAGAAATACATTGTAGAACCTATTTTTAAGGGTGACATTCCCGATAAGATTTTTCCCAATATCAGGGGTTCAAAGATGAGACCTATACCCCTTGCATTTTTTTAAAATTTTTTAATTCGATTTTCAATATTTGTATTGAAGTCCGTCTAAATTTAAATTTATATGATATAAGACTCATTTGTAAAAATAACACTCTCAACGAAAAAAATACATTCTTAGAAGTTTGAACCCGAGACCAATACCTTTTACTTTTGCTTGCTAGTTAGCTCATTTTTGTGAATTTCTATAAAATTGTTTATCTCTATTATTATTATTAATTTATTTATTTATTTTTGTCTTAGTCAAGACTCAACACTTGATAGTGATTGTCTCTTTGATCACATAAACTCATTAAATAATGCAATAATTCTAAAATCATATATTTCACTTACGGGCTTGACCTCCTACGTTTCCTCACCCCCGCTATTTTACCATTTGTAAAAAAAAATGATAATTGATATTCATTTTGAAATCTCGACTAATTTAAATTTTCATTATACAATTTTTTAATAACAATTTTGTTCGTTCTATTTTTTTGTGGGATTATAGCGACCACCTATTATACACCTATAGTAACATTTAATAAAGAGTATGACTAAAAAAGAAAATAGTTATTATAAAGTAATAATTTTATAAAGAACGTATTGTTATCAAAATGGATGCAGATGTTAGAGGTAAGAAAATATAACATAAAAATCGATCCGAGAAAAATATTACTAACTTATATAGTGAGATATTATTTTATAAGAATAGTGTTATAGAGATG
Organism: Solanum appendiculatum; assembly: GCA_018342035.1. Lineage (NCBI taxonomy): Eukaryota > Viridiplantae > Streptophyta > Magnoliopsida > Solanales > Solanaceae > Solanum > Solanum appendiculatum. Next base: position 237,279 of record JAGDQO010000973.1, read on the forward strand.
TCTGACTATGTATATATATATATAAAAAATCCTATCTTCTATATTTTTAAAATTACTCGAAATCTTTTGTTAAAAATATTGAAATCTAATCCATCCTACCATATTTTTTGGTGGTATATAAATCCTTTCATATTTTTTTTCTTGAAAATAAGAAAATTAAACTTACTCTACTTTCAGACTGTTCATAATTCTACTTATAAGGTGGTGAAGCTAAAAATTTTAATATGAGATTTTTTTTAAATAGAGGTTTATGTTAATTATTTTTTGATAGTGTAATGATTTTTTAATACACTAAAAGTCAACCTATTATGACAAATTAAATTAACCTCTACTCTTTTTTTCACATCAAACCTAACATTTAGTAGACAATATATTCTCCTAATTAACTTCAAATTTACAAAAAAATAATTTTAAAAAATCCAAGTGGCGTGCTTCATACCCTAATAATTTTAATTATATTATTTTCATAATTATGTGTTTTGGATAAAACTTGGGAGAAAATCTATAGGAATTTGGTTGGTATATCATTAATTAATTAGGTGAGATGCAATCAAATTTATAATTATAATAATGATTCTCTCATTACTGAAAATTAAAATTCCTTCCATCTATGTAGATTTTCAACTTCTTTTTTCAATGCACTTGTTTATCAGATTTACAAAAAATCTCCATAAAGATTTTCTTCTGAAAGAGATGAAATAATTATATATGTAACATAGAAGATCTTCTTTTCTATTGTAATTAATGTAACAATATATTTCATAATCTGATGTAAATTTTAGTAGGTGACAATATTTAAATCTTTTATAATGAAACATCTCGATACATGAAGCATCACACATTTATGCACGCTTCATAGATAGTTTGCACCCTTCGTATAATATTAAAGGAAAATATTATCGATGGGGTAAACCAATATTTACGTACATGCATCTGATGTTTATATCAAACTAATTAGTCATTTAACTTAGACTAATAATAAAATAAAATGATGATATAAATAACTTAATCATGGATAAGAGAAAAAATAAGTTATGTTGGTGAGAATATTTATTATTCCTATTAAAAGAAAAATAAATAAATAAAATGAGTTATACAACATTATAATTATCTAGTAATTCGAAATATATTTATTAGGAAGTATTTTTTATCAAAAGTTTTAACTTTGTTTTTAGGTTTTGAATCTCCAACCTTTATATATAAAGGTGTCGAGAACTTATCCATCTCACTACACTCCATTGATAATGCTAAAACTCAATTGATATACACACTAGACAAGTATCTTTTATATATATAATGTAAATATCGAGTGCGAATAAAAAAATTTCGGAATCACAAGGATAGGGGAGTTGGCATGCAAAACCATATCAAATCGAGCTGTTACACGCTATAATTTGTGGGTCATATATTATGAGTTGTTTTGTTGTGAAAAAGAGAGAATAATCTCATTTGTTAAACACACATGTGAACTCAATAAATTACAAGAAAACAAACCAATCAATTCCTTAAAATGATGTCATTTTTTTCACTTTCTTAAGTGAATAATAAATTAGTACATATGTAAGGTTGAAGTAAATTATTAAAAGGGAAATTCAATCTAGTAAAAAATTCAACTTAATTAGAATATGGGTCGAGTTAAGCCAAATATCCATTTATTTTTGGATTTAGGATTTAGGTTATAAAACATTTATTAATTATGAACTAATTTTTAAAGTTAAATTATTCTGTCCAATATTAGTTTATCTATTACATATCAAGGGCGAATTTAGGATGGTGAGAGGGGATTTTCGTAAACTCGGTAACTTTCATGCAGACCCTGTAATTATATTGAGAAATTTTACAAAATATATAAAAAATATTTATTGTAAATTCATTAACAAAGTAATCTCTTGGTCCAACAATATAAACGAAACTTGTTTTTTTTTTTCTACCCTTCTTGATCACGAGGACTTAATTCCTCTTAGACACATATAATAATTTTAAAAAAAATTTGAAAATCGATAAACTTCAAATCCTGAATCAGTCTTATTAGTCATAATTTACTCATAAAAGTGGGAACACAACATAAATTCATAAAAATGTATTCCCTAGTCATGAAGAAACACAATGTCCCTCAACCTTTATAAGAGAATTTGATTATTTTAAGAACATTATTAACTAGAATTTCATTATTTTATTAGATTATGGTTGATATGGTGTCTAGTTGGATTGATATGGAAGTGTTGGGTTATTCTCTTTTGTTATGTTTTAAAAATATTTTTTTTCTCTTTCCAAGGGATTTTGTTTAGCAAATCCTGTAGATTAATGTATACTGTAGTTTTGCATGTGCCCACAAATCTACAGTAGATATTCTTCCACTATTTGTTTTGCCTTTGTTTTTTTTTTTTAATTTCCTTCCTAATTAATATTTTGGGATATTATTCTTTTTAGTCCCTAAATTATTGATAATAAAAATCTTGATTTTGGTCTTTGTGATATATGAACAATAACAATAACATACTCAATAGAATCTAATAAGAATTGTGTACGTAATTACACATATTAGAGAATCAAGGATGTAAAGCAAGTATGGTAATGAAGAAATTAAATCATACTAAAAACACAATGGAGAAAAGAATAGTTACAAATAACAAATAATAATATGATAATCGAAACCAAAAAAATAAAAAGTAATACTAGAATCGAGGAATCGACTAGTAGAAGCGTAATAATAACAATATTATGATTCAGTATATTTAATCTTCAGTTTATTAAAATGTGTGTGTCCCTTCATGTAGAAAATATATTATTTTCGACTATTTATAAAACTATATTGTCGTCAAAATATTATGGAGTACCAATATAATTTTGGCATAACACATATATAATTAAATTGTGCAACAATTAGCAAGTATCATAAATTTTTGAATATTCGCAAATAAAGATTGGTGCGCAATTCAATAAAATAAAGATTTAATATGTTTAATCAGATATTATAGAAACTAAAATCACAATTTATCAATAACTGATGGACCAAAACTGCTATATTCCTAATATTTTTTATTTGCTAGAAAATCGAATCATTACTACTAACAACTACATCAAATCTCCAGCTAATCAACATATAATCCCTTTGTTTCCTCCTACGATTGCTTTATTTATTTGTTTGATATTTATTATTGTACTTATTGATCCTTTATTGTAATTATTATGTTTTTTATGCTATAAAAAAAAGATTAGGTTCTGCATAACCATATTTTTTTAATAGTGATTATGAATGAAAGCAAGGTAATTCTCCAATGCTATTAAAGTATGAATTACACTTTATGAGACAAACTTTGGGCTCTACATGTCTAGGCTAATCCACTTTTTACATTTATACTTTTAAAGTAAATATTTTATTGTGATTTTGGAGCACAAAAAGAAAAAGGAATAAAAAAAGAGGCACCTTTATTGATATTTCCTTTCTGTCTAGAAATTCTAGGGATAAAAATATTTAAGGCATTATTCTCCATATAATTTGATTTGTTAAGGACAAGTTATTCATCATTTTTTTTCAGGTTATACTAATTCATACAGTAACAATAACACAATAATAATGTCTTAATCCCAAAAAAAAGTTAAAATCGATTATATGAATTCTCATTATTTCGTTTAAATTCAACCCATGCTATCAACATGAAAAATGAAAACAAAATTAAATATATGTAAAAATACTAATAACAATATGAGAAGTCATGTATGTTGTATGAGACGGTCGGAGTGTTGATAGGTCAATAACTCTTACTTTCAAAAGATAAGAATAGCAGAAATGAGGATATTGAGATGGATGTGTTAGCATATATGCTAGAAGAGATAGGATCAGAAATGAAGTTATTCGGGACAAGGTGAGAGTGGTTTCCGTGGTGGACAAGATGAGGGAGACGAGATTGAGATGATTTGAGCATGTAAAGAAAAGATGCACAAATGCCCCCGTGAGGAGGTGTGAATGGTTGGCTATACTGGGTGTAAGGAGAGGTAGAGGTAGACCAAAAAGTCTTGGGGAGAAATGATTGGATCAGACACCTGCACTGACCGGGGATATGACCCTAGATAGAAAGATATGGAGGTCAAGGATTAAAATAGAAGTTTAGTAGGTAGTCGAGCGTTGTCTAGTTCACTTATCAATATTTGTAATTTCGTTTGCTTCAATTATAGTATTATCAATTTGTTGTTATTACTTGGTCTCTTCTTAACTGTTTTCAGCACGGCTTCTTTGCTACTGTATTTATTTTACATACTTAATTTATGACATACTTACTCAACAGTTGACTCTCAAGGCTTTATCAAAAATAGCATTTTTCTATCTGCTTTATCAAAAATAACCTATCTACCTTCAGAAGGTGCGTAGGAGGAAGACTATGTTCACTCCAACCCCAAACTCCACGACTAAAACCCAGTAGATATCATTTACATTTGTATAAGTCTTTTTTGTCCATTATGTCCTATCATTAATTAAATATGTAAACAACATAAACATCACATTATTATGGTAATTTTTTTAATATGTACATTACAATTAGGCTTTAAGTAACCCTAGGCAATCCATGTCTTCTAGTCAACGTAATGACAATAAAATCATTTTAAAAACATAGTAATATAAAAAAAAAAATCTTGATCTTAGGGAATTTATGCTTCTAGCAGAAACTAATTAAAGATTGGTCATAATATTTGAACTATAATAATATAGTAATAGTATCTTTCTCGGAAGTAAGAAAACCACACATACTTAAGGAACAATTAACCATTTAATTATAATATACAAAGTGAATTATTAATGTTTGAGGATTTCAAAAAATATAAATTATATATATATATATATATTTTCCTACTCGATGTTCGAAACTAGCATTAAAGCTTAACTAAATTTGATTTTACACATTGCAAGACCTATTTCTAGACCGATGCTCCCATAAGATTTTTTCAATTTCAAAAAACTCAAACACGAAACAGCCGATTAAAAATAGTGAATTTTAATCATTTCACTATGATTCATGTTAATGTTGGTCAAGAACCATATACTTATATTCGTAAATGATGAGTGGTAAAAGACACAATGTTTTTTTATTTACACATTGGGATTTGAAGTTTGACTAGTAAAACTTAAAATGAAAATGAAAATTATGCCTAATATTTGACTTCAGTGTGTGCACACACATATATATATAGTCACACCAATTAATTAATTAGCAAAAGTTGATTATTCAAACTCAAGAAAAAATCACAATAAAATAGACATTTTGCAAGTTCAAAGTAGTCGAATATAAATAAATAAAGGAATTACTTGGACTAAGTTTTATTCCCCATTATTTTTTTCTAACCTCGATTATAAGTTTTTAATTCTTAAGTAATTTATATAAGTTCCAACTATATAAAAACGAATACGACTTAACGATGGACAACTTCAGTCGCTAAATCAAAAGAATTCGTAATAACTTTGTTTTTTTTTTGTTTGAAATTATAAAGTTTTTTTTTTTGAAGAACTAAATATTAGTGATATTGAGGTTCACTTTTTGGTTCCCTTGTCCATTGTTAATGTGTTATAATTAATTGTAAAAAATGTTATCTTAGTGCGTGTTTATTAATTAAAAACACAATGTTAGATGTTGTATAAAATATAATTTAGGTCTAGTTCAATGAACTAATCAAAAGTGGTTATAAGTGAAATAAAGTTCACCTGCACTATGAAATAGACAATTATTAGTGATTAGGAATTGATGTTGTCGAGCATAATAAAAGCAAAAAAATATAGAAGAAAATTTTCTATACGTAGGGTGTGTTTGATCGTAACGAAAATGTTTTTCAAAAAAATAAGTAGATTTTTTGTTTTTATGTTTTTGTTCAGTATGTAAAAGAAGAGATATTATCGTAAAAGTATTTATATATAATCTAGACAAATACTATAGGAGGTGGTGGTGGGGATAGAGGCTATGCACTTGGAGGTGATGATGTGTGTCATTGGAGGGTGCGGGTGCTACTTATTTTCCCTACTTCCACATGGGAAGTAATTTTCCTCATTTTTAAGAAAAAAATATTTTTAAAATTATTTGACTAATCGAACATGAAAAAATTGAAAAATATTTTCTGAAAAATGTTTTCATCTATCGAATACACCACGTATGTAACAAGAACTTAAGTTCTTCCCTGAATTTTGTCGGAGGCGCAACTCGAGTTTTAATTACATATTCAATAGAACCTTGACAAAAACTTTGTATTTGTATCAATAAATTCATTTAATACATATAAATAATTTATCTTTCATCCATACAAACACACCCATAATTAGGACTTTAATTCTGCCCTGAGTTTTGCCAGAGGCGTAACTAGAATTTTAATTAGGCATTTAATAAAATCTTATATTTTTTGAAAAAGAATTATTGGTACCAGTAAATTCACTTAATATGTATAAATAATTTATCTAAATAAATTATATAGTTAGAATTCAGAATTCGTAAAGTAAAATTTTTTACTCCCTCTGGCCTTGAACAAAAAAATTGGTGCCTAACTGTTGAATTTAGAAGAATTTTCAATTTTCAATTATCATCGATGAAGGACCTTTTTTGTTTGTTTATTGAGAATATCTTTTTATATTAGTTGAAAAGGAGGCTATAAATTATGAAATTAATTGTCGAAATATTTAAATCTATGTTTTATTGACCACAAAAAATAAAAGAAACATAATTCTCCAGAAATAAATTAATATACTTTATTTATTTCCGAAACACATCACCCCCACGCCCACCACATTTGACAAGAATATTACATTAGGCTATCCACAAGATTTGCATGCTAATAAAGAAATACTATTTTTGTATATATATCAATATGGATTGTGGTGAAGTAGTGAGACTGCTTCATCCTTAATTAAAAATTTCGAGTTTGACCCCTGAGTATGGAGAAAATTATATTGGGAGCATCACCCCCAAATAAATCATGTAGTGTGCCGTCCAAATTTAATTGAGACTCCAATACGAACTCTGAACAGGATGGGAAACTAAGAAAATATTTTTATATATATAGCCATTTTGAATCATTGATAGGACTTGGAATTTGTTGGAATCACGTGGGAGCATCTATTTTTTTTTTTTTACTCGAATGTCTAATATTTGTATTAAGTCTTAATAAATTTAAATCTATATATGTCAAGTAAGGGCCAATTAAGGGGAAAATACTTGATACAAGACTTTTTCCATAATCGAATTATGAATTCAGAATCTATAATTAAGAATGAAGGACGTCGAAACGTGTGATGGTCATATATTAGATGTTACAACGATGAGAAATAATTTAGTGCATTATTAAGTCTAAGGATTTTAAGAGATTCCTAGATCTCTTTTGGTAGGATTGCTGGCATTAAAATATTTAATTAGTTAGTAGCCATTGAATCGAAGATTAATATTTTCATTTGCATTGACCAAAATTAAATAAATAAATAAAATTAAAATACTACTTTTGTTTCATAATTATTAATTAACAACTGAAAATGGAATCTTGGAAACCGCAAAGAAAGTCCTCATCTACGCGTTAAGATGCTTCTTTTTTTCCTCGTTCATTGTTCCATATTTATATTGCGATTTGATTAAATTTAAATTTAAACACTACAAAATTCATTTTTGAGACGGTGTTTCCTTTAACAAAAACCATTCTCAAGGTTTAAATACAAAACCCCTAATAATATTGGAAGACATTTTAAAAAATAATTAAAGAAATGAAGATATTAGTGTGTTTGATTTGATGGAAATAATGTGAAAAATATTTTTTGAAAATAAATATATTATATAATACTAATAATAGTAGCAATTTTGAGAGTTTCTTATAAGTAATTTTTTTAAAAAAAATTCAAAGTTCAAATCTGAGATCTCTAATAAAAAATAGTGGGATTTTGAACTATTCTGCCTACTGAAAAAACACTATTGTCTTATTAAAATTTTCCCACAAAAAACGTCCAATGGTTATTTTCACATATATTTTGATTGAATCGATGAAAAAAGAAAAAATAGTAGTGCACACGAAAAAATTAGAAAATTTTTCAATATTTCAGTGAGAATCTATTCAATTTCCAACATGTATTTTTCCCATTGAACCTGTTCATTGAGTGAGGAAATCATATTTTATAACATAAATTTTTTTATTAATTCATGATAGAAAAACTTCTATTTTTAGTAGTGCCCGTTCCACAACCCATGTTGATCTGCAATATCTACTATTATAGATATCGATCGAATAATTCTAGCTAATTAACTAAGCTAAGCTTCGCACTAAATTGATCAAACAATTAATAATTAACTTGAGAAATATTAAAAAGTACTCAAAGCATGCATGTCCAATCTAGCAGATTTGGTCAAATGTATGTTATCAATTAGGATGTTTTTTGTAAAAATAAATTATGTTTAGTTGGTCAAAATAATTCACAAAAATCAAGAAAATGATTTAAAACAAGTTTCACAAGTGTTAGAAAAGGATCCAAAGTGCAATGTGACAGTTTGCCAATAGTTTTTGTTGAAATTATGTATATGCATTAAATATTCGTTAAGTATTTACAAATGTTTGAATGTGAAACAAGTCATTATCATATATTAACGTGAGGTTGTTATAGAAATTACTAAATTTTAAATTTTGAATTAGCTTTTAATGAGTAGCATTCCATGTTGATCGTACACCCCCAACCTCGATCACCCTCACCCTCATCCACCTCTTTAGTGTTTGTCTAAATTATATATAAATTTTTTTGGGTTAATATTTTTTGTTTACTTGTCAAAGACTAAAAAATATGTAAGTGACTACATATTTTTAGGAAAACATTTTATATTATACCAAACACACCCTTAGGGATATCTTCTTCTTTGACATAATATACAAACATACACTCAAACTTGGCCCCGTTTGACAAGTAAGCACTCTAAATATGAGAGTGCACATCTAGACACCTCAATTTGGTGATCTCAATTGACAATTAAACACTCCAAATCGTTCCCACTATGTCTCGTGGACACCTGACGTTGACGTGACATATAAATATTGAAGGTGTCTAGATGATCAATTTGCAAGTTGGAGTGTTCAACTGACACAGTGGAAACAAATTAAGGTTGTTCCAGATATACATACTTAAAGTTGGGGTGCTTACTTGTCAACTATGATCAAGTTTGAGTGTCTGTTTATGTACTATTTCTTCTTCTTCTTTCACACCATCAGAAGGATTAATAGTATTTTCATTTACCCTCTAGTATAACTCGAACTCCTCAACCTATCGAGTAATAATGAAGATGTTCAACCATTAAGCAAGCCTCACTTGTTAAAGGTGATGCCTAGTAAATTTTTATATATCAATTTGCTAAAGCAATGAAACTAAGTATACTCCTAAAAGCCTGTCATGTGTATATATATATACATATATTTTACATCAAGAAAGACTCATGAACACATGGAGTGACTCATGAGTGATGGTAGTAAAAGAACCAAGTAGGTCCATTTATATTTTTATTGAACATGTGGGATATATATATTTAGTAATTATATTTGAAATAGAATCAATGTATTAATAAGGAAACTTCCCTGTACAAACTTTTATATTATTTTTTTAGATTGGTGTTTGTGAAGTACTAGTTAACACTTTATGATGGACATATTGTTTGTGTTTTTCAACATATATTCCATATGTACTTTAAGCTTTTGAATAATATGAAACACTTGTTGTAGGTTTAGTTTGATTATTAGCAAATTGTATTTGTTATATTAGCCAACTTGCTTATGAAAACTCAGCATTCATGCAGCTCATCCAGATGTGCCATATTAGTCTGAGTTAAGTTGTAGTTAATTAGGGGCGGATCTAGAGGATCTATTATTGAATTCACGTGAATGCAATAGTTTTCACTTGAGAAATCTACTACTTGTGTAAGTCTCAATTTGTGATAACATTTGACGAACTCTAAAAAAAAAAAGGTCAAAAAACGGCCTCTTTATTGGAGGTAGTGTAGGCATGAAGTTTAAGAATGAAAGAATGACTTTTGTAACTTGTAATACTCACGAGCGTTAGATATTTGTCTTACTATAAATTATATTTCATTAAGATAAACTGAAAATTTAAAGTTAAGTTTTTTAAAAATATAAAAAGGTGACATTTTTGGGGGGATAAACTTAAAAAAAAAACATGTCATATAAATTTAGACAGAAAGAATAAATACGTATAACTATTTGACTTTGCACTCAATTATTTATAATATTTACTTAAAGTTGATATAGGAATCCAGACCTTAAATCTTGAATCATCTACTAATTGAAGAATCTATGGTCTCACATTGTTTATTTGTCAAATTGCAAAATCTATAGTTCTATACTAACCTACTCGTTAATCTAACACATGTAAATAATCCTCATGTTAAATTAAAAATTCCCAACAAGAATTTATAATAATGTTAAATTAAAAATTCCCAACAAGAGTTTATAATAATGTTGTGTTACTTCACTTATTACTTAAACTTCGAGTAAAAACCGTCTTTGTTGATTCGATTTTTTTTTAAGTAAGAACCTATTCAAATCGAACCACGAACTCCCCTAAATACAAGTATCGATAAAAACAAAAGCGAATAAATGTGTTTTAGTTGAATGAGTTGAGAGTTTTTTGGGGCTTTAGTGGGCTAAACATATGGTTTCTACAGGGCCTTGATTGAGTTGAGAAATTTGGACTGCTAGAACCACCAACCAATAATTATCTCGACCTCAAAAATGTATGATCTTGAACTTTTAACTCCTGCTTGTCTTATGGGCAAATCTTCAAGGTTGAGGATGTGTTCATTACGTAAACAAAAAGTATTATACTTAAAGAACTTTATATATAATCTCGATAAACAATAGGGGAGGTGAATGCCAAGTAGGGGTGTGTGGGGTGGTGGGGATTGGGTGAAGATAGGTGTGCTGGAGGGCGGAGAGGACAAAATTAATGTAGAATGTCACTTGTGGAACATGTGCACCAATATTATACACCCCGAAGAATGAAAATTACACTTTTACAAGTTATGCCACAAGGGCGTACTTTAAGTACTATATTCATTCTACCTATCATATTAAATTATTCACCAATCTTGTCAATTTAATAAATCTCGCCTTATTCACAAGTTACACCCACGGGGTATAACATTAGTACAATTTTCATTCTATCTATCTTTATATGTTTACAACAAAATAAACATATCAAAATACCAGTACGGGTGCTGGTGGGAGGTAGTAGGTGCTCCATGATTATCGAGATGCACATACAAATAGACTTCTATAAACAAAAGTGAGACCATTTACATATTTTGTCATTGAAGCCTTGTGAGACTCAAGCAGTAAGGATACAGAAAAAAAATAGCACAACATACCTATAAAGGCTAGAAAATCAGAATACTCATGCATATTATTGAATATATATATGCAACACAAATAGATACACTAAAGATTTCCAAGACAAAGAAACTCGAAATCCTGGCGTCGATCTTCAAATCGAAATTTGGCCATTTACCTTGGCATGTATAGGAAGAAACACATGAATTTTGATTTCTCATTGCTTATAGAGAATTGATTGAGACGTTTGCAGCGAGGGTACTGCAGATTCTAATGATTTTTGCACTTCTCTGTGGTTCTTGGAGCTGCAGGAAACAGGACAGATACTGTATGTTACATGTCGTATAATATAACATTCATTCTCGCGTTGTTTAGTTTGGGAAGTAGTTCGATGTACTAGACAAACTCGCATGCATTTCTTCGATGTATGTGAGTAAAATGTAATTACCTAGACCGTTTGCATCTGAACTCTTCATGATCCTCAGCTTCTTGCAGGATTCTGTGAACATCCTACACACATAAAAAACGACGAGAAGGATTACGTAGTAAAAATGAGTGATAGTTCAACCTTCAGCGGTGTCCAAGTAGAGAAAATATCATTCAGTATGCCAAAGATCTAATACATCAAACATAACAACTGGCAGAAATGATCAATTAAACTCTCTTGGACAAATATCATAAGACTCGTTGAGAATGATTCTAATCTAGCTTAAGGTCTGTTAAACGTAAAAGGCGTCTGGTGGGATCTTCTTGAAAGAAAAATATAAGTTAACTTAGATAGCAAATTTATGAAGCTTGTGAGGCAAAGCATATATTGTAGCGTGAACAGGCGTTTACACCAGTCCTCTATCGTCAAGACAGGTTCAAAATCATATTTAATGCATTAGAGCTCTAACAAACTAACCTGTTTGTGAGCTTTAAGAAAGCTTTTCGGAGAATTTTAAAAAAATTGATGTAAGATGTAAGATGTAAGACTCACTCCCATGGGACATCACCGACAAGCATCCAATCACCGTCCTTGTCTTCATAGGTAAGAACGTATTCAGATCCATGTAGAAGATCCGCCAATTTGCTTTCTTTTAGTCCATCACTTAGAGAAATGTCTTGAGTTTCACATTGGCCTAAATAAATTATAGATAGAACTCAAAATTAACAGGCTCTTAATGCAGAGGAAAAAAATGTAAAGCAAGTTAGAAAGATGTAGTCATGAACTCGGTTTCCATATCAATGTGATACTACTCTTTCAATCAAAACTACATATATAAATGGTAATAGTTTTACTCAAATATTTACTTACATCCTATGTTGCTCCGACTCTCCAAAAATGACACTGAATGTGTCCTGGATCCTCAAAAAGTAGTACGTGTTTGGAAGATCCGACACGGCTGCAGCAACATCTTTGGAGAGTCCGAGCAACATAGCTTACATCTTGTTTAAACACCTTATATTTCCTTAGGCTATAAAAGAAAAGCTTTTTAAGATTTGCAAGGAACTAAAGACCAACACATCCCGACTCGAGTAGCATGTAGCTGCTTTTAAGGGCATAAATCCTTGATCAAGATAAAGAATATTGAAACTTCAGAGAACCAAAACGAATATAATTTCAACTTTGAACAACAAAAGGTATCGATTTGAGCTTTTCAAGGTCAGTTCAGTGACAACGTCATTTAACATTTCAGAATTGAAAAGAACAATCTCACGAAGCGTTCATGGAGATGCCCTCAATGGTAAAAGTCATAACAAAAAAAACAAGAATTACCAGCCTTGAAGAAACGGAACATTTTCTCCAGTGCTGAAGATAGATCCTTATAGCTGTTGTACTTAGTAAGATCGACCTTCCTCAGGTACGGAGCACCATCCATGCTGACTTTGACATAATGACAACCTGCTACTAGCTTACCATTTGCATCTTCCTCAGTCTTTGGAGGACTACTAACCATATTCTTCCGAAAAGATCGAATTGGTGGCCATCCTACTACTTGTGCCCTGACCAAATAATAAAAGGAGCTTCAATTCATTTGTGGTTCTAATTATCTTGATTCTAGAACTTTACAGGTCAAAACTGAACAGCTAGATGCAAAAGTAAAGACAAGATTACGCCAAGTTGGTAGAAGGGGGGGGGGGGAGAAGAGAACAGTACAACCACAACTACAACATCGATGCCTCAACCGCCAGAAAGTTGGGAACGACTATATGAATAGTCAATAATCATGTCAACAACAACAACATAGCCAATGTAATCACACAAGTGGGGTCTGGGAAGGGCAGAATGTATGCAGACCTTACCCCTACCATTGTGAGGTAGAGAGGTTGTTTCCAATAGACCCTCGGCTCAAAAGAAGTGAAATCATAGCAGAATTGAAAAGAAAATAATAGCAGCAGAAGAACAAGATGAACAAAGCAAAAGAAGCAATATGTAGTATTAAAATTGAAGAATAAGCTACTAGGCAAATACGAACTAATACTACTAAATAAGGAGAAGGTGGGCAGAGGGGACTATCCCCCTGCCTCTCCCACATACAAGTACAATACACTCGGCTACCTACTACCCTAATCCTCGACCTCCATACCTTCTTATCTAGAGTCACTAACCATGTTGCTCCATTTTAAGCTCGTCTATGACCAATACAATATCAAAAGAACAGCAACAACTACACCTCATTCCCAACCAAGTTGATCTGCTATATGTATCCTCACTAATAATAATATGTAGATTTAGCTAATGATAGCACACATCGAGGAAAAAGATCCATATAGATGAAAAAGTTGAAAAGTATAAGAGGGTTGTGTTACACTGAAAATCAGCATAAAACTAGTTAATTCATGATGAATCCTCACAATACAGGAAAAGATCGTAAGATTCTCCAAGAAAAAAAATTTGATGGTTGAAGGTTGAGCAAATACAACAAAATAAATTTACGTACACAATACACAAAAGTGCTGTGAATCAACTGAGAAAACAATTTCTCCATTGAGGACATGGAGACAATACATGCATTCTAAGGAAAAGCGACAGAGAAAACACCAAAACATGCTTGCATCATACTATGCATCTAAGCTAGCATTTGGCCATAGATTTTGGGAGTAGTTTTTGAAAACTTATCTCCAAATATCTGTTTGGCCATCAAAATTTGATATTTTCAAGTTTCCAAAAACTGGCTCATACCAATTTTTGGATTTTTGGGACTTTCACTTACAAAACATCAAAAAATTTCCAAGTAAAATGCATGTCGAAACACAACATCAAAAACTCAACTTTTCAACTTTCAACTTCCTAATTTATAGCCAAACAAGAACTTTTAAGTACTTATTAAGGGTGAAGTTTGGAAAGATTACTTTGCAGCTGGAGCAACCCCATGACTATTAGTACTAGAAATCAAGGCCTTTTTCTCTTCCACTGGTCTAGGTGATTTTGGAGTTGCCTCTTTCACAGAGCTACTCTCAGTGCAAACAGAACCAAGAATCTTGTTTCCAACTTTTACACCCTTTGGAGAAACAATAAAGCCACTATTTTTAGCAAAATCAACTTCAGATCCAAAACCCCATGTCCCAGAATCACCATTCATGGTGTCAGAAAAACCCCTTTTAGCTCCAGAAGGGAAAATTTTCAAAACCCCAAGTGGGTAATCATTCTTATCTGGTGGTGATTCAGAACCAGGCAAGCCTAGTCTAAGTTCAGTTGCCTTAAAGTTCAAATCTTTACTGTCCATTGATGAAACACAGCTCTTATCAGAGTTTCCCTCTATGGATATAGACATCAAAATTTCAAGAAAATAGTGTGCAAGATTATCAAAGTAGCAGTGTGCTTAAGTTCTTGATTGTAGAGAATAAATCAACAAAAAAAAAAAGGTTCTTTGTGCTTTCTGTAGCCTCTTTGTAATTATATACAATTATGGCATGTCTGATCTCTCACCTACAAAAACACACACATTCACTCACTGTAGCAGAAAGAGATAGAACTGGAATAATAGAAATACTCACTCAATATGTAGTCTGCTCGAGTGATAAGTATTCCTTTATACCTAATCGTTAGAGATCTTGGGTTTGAGTTCATGGATACAAAGTTATCTTTATTAGGAAGCTTTTTACCTCTTAATGTGGGGATTTTCTCGCGTAAAATCAAATTTAATCGGATTCTAATATGAATAGAGAACATCCAATGAGAAAGCAAAAAAAAAAATTTAAAAAAATACTCACTAATAATAATTTAATTTTATCATCTTTTAATTACACTAAATTTATTTATTTTTAAATGACAATAGTTAATAATGATCAAATAAGTCCTGTAACTTTGAGAAAAAAATTGTCTTATATTATCCGTTAAAAGTTTGGTTCATCTTTGTCATTTTCGTTTGCGAAAAGGCTCATTCATGCCATTATTTCGTTTGCAAAATAATGACATTCTTGAGTTTTTTCTCAAAATAAATGAAATAGATGGGTCAAACTTTTAACGGATAGCATAAATAAATATTTTTTCAAAGTTCGATAACATATTTAAATATTTTCCGTTAATAATAAAAGGAGAATCTTAATGACTTAATTAGTTGGCTATTGAAATTTATTACATTGTTGGTAAGAGTTCAATTTTTCATATTTCAATTCCATCGGCTATTTTTCCTTTATTTACCCCTATTTTTAATATTTTTTTTTAAATATAGCAATTAATAATAAAATAAAAATTAAGTGATAAATTATTATATTAATTTTAAATTTAAATAAATTAAAATATATACCTATTTGTTATATCATAAATAAGTAAAAATGGACAGAGAGAATATTATATAAGAAGAAGGCTTTGAAAATCTAAGTTGCTCGGACTCTCCAAAAATGATGCCGCACCCGTGTCGGATCCTTCAAAAATACATTATTTTTGGAGGATCCGACACACAACCGTCGACATTTTGAAAGAGTCCGAGCAACATAGGTGAAAATAGTGACAAATAAAACACAGCTAATTCTTTCAGTAAAAAAGTGCTTTAGCTTTCTTGCTTTCTCTTTTACACTTTTTCTGAAGTATGCATAATAGTAGCATTTTGATCCAATAATTATAACTAAATTTTGATTTTGATTCTTATAATAATTTATTCATAATTACTTTGTGAATGATATATATTACTTCTTTAAGATTTATGGTTTATTTATTTTTAAGTTTTGGGATTACTAAATACGAATTTAGAATTATTTAAAAAAATTCATGTGTATTAGTTTACGTATTTTTTGTAATGTAACTTTGTTTGATCCATAATTTTGTGCGTCCATTAGAAATAACCAAATGAACAATACTCATTGTTTTTCAAAGACTGATATGGCTTTTTCAGGAGTTTCTGGGTCATGAAACAGAAATTCAGAATCATTTAAGATTTTCTTGTACAGTTCATGAATTTTTCAAAATATGATTGATCAATTTCGTTTAACCCCAAATTTTGTAGGTATACTCATTGTTTCTCAAAGACTAAAAATCATCATATGTGATAGAAAACACTTTACCCCTATAATATAATTTTTCAATGTGAATTTAAATTAATCGAACCTCAAAATAAATATCAGAAATTAATTGTAAACCAAAAAAAAAAAAAAATGTTGTGAAGTGAAATATGCAGCAAGCAAAGTGCTATTGCAACTAACAGTCAGAGAGTGTTTAAGTATGTGAAAAAAATGGATGTCATAATCATAGAGGAAGACTTTTTTGGTAGTTAAAAATTGGGGACAAGATGAATCTAGAAACAACATAAAATTGACCCCATTTGAGATTTGATTAAACATGATAAATCCTAACTTTAAGTCCCACCAAGAAAACATCAGGTTGATGTGTCAATATCAAGTTTGGCGGAGCTACAGTATTAGATACGGACTCAAACGAATTTTTATATTAAAAATTATTAAATATGTATAGACTTTCAATTGTGAATTCAATAGCTAAAATGAGCTATGAATTCGATGAAAATTAGTTCTAAATCTGTAAATTTTAAATTTTGACTCCTCCTTTGAAATTGAACGCACATAAACATGGCTACGATAAGAGACCATAAACATTAGAGACGGACCTAGAATATTTAGAATGAGTTCAAGTTAACCTATTATACACCATAATTAATGAGCTTTAGTGATATATCTCGAAGGTAGTTTCATGTAAAAAATCGAAGGAGTTCGATTGAATCTCTTTTGGAAAATAATGTTGTGCAAATAGAAAAAAGGAAATAACATAGAATAAGTGTTGATTCCCCTTGTAGTAATAACAAAGGTAATTTAAAAATTGCTTGATACCATGAGTTTGAATTTTTAAAATTTTCTTAGTAAAATTTTTTACTTTAACGCGCTAACACTCACCTGTCACTGCTTAGTTTCTTGTCATGGAACCTAAATTTTTTAATTTTCTTAGTAAAATTTCTGACTTTAACACGCTAACACTCGCCCGTCACCACTTAGTTTCTTGTCATGGGACCTTGATAATTAGGAAACATGCATGAATTATGGGAAGAGACTGAACTTCTACTACAACTACTAGTGTTACAAATTTCAGCAAATCATGCATAAATTAAAGCCAAGTTGTAGATGATACATGAACATGATCAAAATCAATGCAAGTTTTCTCAAAGTACTGTCCTGACAATATTAATTTTATATTGCTCAGACTCACCTTAAACGTTTTTAGTATTAAGTGAAAAGTTCAAGCAACATAACCTAACATCTGTTATAGTGCCTTTCGCCTACAGAAGCAGATAGAGCATATGTTTCAAATGGATCGAACAGAACATAGATATATGGGTAAAAAAAATTTAAAAATCAATAAATATTAAATTTTGAAATCCATAAATTTAGAGTATGATATATCATGAGTTCAATGATACGAACTTCAAAGGTTAATTAAGTTTATCAAATTTAACATTCTGAATCTGCCTATATTAGTTATTTAATCAAGATTCATATATTCGATCTCAACGAACGAAATTATAATAGTTATCCTAAGCAACTAACAATGTCATAGCCATTTGGGAAATCTAGCAATAAGATTATATTGCTAGTGGAGGTTACTATTGGAAATGGAATCTTAAAAAGCAATTGAAAGTGCAACATGCATTGCCTAAAAGCTCTCATTATCATTTCAATCATCTCATCATGAGCGGCTATGTCCAAATTCAATCATCTCATCATGATATATATTTTTTATAAAAATTGTTATTTCTATTGAGAACTAGATCAATTGAATTTGGACATAGCCGCCATAGAATTATTTTCAAAATAATTAGTATGTCTAAGTTGAGTAACTCATGGTGACTATGTCCCAAATTTGAAGTTTATGAATTTCTATGAGATGTGAAAATTTATGTAAAAGCTATTGAATTTTTGTAAATCTGAATGTTGTGATGTAGAGTTGTTGTGGTAGGTTATAGTCTAATTATATTATGTTATTAACATTAATCTTTAAGACAATGGAATCCGTTTGATGGTGATGGAAGGAAAAAAGAAGATAATATACTGAAAATGGAAGATATAAACATTCATTAAATCAAACTATTTCTATCTTATATCAATTTTATGCTTGATTAATCATGTTTGTCCATCGAACTACGTCATCATTAAGCCTAAAATTATGTGTATCATGTAAAGTTGTACCATAATTTGAAATTCTTTACATAATTTCTTTTTCCATTTTGATATGAAATTCTCCTAGATATATATATCATGAGCACTCCTTCTTCAGAAATTTACTAGTCTAAAAGACTGACATTCCTTTTTTCTGCCCACCCAACGTTATTTTTTCGCTTTTACAATATTTATTTACTAATTACTTGTAAGTACTTCCTTCGAAGTAAAATACTTGTTACGTTTTGTTTTTTAAGATTCAATTTGACTGATTTTTGGAGTTAAATTAAATTAGATTAATTCAATATTATAAAATTAATATTTTAATATCTGAAAACTATACAAATACTACTATAAATTGTAATTCTTCTCATATCAATATGGTCAAAAAATAATATCTTAAAATATTGATCATAATTTATGTATATTGACTCTCGATCGATAAAATGTGGGAAATATTTTGGCCCCTCAGACCAAGAAGGCAAAACGGTGTGTCTCCCCTGTCCAAGATTGTCACATGATATATAAATCCAATGAATACTTATTAGTACAATTCCTAATAAATGTACTGAACATGAGTGTTTTTCTAAAGCCCTTGTGAGGAAAAGGACCTCATGACTAATGAGTATATATCACAACAAAAAAATAATTATTGGGTTCCAACATAAAGAAAAACTTGCATGAATTATTGTACTTAGCTTCCACTTGTTTCTTGTCATGGGACCGTTTTAGTTATAACCTAAGTTGCTTGGACTTTCTAAACTATTATTGTATTTATGTCGGTTCTTTAAAAATATACTATTTTTGAAGAATTTGATACACTCGTTGATATTTTTGAAGAGCCTGAGCAACATAGGTTATAACTAGGCATAACTCATTTTAATAGTCCAAGCAAATTCTTTTTCAATTTAATTTTATGTGACAGACTTTGATTATATATGAAGTTTATGAAAGAAAGAAAAGACTTCTAATATAATGGTAGCAAAGTTGAGATGTTCACTAAAAAAAGTTCAAATATAAAAAAGTAAACACACGAAGATGTCGTGAATGGTGGGAGGTCACATAGAATTGACTTATTCATAGAGTGATCCTATGATCGATACAGGATATAGACTATCTCATTCTTTATTCTAAGTCGCGTCGGAGCTGCCGCTCAGTTGAAAACTATGAAACAAGTCTGCAGTAGTTCAAAACTGGAATTGACACAATATCGTGAAGTGGTCGCCCTTGTTCAATTGGAGAGGAGCTGAAAGCCACTTGACTGTATGGAGATGGCTCGACAATCATACCACGGCAGTCAAAAAAGTGTGTTCCCTTCAGATAAGACGCACTGTAGGCCATCCTCGGCCTGGTTAGAGTACGACTGGTTAGGGGGGTGGTTTTGTCCGAATGGATGAAGTCCATTCAGTCGGCCATTGATAGATGACCTTTAACTCTTCGGACGAGTATGCCTTATATTGATATTCTTTTCAATTCATTTTGAAATTTCTTCGATCGAGACCAAAAATTCAATAATGTTTGTTAATATGCATATAAAATAATTTTGAGAACCTTATTATATATACTAGACATAGGAACCCGTGCCAGCACGGGCCCAATACATGTTACTTTTTTTTGTCAATTTATGTGTTACAATTGAAATTTGGAGACTCATTTAATTTTTTTTATGATATTTCAATATTCGAAATAGTTAAACATTGTGATTCATAGTATTTTACATGATTTTTCAAATAATATATTTTATTCTCTATGTCCTATTTACGTGGCACAGATAGAATTTCAAGAATCGACCAAATTTTTTATATATCGTTAAAATATTTCAAGTTGTTAATTGTACTATTTTTACGTAATATATGTTACTTCTTCTTTTCCAATTTATGTTGCACCGATAGAGTTTTGAGAGTCATTCAAATTTCTTATGTCTATTAAATATTTTTAAGTTGTTAATTATCGTGATTTATTAGTATTTCTTTTACGTTATTTTCAAATGTACAACAAACTAAAGAAAATGAGTTAAAATAAATTAAAACAGAGAAAGTACGGAAATTACATAAATACTCTAGTCTAGAAACAAGTATATTGACGAAGAGGTGTCTAATTCTAGAGTCTTCTATATTGTGATTTATAATTTGTCACGTTATCTAGTTATACATATTTTTTTTCGTAAACTATGTGTCAAATCAAAATTAGACATACAAATAAAATTATTGCATATTTTGTTTATTAGAAATGAAACTTTTCTACTCCATCTATCCCAATTTATGTGGCATTTTTCATTTTTCGATAGTCAAACAGTTTAAGTTTGACCGAAAATTTGTAATGGAATCTTCATATTTTTTTAAATGAAATTTATATATTTGTAAACTATGTAAAAAGTACTACAAGTCATAATAATTGGCAATTCAAAATAATTAAAAGATATATAAAAAAAATTACGATAAAAGATAGACTTATTTGAATTTCGAAATATGAAAAGTGCCACATAAATTGGGACGGAGAGAGTATATTATTTTTGAGAAATGGAATGCAAGTTATAGTGCATGAATTGCAATGGCTATTAATCCCTTTAGGTTGTGACACGTAGATTTAATATGGAAAAAGTGCAAATCATTTCATGTAAGAAGACAACAATCTCCTTCAATTAAGATTTAATTCCCACAAGCACACATGTTTAATAATAAAATAAATTATTCCACCATTTGTACTATAATAATAAAATAAACTATTCCAAATATATAATAAAATAGATTGGATTATCTCATTTTCATACCAACCACCCTTTTAGAGTTTGTGGTGTTGAATGACATGCCCAATTTAGTGTTGTACTATTAATATGGAAAAAGGAAACTGGTAGATCATTATGGCAAAGTATGAGAAGATTGACAAGAGCAAAAGGTTTAATAATTTGATGTGATTCACCTCTTTGTACAATAAAATCCAATAATAGTTAGAGGCCTTCATTTTTTTTTATGGGGGGTGGGGATTGGTTGTTCAATCATTTCAAATTTCTTGTTTGTTTGATTTTTTCATGTTTAGTTTGATTTACTTCGATTTTTTTAATTTTGGTTCTTCGATATTTATGAAGAATGTCAATAATGAGAAATAATAAGTAAGCTCACAGATGAATTAAAAGAAAATTTTCAATTATGTCATCCCAACGAAAAGACAATTAATATTGGTTTTTTGGTTTGATTAGACATAAGGGCACAATATTGAGTTTCTTTTAAATTAATTAATGAGTGTTTTGATAACTTCGATCATAGATCCATCTCAAATGATCTCTATTATTCCAAATAGTTGAATTTTTGATAATAGTCTTTAAGTTTTAATCATTATTTTCCTTCTCCTCTCTCTAATTTTCTGAGAGGGTATTGAAAGACAAAGAATAAAACTCAACCAAATAATTGAAAAATGATTGAACAGGTAAATATTATTGAATAAATAAAATGAATATACGTAAAACAAAAGAAAAGAGAAACCATTGCTAAGGATAATCTTCTTTTAGTTGAGTCATTTTTTCTCTCACTATTTGAGAAACCAAATAAATTTTGAACTTATGTTTTAAAACTTCGTTTCTTCGGTGCACTGAAGTACCATGATCTTAAAATCGAGAACCAAAATTTTAGAAAAAATAAAATTGAACCCAAATTCTATTTTTCAATATTTATGTCCACCCTACGTACGATGTTGTATGAGCAAAAAATTTAAAAAAGGGAAAATGGGGTGAGAGAGGCTCGAACTCTCGACCTCAGGATCACTCTTTAGCTATGAGACCTACGCGCTAGCCAACTGCGCCACCACCCCAATGTTGATTTCCTATTCAAAACATTATTAATATCAGAGCTATATTTTGTGGTATGCATCTTATTGGGTTAATTAATATTTATGCACAAAGTACTACTTTTTTGTGGTTATGCTTAAGGAAAGATGGATATGTATTTTAGTGATTGAAGATATAATAACATTTAAAACTTGCCTAAACTCGATGTTTATACAAAATTATATTGTTTTTATTATGCATGAGATGAAATTTCGACAAAGCAACCAGCATTCAAATACTTTTTAAAAGAGTAAAATACTCAAAATAACATGTATAGGAGATCATCCATTCAATATTTCCAATGAATGTATATATTAGACACACTTTGAAAAGTTGGCTATGTAAATGGTGGAGAGGTGTGTTACCAATGTGTGTGGAAATACGTATCACGCATGTACTTAATAAATTGGTATAAATATCAGGTGTGTTTAAGATTTTGTCGATATAATATACAGAGGCGGAGTTAAGTGGGGGTTTGTGGGTTCTGACGAACCCACTATCTTTTTCGTAGACCCTATATTTTATTAGAAAATGAAATAAATATATGTATATTAACTTGTGAACCCCCTAACAAAATTGATTTAGAACCCCCAACCTCCTAACCCCAGCTCCGCCTCTAATAATATATAATGTTGATATGAATTACAACTACAGGCAAATGTAGAGTATTAGTATAGCGTTTATATTATTTGAATTCAGTTGTTTCATCGTAAAGAAAAATTTATGTATAAAATACAATGAATTCAACTAAGAATCTTAATAATTGAACTTATAAAACTTAAATTCTAAATCCGTCTCTGTCTACTTATGCTGAATACCTAAAATGACCAGACCAAGTAGAGAAAAGTTGTTTATTTTTTCTATAACAAGAAAGGTCTCCATTATTATACTCCTTAAACTCTAGCCACAAGCCCACAATGGACTAAGTGGAGGTCATTTTTAGTATCTTTTTAAGGCACAAGATAAGAAGCAACATGATAACCATAAAA
Source organism: Solanum appendiculatum (assembly GCA_018342035.1). Lineage (NCBI taxonomy): Eukaryota > Viridiplantae > Streptophyta > Magnoliopsida > Solanales > Solanaceae > Solanum > Solanum appendiculatum. Next base: position 261,009 of record JAGDQO010000973.1, read on the forward strand.
TTTAAGAGTCCTCCAATTTCAAACTTTGCATTATGTAATACACAATAAAGTCACTAATTAAGTCTTCCATTTTTGACAAGACTTTAAGCAACCACTTCTTGTAGTGCTTGCTAAAAGAAAAATGTTTCTTTAACTAATTTAACGTACCAATAATAAGGTGTGTACACACCAATGACTAAATTTCAGGTAAAATGATTGAACTTCAGTTATATGTATATGAACTTCAGTTATATAAAACTGATTTTGTCAAAATTAACTTCAGATATCGTAACGCTGAAGTTGTCTCGAGATGAATATACGTGCAAAAAAGTTTTAAAAGCAGACGCAATTCACTACAACAAAAGAGACATTTAGTGACAATTGAATTTCCTTTAAATATTGCCGCAAAAAGATTTAGCGACAATGTTTATTGCTATAAAAACATTTTGGTCATTGAGTTAATGTCATTGCATGTAGAACCGCTAAAGCACATTCATATAGAGTGTTAGTTACATATTTATTATTGCAGCTAAATATAATATAAAGACAATTATATTATTGTCGCTAAACCCTTTAATTGTTGACTTGTTGTAGTGCAAATTAAATGTCAGCGTCAAAATTGGGTACCATGCACTTTGTCTGAAATCCATCGTGTTGACAGCTTTGCATTTGCATACCAATAGGAAGTAAAGCGCTTCCCATCGAGTTGACTACTTTGTATTGTATACGAATCGCGAGGAAAGAACGACAGGGTTCAGTTCAGATTTAATTGTTTGCAGCATGGGAGCAGATTCCGCAAAAAAACTCTGGGAACAATGAAAATAAAAGATATCTTAGTAAGGAAAACTATAGGGGGCTGTATTGGCGAGATCAGAGGTGGAGCTAGGTGAGGGTTCATGGGTTCGGACGAATCCAGTAGTTTTTCTGTAAATTCTGTATTTGTACTAGAAAATTAAATAAATTTATATCATATTAACTCGTAAACCCCTATCAAAATTGATTGATAGCTTAATGGAAAGGAAGGGTTGTGAAAATGCCTTCCACACTTGAAATGTGGGTTCAAATCCCACTATCAACAAAAAGTTTCTTTTTTAAAAAGGAAATTTAGAATCTCCAAACTCCTAATACGAATAGCACCGTAGTCGATGAAACTTAAGCCAATGATAATACTATATGATAAACTTTTATTTCTGTTTATTTGATATAATAAATATTAGATAAAAAAATCATTTCATACTATATAATATAATTAACAATCGAGACTCAAATTTCATATGACCAAGAATCAAAATTGACAAATTGCCACTTCCAAGATGCCATAGCAAACACATAGGCCAATTCATAATTAATTTGGATTAAAGTTTGTTTATATAGACATTGTAACATATAATTTTACTAGTAGTTTATAAAATCAATGATACTCAAATGGAAAAAATGACAAAAATGGTTTCTTAGGGGTAGGTTTAGAACAATCCATTAAATATACTCATAAAAACTTTTGGTCTTTTATGTTTGATATAATAGAAAGTTTATTTTTTTCTGTCAAATATTTAATAAACTTTGGATATTACATTCAATGAGAACGTTGGAAAATTTTTTTAACTAAAAACATCAAGAAAATCTCATCAAATTTGAAACTATACTAAATACGAAATATAGACTAATAATATTGAAAACTACAAAAACTGCACTTCCAATTATGAGTTTGCATTGCCTTTTTTTTTAATGGTTCATGTTAAACCAAACAATCAGAGTTGATTAAATATTCTACATATATCAAAACACTCACTTTTTTTAAAATTTAATGAATCAAAATTACTCATAAATATATATAAGGAACGATTTCGAACTTACTCCTAAATATAACAAACCATTTTTGTTAAAAAAAAAATCTCCAATAAATGCCAAATGAATTATAGGCTGAAAATATCACTAATATTTTCAATTTGTATTTTCTTTTGAATTATTTTTTGGGAAAATTACGTAGCTAAGCAAACTTATACTACTTAATTATATATCTACCATAGCTATAGTTTGCATTAATTACAATTCGAAACTAACTTTAAGGTATAGTTTCATTCTCTCTCTCGCCTCTCTCCTCTCTCTCTCGCGCCTCTCCCCCATCTCTATGGAATTCTCGCTCGCCACTCTCCTCTCCTGCCCAGTCTCTCTCTCTCGCTTCTCTTCTGCCAATCTCTCTCTCACTTTATACAAACACAAATGTATAATTTGTGTTTCTATAAAGCGAGAGAGACGGGATATACAAATACATATACATATCTCTCCGCCCTATAAACTTATAATTATACATATACAAATCTTCCCCTACCCAGTTCTCTTTTGTCTTTCTCTCTCTCTCGCTTTATACGAACACAAATGTATAATTTGTGTTTGTATAAAGCGAGAGAGATTGTATTTTGACCTGCCCAGTTCTCTTTTGCCTATCTCTCTCTCTCTCTCTTTATACAAACACAAATGTATAATTTGTGTTTGTATAAAGAGAGAGATTGGATTTTGCCCTGCCCAGTTCTCTTTTGTCTATCTCTCTCTCTCGCTTTGTACAAACACAAATTATACATTTGTGTTTGTATAAAGCGAGAGAGATTGGATATACAATACAAATGTTTTAACTCGATTCAATTGTATACGAATTCAAATTATATGTAGATATACAAATACAATACTTGATACATATACATATAGAAAATTATTTTGACATATATACATATGTATAATTCGACATATACACATATACAATTTGCCTCTCTCCACTCTCTGCCCTCTCTCTCCCAGTCTCGCTCGCCTCTCTCCTCCCTCTCCTAATCTCGCTCGCTAGATATACAAATACATATGTATATCAGTTACATTTATACATTATTTTGACAGATATACATATACAATTCGCCTCTCTCCACTCTCTGGCCTCTCTCTCCCAGTCTCGCTCGCCTCTCTCCTCCCTATAACATGTAGCTACAAATCGTAATTATCAAACTATAGCTATGGAGCATAATTAAAATATTTTGAGTGACTATATGTGAAAGTTCCTCTTAATTTTTTATTTTCTTTTTAGTTATTAGAGGAATTCACCCTTTGATGGGCAGCCAGATTTCATATGGAGTGGGCTAGCATTTCCAACAAGGCCCACAAGCCTACAGTGATACCTTCTTTTGGGATCTTGCTCGATAAATTCGAATTCGTGTCACGTACAATTCATTAAAATGAAATGAGTTTGAATAAAGCAACAGGAAGAATAAAGAATATACATATATATAGTGTTTATATATATTCTTGAAATTCGATTTCACTAATTATTAATGTATGAGAAAAAGTATACAATTAAGCTTAATTAATTTGAAAATTATAATTAAATTGATGCCGTAACGTTAACATTATGTTCATAACACACTTCCAAAAAACTAAATTGACTCTCTTTATATAAAACAATAATCTATCGTCATCAACTTAGCTGAGATTACAAAGTAGTTATTCGATCGATATTATTAACATCTTAGTGGGCCCTACGCATCGCAAATTCGAATCAATCTATCCGTGATTTTCAAATACTGAGTTTAAGTTATATACATCGTCAGTATAAATAATTTTATATAATATGATTATGTCATTCAAAAAGGATATCTATCTACAGCCTGTAGCTAAGTCTTCTTAAAATATGAGATTTATAATGTCGAACATAAGATAGATTTACCTCTTCTAACAGGTAAAAGTGGAATAAAAAGTTATAATATGGCATATAATTGGCTATATGTAGCCAAATGGCATTACTTTTGTCGATTTTTTTTAAAAAGGACAATTTCAACATATAAAGGAATCATTTTGCATAAGGCAAAAACAAACTGTTAAATAGGTTGAACAAAAAGTTATAATTTCATTAGCTTTTCCCTCTATCTTTCTGAACAAAAAAAAAACTCAACATTTTTTTCTCTCATTATCAAAAGTTTTGTATAGAAAAAAAGGTTTTTTTTTTTTTGAGTCATAATTTAGTGGTGATGGAGAAAATTGAGGAAAACAATTCAGAAATAGTGAAAAATAAATTTGAGGATGTTTCAAGTGACAACAAATTAGGTGGCCTCAAAACCATGCCTTTTATTATTGGTATGTAATTTCATATTATTTTTTTTAGTTCTTGTGGTATGGATTTTTTTTCCTCTTGAATTAACCGTATGTTTAGTATGACAGAAGTCATTTTTAAGTGAAATATATTTAACGAAGAAATCATTTTCTTGTGTTTGATTACAAAGAAAATGTTTTTCAAGAAAGAGGGAAACTAAATACTAATATTTGTAAATCCGATAATGTTTTCATGAATTTTTTGAGTACTAAACATTAATAATAATGTTCAAAAGTGTTAGTATTAATTTTTTCTACCTCCAACCAAACATTGAAATATAATTTCTGAATTTGTTTTTTTTTAACATGAAACAATGATATATGTCATACCAAACAAGCTCATGAACATTACTAAAAAAATGTGAATTTTCCTATTGGAACATCGTTAGAAATATATGACGATATTATCTGACGAAAAGTTCATCAGAAACGTTTTCGACGAGTCAATTTTTCCTGTCTTTTTTAGTAGTAGTAGTGATATATTAATCTTTTATTTTTTTAAAATTTTTTGTTTTTGATGATGGCAATTGACAGCAAATGAGGCATTGGAGAAAGTTGCAAGTGTAGGATTAATTTCAAATATGATTTTGTACTTGAAAAATGAGTATCACCTAACTAATGCTAGAGGGGCAACTATTCTATTTTGGTGGAATGCCATGTCAAATTTCACACCAATTTTTGGAGCTTTTCTTGCTGATTCTTACTTGGGAAGATTTTATGTCATTGCTTTAGGGACTTTCATCACCCTAATTGTGAGTATATATATATATATATATATTCATTCTCTTATTTAATTGTTCTATGAGTAAATTTCATAGGTGATCATTCACTTTTGTGTTATAATCACATATAAATCATTTTATGTGATAAATTCGAAGCTGAATGACTATTGATGAAATTTATCCATGTGCTAGTTATTTGTTACTTTTATTGAAATTTATTATTCGAGGTGGATTTAGGACATGTTTTGTGTGTCAAGTTGAACCAATGATTTTTAATTCAAATTAAGTAGTAAAAAAAGTAGTTTAGTACATGTAGCATCTCGCTACACGTAGAGTCTGGAGAAGAATTGCATCTCAAGGTGGTGTGATGTAGTCAGTCTATATTGATACACTATTCAACAATTTAGAATTTCCGTTGATGTTTTTCTATGGAATTGATTGGAAATATTACTGACTAGCCAAATTGCGGTGGATTTTCAATCGAGAACCCATCATAAATTCTCCCTTTTTAAGTAGTAACACAAATATTATTTCATGATTTTCATAATATAATTTCATCGATATTTCAAATAGTGAAGTTATTTCCTAAAAATTATGAATATGTTATTTATGGCTAAACATAAACACACACACACTACTCAATCGTATTGAACTTACTGACTCTATATACTGAATTCGTCTCTGCTCGTTGTCAAGTTCAAACTTAACATTAAATATTATTTTGATTGTTAGGGAATGGTGGTCCTTTGGTTAACAGCTACACTAAAAGAAGCAAGGCCACATTCTTGCAAATTAGAATTAGGAAATTGTCTAAATCCAAGCATTGCTCAATTTTTATTTCTATTTTCATCATTTGCCTTGATGGCTATTGGAGCTGGTGGAATTAGGCCATGTTCATTAGCATTTGGTGCTGATCAATTTGACAACCCTAAAAATCCCAACAATGGAAGGATCTTGCAGAGTTTCTTCAATTGGTAATATGCATTTAATTTATTATTATAACGTCCTAAGTAATATCACGTTTGATAGCTGGTTGTGAGTTTTTAGAAATTTACTGAATTATTAACCACGCTACTAGAAAAATCAAGATTTTTGTTAAATTGCACTCGTTGCAAATTTGTTCTTCGGAAATTTTGATTTTTCTTGTAGTGTGTTGTACCATTTAATTACTCATGTTGTACTATTGCGTTTATATTGTTACTCTATATATAAAGGGTAATATAATTCTAAAAATAGTCTAGATATAACATGTTTCCTCCATATACAAAAGGACCAAAAAAGCAAACATCTCGATTGATTAAAGGTTAAATATGTTTAGTGAAATATTACAAAGATCAAAATTAGAATGTACCAATAATTAAGGGATAAAAAATACTATTTAACCGTGCTACCATTTAATTACCTATATAGTGTATCATGTTTTTAGAATATAGGCGGGGAATGCTCCATTTGTCAGTTGAAACCTCCAGGGTCCAACTGACAAACGAAGCCAAGTACAGGAGTTTTCTAGGTCATTACAACTTTTTAAAATTCTTGTTAATTTGTCATATCGTCTTTATTTTTGTTATTTATCGTGAATATTATTTTTATGTGCTATTTTTTTTGGACAGGTATTATGCAGCAGTAGGAATATCAGTGTTGATTTCAGTCACAGTCATTGTGTATATTCAGACACAATTTGGTTGGGTTGTGGGATTTGGAGTGCCTGCAGGACTAATGTTTTTGGCAACAATTTTTTTCCTTTTAGGTTCTACACTTTTTATTAAAATAAAAGCAAATAAAAGTTTGTTTACTAATTTTGCTCAAGTTATTGTTGTGGCATGGAGAAATAAACATCTTGCTTTGCCTCCTATGGATTCTATTGGATGGTATCATCATGATGAGAAGGGTTCAAGAACTATTTTTCCAACCAACAAACTAAGGTATGATTTTCCGATTTCGAGATTTTTCGACTGCTATAGTGACTGATTGTTATAAGAAAAAGAAAAAAGAACATAATATCTAAGCTTTTATTTTCTAATATCAAGTTCTAAGTTAAATCGTACTTTGTATAATGAAGGAAAATCTTTTAATGTGGTGTATTAAAGTATCAAAATCTTTAGACATATTATTGATAATTTTAGAGATTTTATTTCTATAAAAATGGTTAATTATTATGTTACTAAAAAAGAATAGAGTTGTTATAAAGGGGTAATTTTATAAATTGTTATAAAGATATGATTGTTAGTGTAGTTGAATATATTATAGTGTGTTCATAACATTTTTATCAAGTTACAAATTAATATTTGTCATTACTCATTTACCTATTGATTTTATATAAGTAACTTGATTAAGTGTAATTAAACTTCTCTACATTTGCATAAACTTAAAAAATAATTACGGTCCGAAACACTTCACAAAATATATAAATGTATTGATAGTGTATATTTTATATCAAATGTACATATATTATACATAAGATACATATCTATATATACACAACATATACATCAATAGTATATATATGTCGTGCATATTTCAGTCATGCTGGTAAACTAGTTGGTCGAACTGTATATATCTATAACTAACTATTTTTGAAAAAAAGTGCAAGTTACATTGAATCTTGAATTGACAAGTTATTGATAACAAACTTTTTTTTGATAGGTTCCTAAATAAGGCATGCATAATTAGAAATCCAGAGAATGATTTGAACCCTAATAATGGAATATCTACAAATCAATGGAATATTTGTACAATTCAACAAGTTGAAGAATTCAAATCATTGCTCAAAGTACTTCCAATTTGGTCCACAGGCATTATGATAGCTGTAACAATAAGTCAACATGCATTTCCAGTACTACAAGCAAATACAATGGATAGACATATATCAAAAGGAAGTAATTTCCAAATCCCAGCAGGTTCCTATAGTGCATTTGGGATTCTCACATTGACAACATGGCTTGTTTTCTACGATCGAGTCCTCGTGCCCTGGATCTCCAGGTTCACGAGGAAACCACGAGGTCTCAGCTTCAATAAACGTATGGGGATAGGGTTGTTACTTTCCTGTGCAGCCCAGGCTGTGGCTGCACTTGTGGAAAGAGAGAGACGCTCGCGAGCCCTAGACCAGGGGCTCGCGAACCATCCACTGTCAATAGTGGACATGTCAGCAATGTGGCTAGTGCCACAACATTGTTTGACAGGACTAGCTGAGGCGTTCAACGCGATTGGTCAAATACAATTTTATTATTCTCAATTTCCTAAGAGTATGGCTAGTATTGGAGTGGCATTGTTTTCATTAGGAATGGGATTTGGGAATTTGGTTGGAAGTTTAATTGTGGAAATTGTTGATCATGTTTCAAGTAGAGGAGGGAAAATGAGTTGGGTGTCCAATAATTTGAATTTAGGTCATTATGATTATTATTATTGGGTACTTTGTTTATTGAGTGTTGGGAATTTTTTCTATTTTATTGTGTGTGCTTGGGCTTATGGATCTGATGAAGATAATAGAATTTGGGAGGAAGATCAGGTTGAAAAGAAAGGAGAGATTGTTATGTTATAGTTTTTTTTTTTTTCTAAAACGAGTGTATAATTTATGTATACTGATTATAAAATGTAAACAGTAAATCTGTTCGACTATTCGAGTAAAGGTCTTTTTAAAAAAAACATGTTTGACCCTTTGTATATGTATTTCCTTTCCTTTTATTCTTTTAGAAACTCATGTGTAATTTTGAAAACAATTAACTTAATGCTATTTATTCTAGCATTTATGAGAAGTTTTTATAGTCACCGAAATATTATGACATGTTTAAAACCTCAAGTTGCATCTATCTTATAATAGTCACACATATACGATGATATGTTTAAAATTATGAATTTTAAAAGTCTTCGTTTCTTTAATAAATTTCGTGTCGATTCAAACTATATCACATAAATTGTAGTAGTGAAAGTATGTCATCTATTTATTGAAATTTGGTAAACACCAATAACAACAACAAACATATTCAGTGTAATCTTACAAGTGGAAATCTGTGGAAGACAGTGTGTAAGCAACTTTTCCTAATAGGTAGAGATCAAGACGTAATTTTCGATATCCCTAATATGGAATATATAATATAAATTCAAATTTAATCGACCTCTAACACAGTATCACACACCGAATGAGAAAAAGCCAAATGAATCCAGCTAGTCATCGCCAAACTCGCCACAAAAGTCGTTCTTAGCCGTTAGTACAACATGGTCCCATCTTTCAACAAAAAAATAATCATTATTTCTATCATCTCAAAAAAATTCAAATTTATTGACAAAAAACTTTAATAAAAGCACTTTGAACCCTCACTTTATTTAATATTTTCTTTTTTGAAACACAAAAAAGGGTAAAAACATATATAGTCCTTTTGTTTTTCTTGCTCTTCTTGAAATCCTTCTTTGAAAAGTTTTTTTTTTTTTTCAAAAAAAAAAAACAATTTTTGAATATGAATGTTTCAAAGTTCATCAAATGTGTGACTGTAGGTGATGGAGCTGTTGGAAAGACATGTATGTTAATTTGTTACACTAGTAACAGATTTCCCACTGTGAGTACTAATTCTTTAATTTCTTCTTAACAGTTCGAAACTCGATGAATAATGAGCTGACCTAGTTAGGCTTCTCAGCTTAATTATTAGGCTTTTGTTAAGATTTTGAATATGTGACGTGTGTCTGGCTTACACATTACATATTGCACTAGTACTACTAGAACAAAGTCTTAAAGATCCTTTTTTTGTGTGTTTTGCTTCTTATATACCTAAGTATTTATGTATATGTACCTCTCTTTTTTTCTGTCTGGTCAACATTTTTATGCATTTTAAGATGTGGGATTTCATGTTTTTCTCTAAGCAGTTACTGTATTCTTTTTCTTGAAAAAAATATTGTTCGTCTTTAGTAATCTAATTTGGGGAGTGGTGATTAGGTAGGACATGACGTAGTTTCAGCTGACCGAGTATATGAACTTAAATAGGAGGTTATGGAGGACACGGATTAGGGTAGAATGTTAGTTAGGTAGTTGAGTGTTGTTTCACTTATTCTTCCATACCAGTAGTCGTAGTACTACTTTGTAGTTTCTTGTTATTTGATTTTCTGTTACTATTTAATGTTAATTTCTTGTACTTCGATGATCGTCTTATATATTTTGTTGTAATTACCGTTCCTTTTTTTAAGTAGATGGGAGCTCTAGTATGTTTTTCTTTTTTCCTGAACTGCTTTGAAATGCTTTTACTTGAGCCGAGGGTCTACAAACCACCCGCCCCAGACTTCACTTTTGGAATTATACTGAATATGTTGTTGTTGTTGTTGTAGTGGTAATCTATTTGGGAATTTTTGCAGGATTATATTCCTACTGTGTTTGATAATTTCAGTGCTAATGTGTCTATGGATGGGAGAATTGTCAATTTGGGATTGTGGGACACTGCAGGTACACTTTCTTTAAATAGATTTTTGTGATTAGGTTCTTAATCTTTGATTTGTATGCTTAATTAGTTCTATTATCTTATGGATTTTTATTTTTGTGTGTGTTTTGAAGGACAAGAAGATTATAGCAGATTAAGGCCATTAAGCTATAGATGTGCAGATGTATTTGTATTAGCTTTCTCATTAATCAGTAGAGCAAGCTATGAAAATGTTCTTAAAAAGGTACAATCTTTTTAACACTTCACTTGCTTAATTTCGAGGAAAATAATCTATTGTATGAAGCGTCTTAATATTATCATCTGTTATACTTTGGACCACTCTCCACACTCTACTTGTTAGACTACACGGAATATGTTGTTGTTGTTGTTGTTGTATAATTTGGACCATTCATTCACTTGTTTGCAAAAGCTTTCGTATTGGCTCTTGGCTTTAACGGAGCTCCAACCTGAAATATAATAGATTGTGATTCGGAATCATAATCAGAAGTAAAGGGATACATTTGAACCTTTTTCCGTATTTTGACACATGTTGGAGATCCGTTATAGTCAAGGGAAAATAAGAGAGGATTTGTAAACAGCAAGAGTATAAACGGCCTCAAAGTATAATGCGGGGTAAAATTGAGATATTTCATATAGTAGAGTGGATACTTTTGACCCTTTTCTCTTCATAGTGGTTTGCTGCCTTTCCATTAAACAAACATATGATCACATTTGCAATTTCATTATTGAGTAATTACTCTGTGTACTCTGAATTATATGCAGTGGATGCCTGAACTTCGTCGTTTTGCACCTGATGTTCCAATTGTACTCGTTGGAACAAAGCTAGGTAAGCATCAAATGTATATAAATTCAGTCGGATTATACTGTATCTGAGGTCCTAAGATCAAAACCTGAGACTTTGTGTCCATATTTTTTCTTATATTTTACAGATCTTCGAGATGACAACCGATATCTAGCTGATCATATGGGCTCAAATATCATTACACCTGCGCAAGTGTGTTGTCTCTATTGCATTATGATTTACAAAACGCTTAATATAGATGGAACGTCACAAATAACTCGATCGTCTTGAATGCAGGGTGAGGAGCTAAGGAAACAAATTGGTGCTGCAGCTTATGTAGAATGCAGCTCTAAAACACAACAGGTATTTCAATTCTGCTGTAAATTAACCTTATATATGGAATGCATTCAGCCTCATCAAGTACACGTCATCTGCTAGACGTTTTTAGCTATTATATTGGAACGTTTTTGTTGAACATATCGTCATAGCATTAGCCTTATACATGTAGTTCTGGCTTTTGATATTTGTTACCATCTGTTATCATTTGTGTTTTAGTTACTGCATTATTTTGTTGTTGTTAGTGTTCTTTTTCTGGATGTCCTGTACTGTTTTCTGTATTAATTGATCTAGTTTCTCCACTGTCGTATTTCCTTTTTCATAACTACTTTGATTTGTTGCACTTGAGCCGAGTGTCTTTCAGAAATAGTCTCTCTACCTCCATGAGGTAGGGGTAAGGTCTGCGTACACTCCATCTTCCCTAGACCCCACTTGTGGAATTACACTGGATATGTTGTTGTTATCGAACATAGCGTCTGTTCACTAAACTATTTTGTATGTATTTGTCAGAATGTTAAAGCTGTTTTCGATACTGCAATCAAGGTTGTGCTTCAACCGCCTCGGAGGATGGAAGTTGCAAGTAAGAAAAGGCACAGAAGCACAGGCTGCTCAATTGTGTAAGTGAAAACATTTTCTGATTCTGTGAAAGCTATATATCAATGTATGCTACTTCAATTTTGTCTGGTTAGCTATGTGCACGGACTCTCCAAAAATGTACTACTTTTGGAGGATCCAACACACATCGGTGACATTTTGGAAGAGTCCGAGCAACATAGTTAGTTAGAGGACCAAAATCTTAATAATAACAGACTTCAAGACATTGTTGAACTCACTAATAATAAGGCATTCGTACTTGAACTTTGAACAGCTCTCAAAACTTTTTCAATGTATTTACAACATGAAATTTTCCGCAATATGCTGATTCTCTATCTCCAACTTGTTCACTATATAACATCTCATTTCTTTCCGATAGCAGGGGAATCGTATGTGGAGGCTGTGATGCTGTTTAGCAAAACGTTAGGTGGATTTCATGTTATGTTATTTCATAAGATTATTAAGACGAGTTTGGGACTGAGGCGTAGTCGAGTTCATGCAAGTTGTTGTTTTTGGTGGCATCAGAAGTAAATTAGCATTTTCTACTTGATGATTTGAAATATCTTAATATGGCTGAAGCAATGTTGTTCTTCATATAACATTTGTTTTGTACCATAAACTATATGTATAAAAGCATAGGGAATTTGTTGATACCCTCAGTAATGTACTTTAAATGTGTATGACAATTTATGTTGCTTGGATTCGTTCAAAAATATTGTCGGTTTTGTGTCAGATTCTCTAAAAGCTATTCATTTTTTGGAAAATTTGACACAAGCATGACAAGTATTCCTTTTCTAGGCCATTGTATAAATTTTGTTCCTATTTTTAAAAAGACATGCAAATATAGTTCTTGAAAAATTACTCCTTTCGAATAACGTTAGACTTGGGTTTGAATATAGTGTATAATTCATGTAGATCATTTATAAAAATTAAACAGTAAATTCGACTGACTATTTAAAAGGGACTGAGGGCAAAAAATTCACTATCCCACATTAATTTTTATTTAAATGAGCACACCATCTGTCTTAATTCATATGACACTTTTTTTCTTTTTAGTTAGTCTAAAAAAGAATGGTGTCCGATTTAATTATACAAAGTTTAGTTATTCGTATACTTTTTACATTGTATAAAAAAATATATAGATTCCCTCGTAACTTATACATGAAAATATTAGTTAAGCGAGTTTTTGAATTGCAAATTAAACATAGTATTAAATATATTAAATTTTCTTTATAGCAAAAAAAATGTTACCGAACATGATATCATAAATAACTTAGCTTCTAACCGGCGACTAAACTACACTTCAATAATTGTTGTTATTAATACTATTTTCCTCAATTATGTTTAGTCCATTCTAAGGCACGTGCAATGACTCTAACTCACGTGACATAGCCAATCATCTTCTTTAAAAGTCAAAAAAAATATAATCAAAACTTTCCTTTTCCAGTTTAACCAAAGAAGAAGAAAAAAATATGGATTCTCCATCAACTAAGAGCTGGAGCATCCATACCCGAAAAGAGATCACCGTAAATTACGAAATCTTCAACCGGATCGGCGCCGGAGCATATTCCGATGTATACAAAGCTCGCCGGAGATCTGATTCTGTGACCGTCGCTCTCAAAGAAATTCACGATTATCAATCAGCGGCTCGGGAAATTGAAGCGTTACAGACGCTTCAGCATTGTCCAAACGTCATCGTTTTACATGAGTATTTCTGGAGGGAGGATGAAGATGCGGTGCTTGTATTGGAGTATTTGCATACAGATTTGGATTGTCTTATTAAGGAAGCGAAGAAATGGGAAAAGGGATTGAGTTTAGGGGAGATTAAGAGATGGATGATGCAGATTTTATGTGGAGTTGATGCTTGTCACCGGAATTCGATTGTACATAGGGATTTGAAGCCTTCGAATTTGTTGATTTCTTCCGATGGAATCCTCAAATTGGCTGATTTTGGACAGGTGCTTATTATTTTCTGCTTTTTTTAGCTCAACAATATCAAATTAATCAATCAATTAAAAGTAGTTTTTGATAGTTCAGGCGGAAAACTCACGTATTTTTTACTATGCATCGATTGGATATTTGTGCCCTTTTATGATATTTCTGATTCATTTGAGCTTACAATCAAGCTTTCACCAGGCATAAAGCTTGTCAAGATTTGATCTTTAATATGTGATTCTCTTCAAATTTTCATTGTTTAATTAGTAGAATTTTGATTGCAATTCATAAAGAGAATTTACAGCTTAGGAAAGTTGGAGTATGTAGCTCGAAAAGATATCCTCTGAGGTATCCAGTCACTAAGTTCCTTGTTCGAGTTAGTAGCTTTAATACAAAGGCGAATCCAGTATATAGGATTAGTAGGTTTAGAATGAGTATGATCTTATTATATATTTGTTCGTTTCCTTTTTGTTGCAATATTATGGAATCCATGCTGACTTAGCGAAAGATAGGAATCTATATAAGTAGGGACCTTTCTTGCTCAGCGCCAAAAGCGCATTATGCTCCGCTTCAACAAATGAGAGTTTTCAATTGAACCAGTGAATCATGCAAGCTAGTTAGATGCGTGGGATAGAGTGCTCGTAGTACCTGCTAGCGCGGTTACATGCAGTGGAAGGGAAGGAGCCTAAATTAAATGTTATTGCTTGAAACTACTGTGAAATCAAGCTTTGAATCTGTTGAGCTTCTCTTTTGCTCAACTGGTTTGGGAACACTAATTGTTGAATGCTACTTCTTAATTGGTGGAACCACAAGATCCTTAATTCTGTGGTTCATATATTACTAAGGTCATGCCTCTTTGGTTTGCTGAGAGCTGTGGAGGTCCAGTGATACCAATTAGTTGGGTATATGTTTTAGTTATAGTAGTATGTTACTTTAGATCGTATGCTTTCTAGGAGTCTTTTAGCCTTGTAAGAGATTTATATGTTAGTAGAAATTAGAGAACTTATGTTCTTAATAAAAAGAAATATAGATTATAGAGAACTTATTAGTATAATTTTGGTCGGAGAAGAGTTTAAATGGAGAAACATGGCCATTGAGGATTCATATAGAAGACCTTAAACTTGTTTAAACTGCAGTGTAACAGTTGTTATTGTTGTTTGTATGTGTGCATAGTTCGAGCCAAAACCAATTGTTCTATTGCACTCAGTGAAGTCGGGTTAGATCCACTCTGACTCTATGTGCATAACATTTTCTCTTGCAAGCATAGAGCCTTCTTGGGGGGGGACATCCATAGTGCTTTTATTCTTCTGCTGGAACATCCTTAAATGCTTAGATTCCTTGCAAGTCCGCTTCTGGTTGTTCTTTTCCTTCTAACCATATGACTTTGCCTCCTCTTGCTCCACACAGGCTAGGATACTACTGGCCCCCGGGTTTGTATCTAATGACAATCAACAGCCGTATGTGCAGAGTACTCCTTATCAGGCAACTGTGGCTGGTCCATCACATTTCAAACACATATCAGATGTGTCTTCTGAAGGAGGTGTATTTATTGAAGATCCAGGATCAATGGTTCAAGCAGCACGTCTTGGAGAGTCAGATGAGCTCAGATTCAGGACCTTCGATGACACTGATAAAGATAGTAATATTCAAGATGGGGACACTTCCTGTCTAGCTACAGGAACCATGAGTTATGTTGAGGAAGATCTCTTACCAGGCACATATTCGTATGATGTTGACGATGGTGAGCATGATTGTTTTCCTCCACTTACATCTTGTGTTGGAACTCGTTGGTACAGGGCACCTGAGCTACTCTACGGATCCACTAGTTATGGGCCAGAGATTGATTTGTGGTCACTAGGTTGTATTTTTGCAGAGGTTTTGCGTTTGGAGCCACTTTTTCCTGGAAATGCTGATATTGATCAACTAGGCAGAATTTTAAGTGTTCTGGGGAACTTATCTGAAGAAGTCTGGCCTGGTTGTGCGGATCTTCCTGATTACAAGCTTATGTCATTCGGTAAAGTAGATAAGCCGATTGGCTTAGAAGCATGTCTATCCAACAGGTCAACTGACGAAATTCTTCTCGTCAAAAAGTTGCTATGTTTTGACCCAGCTGGTAGAGCTACTGCAATGGAATTACTCCATGACAAGTATCTAAATGAAGATCCTTTGCCAGTCCCATCGTCTGAATTGAGGATTCCGTCCAAACACAGCTCTGAGAATGATGATTCACCTGACGAATTTCATAGAGATCTAAACTCCGACTCAGACTTTGATGATTTTGGGCCAACAAAAGTTTCAACCACGGATCATGGTTTCTCAATTCAGTTTTCTTGAGAAGCGAATTTTTTTTTTTTTTTTTCAGAATTTGTTTTCCAGACTACCGCGTGATGATCAACAGCGTCTTTTGCTGCAAACTATTTAACTTTGCAGCACTTCATATATTTTGTTGGAAGAGATTCTCAAGTTTTTGCAAGTTGTAACAACTGTGGGTTCCATGATTGGAATACCAATAGAGAAACTGAGACATATTTATATACTTATTAATATATATTATCATTGTGATTTCTTCCTATTTGTCTTAACCTTGGTGAATAGAGTTGTTATCTGGTACCTGTTGCTGGTGGAAAGTGGCAAGTAAATTAGTCGTGCAAGCTAGCTTGAACATCACGGTTATCAATTATTATTTTTTATCATTGTTTGTGTGCTGAAGGAAACTTCTTAGGTTGTGCTACCCTCTACTTGAATAAAATGGTCCCTATTCTTTAAGGGCATTCCATTTCCCAAGTCTTTAGGTATTAAACTCTCCTCAATGTTTATCCATATTTATGTTAGTTGCTTGAACTCTTTAAAAATGTTGCTGAACTCTCTTATCAGACATTTTGAAAGATCCGATATGCACTCAACAATATTTATATTTGCTTTACTTTTCTTAGCAAGATCAAAAGTTAAGAGGATACTGGATACCTATAGAGGTTAGAGTCTGATAATTTATCCACTATTTGACAAGTTAACTTTTATGAATTTATCAACATAGGTCAATCAAAACATTAAGGATAGATTCATTGTATTGAATACTGGGTAATTAGAAATATAGTAAATTTCGATTTTTCGATTCATGATTTATGTCCATCTCTCTCTTATGCCCCACAAAAGTCAACATTTTCCATGTGTGCTACAAATTAAAAAAATCACGTGCTATCGAGCCCACCCAATTTCCCGCTTCATCTTAGCTGAATGATATGCCACGTGTCATGTTTTCATTGGTTATTTGAGTTTTTATTGAAAGCCGATGTCGGCGTATATAATGCTTACTCTCTTCATCATCTCAAGGAAAATGCAGCGATAATTCGGAGTTGAATATTCAATGTTTTTTTTTTTTAATTAAAAAAAAAATTACATATTAATAATCTATAGAAAAAAAAATGCTCATAAAAGAATTGTCTATGTTCGACTTCATAGAATGAAAAAAAAAAGTTTTTTTTTGGTAACATACTAAAAGTGCTCGTATATTTATTTAAGTTAACTTAATATGATGATGATATAAAAAAAATTTAAATAAAAAAAATGAAAGATTCGTAGAGTCAATCTTAACTTGTTTGCGAGTACTATTACGAAAATAACATAGCTAACATAATTCTACAAGAAAGATTGGGGTTGGTGTATAACAGTTTTACCCCTTCATTGAGAAGTAAAGAAGTTGTTTTTAGTATGTATAAAACAAATATATAGTAGTGAAAAATTCATATTAAAAAACAAATGAACAAGAGAACAATAACAACAATAAATAATATGTTAATTAAAATCAATAATACACTAAAATAGTAGAATAAAATAATAGAGGAATAATTAAAATAAGGGAAAAGGGTCATATTTACCCTTGTACTCTTAGAAAAGAGTTATATTTACCCCTCGTCATATTTTTTTGATATATTTACCCTTACCATCCAACTATGGGTTCATATTTGCCCTTGGATAGTTAACTCTCATCTTCCCACCCCTATTATCTACGTGGCACTCATGTGATTTATTTTTAATTCAATTAAAATTTCCTTCACAAGTAGCGTCATTAAACAAAGTTTCTTTGCCAATTTTAGCACCAGGATGATTATCAACAGCAAAAATGTCCCAAGCACTGTTTTGTAACAACAGAGTTAGCAAAAATCTCAAGCTTCTCTTAAAATTTCTTGGCAACGAGATCCTCAATCAAGTTAGCAGCATCTTGAACTGTTGCAATAGTCTGTGCATTCTCCTCTTCCATGGTGATTCCAAATCAACAGACCCACAAGCCAAAATCCTTAACCAAAAAGATTAAGACTTTCAACATGAAACATAAATAAATAGATTAAAGATTGATTTCTTTTACCAATAGATAAAAGCTAAAAAAAAGAAATGGGTGACAAAAGGTAAGAGAGAAAAGAGAGTGTGGTGTAATAATGATTAATTTACATCTGAAATGGCCAACACTGTCTAATCTTTTTGGTACTACTTGGTATGATTTATTTGTCACGGTGTTCACAGAAGAACAAGATATAATTAAATCTGCTAAAATTGATTTGAGAGCTGTGAAGAAAGGGAATCTAGCTTGTGTTAGTTATGTACACTATTTTTTGAATTCAAAGGTTTTTTAGTTTGTCAAACTCATAGAATTGCACATAAATTATGGTTAAAAGGGAGGCAAATTTTGGCTATGTTGTTACAAAACAGTGCATGGGACATTTTTGTTGTTCATATTCATCCTGGTGCTAAAATTGGCAAAGGAACTTTGCTTAATGACTCTACTTGTGAGAAAAGTAGAAGCGGAGAGGAGAAAGAATTATTTTGAAAGGAAATTTTAATTGAATT
The DNA here is from genome assembly GCA_018342035.1 of Solanum appendiculatum. Classification (NCBI taxonomy): domain Eukaryota; kingdom Viridiplantae; phylum Streptophyta; class Magnoliopsida; order Solanales; family Solanaceae; genus Solanum; species Solanum appendiculatum. Next base: position 279,746 of record JAGDQO010000973.1, read on the forward strand.
AAAAATAAATTCACATGAGTGCCACATAGATAACAGGGGTGTGAAGATGAGAGCTAACTGTCCAAGGACAAATATGAACCAATAGTTGGATGGTAAGGGCAAATATATCAAAAAAGTATGACGAGGGGTAAATATAACCCTATTCTAAGAGTATAAGGGTAAATATGACCCTTTTCCGTTAAAATAATATTGATAAAGAAACTAGACAATCCGCAATCTCTATCCTTTGGATGTGCACAGGATAAAACCCCTGCTTCTTTGCAATAGCTTGCAAACCACACAGGAGAGGTAACCCACACTAGGCAAGTGTGGCGCGATGAGCTCGACCCAAAAGGCAAACCTCTTGCTTTCATTGGCAAGATGTTTCAAACTTGAGACCTCCAACATGGACAAATCACTGGGCCAGCCTGAAGGCCGATTACCTACTAACTTTCTATCTTGTCGACTTTCAAATTTTCATATCCAGGGTCATGTCTTCAATAAGCTAAAGATGCATTTTGTCTTGTCTATTTACCTCTCTTCAATATTTTTTTGACATAGCACTATCTCTATTCATACCCACTATAACCAATCTCTCACACCTCCTAATTATGAGATATTTGTACATTTCCCCTTCACATATTCAAATCAACTTAGTCTCAGCACCCGAATTTTATTTATCACGAAAGACACTTATGAATGTGGCTTCGATCCTTCAGGTGATGCTAGAAGTCGTTTTGATATAAGATTTTCCCTCCTTTTCTCAATTTTTTTTAATTTGTATTCTTATCTCTTGTAATATGTTCACGTATCCTTCTCCTAGCTTGAGATTAAGACTGAATAATTATTGTTGTTACTGATTAAAGTTCTCTGGTCATAACTTGTTGTTTTCAAGTTGTTATGACATTTCTATGGTATATACAAACAAACATATTATTAAATGTAAAATAGAAAATTTAAACTTAAAAGTTTTCAGATAAAAAATGTACTTTTAAAAAAGTGAAAATTATATAAATATACAATATAAGACTTTTATTAACAATATATGTATGCACTTTTATTTAATTACAAACATAGTTTTTAATTTACCAACATAGCAGATTAATATAATTTTTTATTTTTATTTAATTTTAATTTTCGTTTTTTCTTCCCCCAATTAATGAGATTATGTGCCTTTTTTATCTCCATTTTAAAAATCTATAATTGATCATTTATACATGTATTCTAATTTTATTTTATTTTATTTTCTGTATTTTATTCATTCAATGTATGAAGAGGTTTACTTTTTCAAGAAGTCTTTTAATTAAAGTAGACACGGAGTCCTAGGAGTTACACCTTTTCGTCTTCCTTTTTCCGTTCAATTAACCTCTTTCAACCATTGGTCTTCTTTCTTCTGTTCCCATTTTGCACTTGTTGTTCACAATAATCCGGTGCTGTATTTTTTTTTCTAAGTTCATCCCCATTTCTTCGTTACATTCCAGGGGTTAAGGTGTTTAGGGCGGTATATTTCCATGGATCGGACTCCCCGTAAAAGCCCAAGGCTTAACAACCCAATTGTAGTTGACGATAGCCCTATAATTGCATGTTCACGACCGTCGTTTAGGTTGGATGCATTCACTCAAACTCCTGTTAAGGACGGCGCTGGTGATCTTAATAAAACGGTAAAAGGAAAAAATGAGTTGATTGTAATCGGTTCTTCATCTGGCAGGCCAGATCTTAATTCAAGAAACAAGGGTAAAGAGAAGTGAGTTATTAATTGTTTGTATATATTTTCTACTTTAATAAGTCTTTTTGCATTGTTGGTATGTTACACCACCAAATCTGCTATTACAATGACAGACTCAGCAGTAATACATTTTTTTTTAATCCTTTTGGTGTCTAATTTGTGTTCATTGAATTATATTTTATTTTTATAGTTAAATATGTTGTACGAAGGTGCGTTATTTTCAATTCATTTTACCAAAGATGAAATACCAAGTTTTATATCAGTTACACATTGAAGTATACATAATAGTATATATGCCAAACTTATGAGTAATTACAATGATACTGTACTACAAACATTCATACCACTTTGTTCATTTACACGCAACTCAAAATTACAGAATTTCACACAATATTTCACCAAAAATATATTAGCTAATATTTGTGTATATAGATAATTTAATCTTATTTGTGCGGCAGAACAAACATTCATACCACTTTGTTCATCTGATTTTTTCCTCACCAAGAGTTATTTAACTACTAAACTAACATACATAAACAAACACTCACTAACACCAACAAGTTGTATTCATATAATTATAAAAGACTCCCATTTCTGAAACAAATTAATAACCAATGTAAATTTTATATTCGTAAAATATATCTGCTTTTGTCCAAAAATCAATAAAAATCCAATTGCATATGCTTAATGTAAAATAAATAAATAAGGAACATTAAAACGCACTGGTGTTAGTTCTGTTGATCTTTTTTTGAGCACGTTTTCTTGTTATGCCCGGGTGTACCACATATACTACAAGTCACTTTACTCCTTTTGTATTTGCCTTCATTGAATTCTTTTTACGGTTATTGTTGGGTGGTCGGCCTAGTTGCTTTCTTGTTATTGGTGGTAACACTATTTCCTCCAAAATGTGCGATGGAATATCCCAAATGCTTTTACAAGGCAATGGTTCAATTGGGATGGCATATGTATCTTGGTAATTTCTATTACTGTAATAGGATGAACAAAAATCTTAGTGATGCTTCTGCCTGTATATGATTGCTGCAACTGCATGACTACATGGTATCTCATCATGTTGGAATCTTCCACAGGTGCATATCCGAGTATTCAAACAAACTGTAAACCTTTGCGCACCATCTATAATAGTATGAAGATGTTATGTTGATGCACTGACCTTCATTTGACAAACGTATCAATTTAACAATAGTTAATTATAAACATAACATAAGTGATATAGAAATTTTAATACTTACAATCATACGATGCAACATTCTTTTGTTTTCCTCCAACACCTCATTGTACTTGTTGGTTAAGGTTGTTACTGTTTTCCTTCCTTCTTCGTTGTGTTTCTCGTTCCAAGATTCAATTGTCTTGCGAACATATTGTAGTTTCAAATCAAATATGGTTGTGTCAACACCCAATTGTGAAGCTACAGTTGTAATCAAGCATTCGTACTAAGTGTTTGCGTCATATATTACTCCTTCAATATTGTAGTCAACGTACTCGCCTGTGTATAATTACAGCATAATAATCATGTTATAGCAACCAGATTACATATACATAAAGGCGTCTACCTATTTATGTTGTCTAAGTTGTTTTGTCTCTGTTAGTATACAACTAATAAAAAATACTTCAGCTTCTACACCAAATACATCAAACATTATACCATAGCTCTTACACCATATATTAGCACATATTGCACGTTTTGTATACAAATAAATCTGTCAATTTTAGAGGTTCATATATGAAAAAGTTCATACATGAAATAGTCCAGCATTTCATTACTTATTTACCAACACATTTTTAGATAATTTAAGCTTTCAACTACACCAAATCATATACACCATATAATATAACAATAAAACATAAAATTCTACCAAACTTATAATCATACAAATTGATGTGTGTACGAAACTACGAAACACTATTATCAACACCAACATTTATTATTGTAATTTGAGCGTACATATATAATCATTACAGTAACCACAATATATATTATGGTAATTACGATGGTGTAATATGTTGTTTCATATTTTTAGTATACAAGCACTAAACAATACCCTAACTTATATACCAATTGCAAACTTATGATGGTGTAATATCTTGTCTTGCTGCTACGACACCATTTTATGGTAGTTACGGATATAATATCCTAATTTATATACCAATTGCAAACTTTTTTTTTATAACATTATACTATGTTCGTTTACAACATTTATATTACAACTGTTGCTCATAATTGTATACCAATAAATCTAGCAGTTCATACACCATTATAATCATCAAACCAAATTCACCAAGTTAAATTTTGAATAAACCTGTCAATCTAGCAAACACACATTCATCAAATATGACCTTCATACTCATTTTTCCATTGATTACGTCTTCATGTAATCATTACAAAATATATATATATAATCATAAATCAAACACGATAATAATTAAACACAAAAACGAATACAATCAAATGATCAGATATTTGATTTTTAACAAAAACTTAATATTCACTGATAATTACACCACTAATTACGTAAAAAAATCAGTATATCATGATTTATGACATTTACTTGTTGATGCGTCCTACCGTTCGTTATGTTGAATGAGAATCGAAAATATATTGATTTCCATTGAAGAACAATATTTGATCGGGGGAGAGAGATCAGGGAGAAAAAGAGGTTTTATTTTGTTGAAAAACCTTTTTTGATCTGAGAGAATTTAACTAACATTAATATATAAAGTGGAAGGAAGGTAAACGTTTTGGAGAAAATTAAGGTAATGGAGAAATCGTGGGATCTGATGTGAGAGCAAAATATAACCAATAAAATTAAATAATTAATATTAACGTGAAAGGAAAATAATTGGAGTAAAATTAGGGATTGGAGATAATCGTGCAACTTTTATTATTCTTTTTTTTTTAAAAAAAAAAACATATACTTGAAAAAAAACTATTGCTATATTGGTGTAAAAACAAACTATTGCTATATTGGTGTAATTAATATATACTTAAATTGTATACTTAAGTTTTTCTCCCTTTAAAAAATCTATTACTAATAGGGTTCTAATACTTGTAACATAAAAATAAGTAACACGTTATAAATGAAATAGAATGCTAGAATTAATTTAGTGTGTTTGGTATTGCAGAAATATTTTGTTCTTTTTCTATAATTGTTTTTAATACTGGTGTGTTTGGTATTGGAGGAATATTTATCATGAAATTGTTTTCTAGTGTTCTATTAATTTGCTTTATGATATTAGGAATATGTTTTTTAAAAATAATAATTTTCAACAAAATAAAAAAAATGACTTCTCTAACTCATGACATTTTTATTTTCCTTTACAACGACCCTTATATAACTTGCTCTAACTAATATGAAGATACTTTCTTCTCAAAATTTTTAGAGATAAATGTCAAAAACACACCTAAACTATCCCTTTTTTTGAGTTTCATCACTGAACTATTGGGAGTGTGATTTTCATACCTAAACTATCACTTATTAGTTTGAGAAACACACATCTCTCTTTTATTACACTTTCTTCATGGTATGTGTACTACACTCTCTCTTTTATTTAAAAATATTTGCCACATCACATTTTACATGGATAAAATATTCCACCTTGACAAAAATTAAATAAATTATTAGTATTAATTAAAATTAAAAATTAAAGAATTATTATCCCAAAAAAAAATAATATTTTTTTTATAAAATAAAATAAAATATTTTTCTTACCCTCATTCCCTTTTCAAATAATAATTTAGATATTATTTTTTTTAAAAAAATAATTCCATCCTACCCCACCTAATCCTCTGCTTCCAATTTTTTTTCGTTTTGTGTGTGTGTGTATATATATATATATATATTATTATTATTATTTTTTTTTTAAGAAAGTTTTTGTTACGTGTCTCAAAAAAAATTTTAAAATAAAATTTTTATTTATGTTATATTCGGTACACAAGTAGAAAAAAAGATTTTTCTAAAAATATATGTACATATTTTACACAAAACGAGAAAAATGTAAATAATTAAATAAATTAAGAGTCAAGGGTTAAATAAGGTGGGGTAGAATTTTATTTTTTTAAAATAAAATAATATTAAAAATGGGAATAAGTGGGTGTTTTTTGTGGGGGGTGGGGGAGGGGGTGAAGTATGAAATTTTTAAAAGAAATTTTAAAAAATAAAAGGGCGGGGGGTTTGTCCGGGGAGGAGGTGGTGGAGTGGGGTAAGAAAAATAATTTTAAAAAATTTTTAAATTTTTTTTTTTTTGGGATAGTAATACTTTAATCTTTAATTTTTAATTAATATTAATAGTTTATTATTTAATTTTTGTCAAAATGGAATATTTTATCCATGTGGCAAGATTTTTTCAAATAAAAGAGAGTGTATTACACACACCACTGAAGTGTGTTTTTCAAATTAATAAGTGATAGTTTAGGTATGAAACTCACACTCTCAATAGTTCAGGTATGAAACTCAAAAAAAGGTGATAGTTTAGGTGTGTTTTTTTATGCTTATCTCAAATTTTTATAGAATACTATCATTGATAAAATATTTGTTCAAAAAAAAACTTTTTTCCAATTAATCAAACATACTAATAATAAGTAGAAATCATTTTAAAAAAAAAATCATATTCCTTCACACAAACGAAGGGAGTCTTGATATAACTAGCAAAATTATCTCATGTGATCAAGAGTTTACGAGTTCAAGTTGTGAAACACAATCTCATGCACAAGTGTAGAGTAGAGTTCGAGATTAGAGCTTAATACACCAAATTGTCTTTCTTGTTTTTTTTCTTCATACAAATATTAGAGTGCAACTACTCGCATTTTTCTGATGGACCAGCTTGACAGCTCGATACTTAGTCATACCTATCGGGAAAAGAAATCAAGTTACCGATGCACCGATCAAATTCAACAAGCATCTAGCTCCTTCCGCATATTGCCAACCTTGGACATCGCTACTATACCCCTCCATTCCGACTTATGTTTTTACTACTTTAAATAATGACCGTTCTGACTCCCCTATCGGTCTACGGAGGTAAAAAAAATCTCTCTTATGTACTCATTTTTTAATTTCGACAGTTTCGTAAATAAATAAAATGGTTGGTTTTTCTCATCCAAAAAGAAAAAGCCTTTAATACTTTTTTTATTTTATGAATTAGAAGAAATTTTTTAATTTTTTCTCTTTATCAAATAATGAAAGTGTCATCTTATTTAGATGATGAAAGAGTTTAAGAAAAATACAAACACGCAATTCTAATTACTGTTTTAATCAACGGTTAGATATAATCCTACACCGCTTTCTATGAATTCAAGCCGTCTGATTAATTCTCTTCTTATCCACCGTACGATGAAAATCTAATCAAAATCTAACCGTCCAACATTTACAAAAATTGAATTTCAAAAGCTAGAGGGAGCAGCATAAACACAAAAGGCTTCTTCTTTCTCTTCTTCGAAAAAAAATAAAATTAAAAATCTCCTCTTTCGTCTGTATATACACACAGATACACGTTTTTGTGTGTGCTTTTCGATCGATTTTTGTTGAATTTGGTGAATAATTGTTGATTTTTGAGCCAATGTTTGGTGGATTTTTGTAATTTGAATCTGATTAAGGAGTGATAGAGTTTTACCTGATGAATTTTGAATTTTTTGAGGTTTTTTTGGTTTAATTTGATGGATATTGAGGAATGGATGTGATGTTTGTAGTGGATGATAAGTGAATTTTGAAAATTTTGAATTAAGTTGAGGATTTTTTTGAGTTGTGTTTGAATGGAGAAAAGTGAGGGAGGGGATTCTTTCCCTCTAAGCAAGGGACAATCGGAGGTTGTTGTTTCCTCTACGGTGGCTACAGGAGTGGATTTTCCGGCGAAGAAGCTGGCAAGGCAGCTGGATTTCACGGTGTTTGGACAATCTCCGGCGGCTGCCGTTACGGCTGTGACGGAGCAGAGTCAGAAGATTCAGCCGTTAGTAATGACGACGTCAGGTACACAAATCGTACCAGTGAAGCTAACGCCGGTGCAAAGGCCACAATTACAGCCGCCACCACCACAGCCGCAGCAACATATGGTGTTGATGCCGATGAAACAAACGGCGGTGGCTCCGGCTCATCCGTCAATACGACCTCCGTAAGTATCTATGGTTCATTGAAAAAAAAGTTTCATTTTTTGTACTCATGTCACTGAAATTTGGCAGGATTAGAGGAAATGGTGGTTGGAAGTTTGTTATAAACTCTATAATTTATTTGCTATCTGCTAAAGATTGCCTCTTTAAGCATGTAGGAAGAGAATATGAGATACCTCTAGGGGTTTGGTTCAATAGCAAAGGTTTTACAGTCTAGATTTATGGTTGGCCCACGCCACTGAGTTTCTAAATCTGAAGTAACAGATTTCTTGGTTATATGAAAAAATTCAGAATTTGAGATTCCTTTCACAAAAATCGGGGAGTGTTGCTAGGGATAAGTCAAGCTTTTCTGGTGGAATTGGGATAGATAATTAATCAGTAGTTTCTTGTGTAGGTTAGTGTCAGATAAAAAGGATAGAAATGAGTTTTGTTTCTTGAATCCCTGAGGATACGGGGGTAGGTGAGAGGCCGAGAGGGAAGAAAATGTTTGTATTTGCCTTCTTGTTTATATTTCATTTGATCCAGTTTGGCTCTCTGTTTCTATATTTTGGTTGATTTGTGAGGCAATACATGACTTTAGAGATGATAATCATGATTCATTGCTTGCAACCTTGTAAGTCATTTTGCAGCTGACTTTCTAACTTATGGAAAGAAACAATATTTGTACACGTATAGGCATGCTTCACTCGGATTGGCTTCCATTTTGCTTGTCGGTGTACTTTACATTTAAACTGTTAACCTTATATCAATTTGTGGTTAGCCATCTAACATGTCTCTGATTAGTTGATCATATCATCTTCTGCCTTCTTCATCCTAAATTTGCCGATAAGTTTTTAAATCATTTTCAGAATACATGATGATGCTTGTCTCGCATCCCTCTGGCTTGAAATTGGACATAATATTCAAAGAGCTCTCTTGCTTTGCTCACCTCAAACATGTTAAATTTTGGGTGTGTTTGTGAGCTCTAGGCTAATTTTTGGAGCATTGAATTATAAAGTTGTGACAGGGAGCACTATTATGTTAGCTTAGACTTAATATGATCTATATGATGCTAATACTCACTGTTTTCAGGAAACCAGAATCTCCAAGAGCACGTCCTAGGCAAAGTGCTAGTGAAGTAAAAGATGGTACTCCTAAAAAGCAAAAGCAGTGCAACTGCAAACACTCTCGATGTTTAAAGTTGTAAGTACTACCTCTTTCTCATTCAGAACTTACGTCGAAAATCTCAAAAATAACTAAAATTTATTAATCGATGGCAAATACATGAAGGTGACACTGATAAGCTCTGAAATTTTCATTTTTCTGCTTCTTGCTGGCAAAGCATTTGTTGGAAGGAATATACATAAGGTAATGACCATTAGAAAACCCTATAATTATTTAACACCCATACTCTTCAGAGTATACTGGACTTTTCAATATTTGAGCATAAAGGCATAGATTTATCATAAATCAAGTAGACAACTTCTGATGTTTCAGTAACCACCCTCCAGAAAGGAAACATCCAAAGGAGGAAAGCAATTAAAGAAGAAGAGCTATATGTTAATATTTTTTTCTAAATCTTGGAATAGGAAATGAAAGAAGAACAGCAAGTCCTGATCATTTCAACAAGATAACCTATTATCAAGGTGTTCAAGTGTCAATAATCATGATTTGCCATAGAAAAAACTATCGTCAAGGTGATCCAACCAAAGAAGTGCTAAGACATCAATGTAGAAATTTCTTTGTTTGTTGGGAAGCATATATTTGAGGGCACTTGCTAATGATTATTCTGTTGCCTGGTTTGCAAGACTTATCTTGGGGTTGATTAATCTTGGTCTAAACAATTTTGCATCAATATTGCCTGTGTATTCCCCAAATATTTTGCTATTTATAGGGATTTGAAAGATTGTGAGAATGGTCATATAAAGTGAGGGATCATGTACAAGGTGACTAGAGTTTGGTTAGGATTAAAAATCAATTGTAGAATGTCCTTAAATCTCAGTTTTCTGTCACTTGAAAGATTTAATATTTAACAGATGATTCTTATTTTCTGTCTCATTGTTATTGTTTTTCATGTTGTTTTCTTTCTCATCTGTCAGATACTTTTTGTTGATAAGAGATATTTCCCTTCTGTGAAAGATATTGTGTATATTGAAATTTACATATTTCAATTTCCAAACAAAAGTCGTCATAATATTGTCAACTAAACAATTCCCAACAGGAAGGATTAAGAAATGGGAAATATGACACATGCCATATGTTTAATCCCTGTTCTAAAGAAGCTATTAATTTTATCCTAGGGTTTATTGGTAACTTTACAAAAGGAAGGATAATAATGAGATTAAATCCTAGTCCATCACTTATATTTACCTTCCATATGCTTTTCCGGGCCTTTTTGAATCTGCTCAAGTAGGCAAACTTTCATTTGCAGGAGCATATGTCCATTATTTTCTCTTTGTGTCATAGTACTGACTGTCTTTGCATTAATCTTGTGAGCACAAGGACACAGTGGTAAAACTTTAGGAAAAGGAATTATCTAACCGCACAAGATATCCAGTCAATGATGACTAGATGTCTACATGGATGGTACATAGGGATTTTTGTGGTGGTTATGAAGTAAAACCATAACAAAATCATATCTGTGCAGGTTTTTCAAAATATAAAACCAAGACCACACATTTGTTGTAAAAGGCCACATGTTTCAGTACTTTAATTAGGTTGTGGGTGTTAGGTGGATGGTTTGGGCATTTTTAGTATAGGTTATAGTTTAGTTTAAACATTACACTAAAAAATTTGGGTTTTGAGTTATATGACATTACATTAGGAGTTCAAAGTATAGGGTTATACAACTATACAGTATACACAGATAAGTTTTAGGGTTTGAAATTTATGTTTTTGTTTCACATGGAAGTTTGGGGTTTATACATAGTACAAATACCGGAAAAATTTACCAGCTAAAGCCCACATATTAAACCACAGTTTTTAGTAAATTCACTCCTTGCAAAAGTGGACCTCTTGGCAATTAGGTTCTAGCCATGAAGAAATGGGCTATTTGTTTCAAAGTAGCCATGCAACGTATTCAGTCTGTATTTCGAAAATGGAGGTTTTGTTTGAGTTGTTGAAGCTATATTATACATCAAATCAAAATAAACCACCACATTTGTTTTCTACAGTTGAAAACCAACCCAGGTAAAAAGTCAGTTTGTGGGACATTGGTCTATTTCAGACGGTTAAGGTGATTGCATTTCTTTTTTTTCACAGTAAGGGTGCTAGTAATATTTATATATAATCCCATTTTCTGTTATTTTTCATGTATTTCAAATTGTTTCACGTCTATGCATTACTATACTATTAGAATCGCTTTCTACAAAGTATGGGTTGGATGTCATGTTTTTGTATGATAAGATTAGGAGATATATAAGGTGTTCGTGTTCTATCAATATGTAAAGTGTCTTCTAATTTACTACTTTATCCAGGTGATTATTTGTTTTCTTAAGTTACTCAATCTTTGTCCGATGTTTTGCTGATAGTATTTTAATGAACAACACAGCGTTAGATCTTATGCAATGTGCTTTTTTCTTTGCTTTCTTTCTATTGTTTTGGGTCAGGTATTGTGAATGCTTTGCATCTGGAATATACTGTGATGGGTGCAATTGTAACAATTGTCATAACAATGTTGAAAATGAGCCTGCTAGGCGCGAAGCAGTTGAAGCTACTTTAGAGCGTAATCCACATGCATTCAGGCCTAAAATTGCCAGCAGTCCACATGGAGCTCGAGATAATAAGGTACTTTTTGAAATTAAGTTGATTCGTAGATGATGCTTTCTTAAAATTTGAATTGTTCATAAAAAAATTATTTTCTGGTTTAAAGATGTCCTACTCTCACTGATGTCCTTGAGGTCTAAGATACTATTGCTTTATTGCGATCTCTCTTTTGGAATGACCTAGCTAAAAATTGCTATCTGAAAAAGTAGGAAATGCAATATAATCAATATTTACTTGAACTTTTCGAGCTTGAGAAGTCAATATGGATCATTTTCTACTTTGAATTTGAGCTTGAATTGAGCTTGTAAATGTAAATGCATGTGGTTACTCAAGCTTGCATTTGAATAGTGAAATGTTGACTTAATCTTACAATCTGTGCCTTCTCTATCTATATATATTCCGTGTACTACGTGTAGGAGTAAGAGAAGGTGCTTCTATGCAAGTTATTCTCATAACAATGCACCTTTGCATATTAGTTTGATAGAGAAAGCATCACATCAAAGTTTAAAGTTGAAATTTGAATTAAATCAAAGTAGCTCCATTTGTTGTTTCTTCATCTATTTGATAACTTTTGAACTGCACCTAAATTTTTTAGGAGGAAACTGGGGATGGCTTAGTCTTGGCAAAGCATAACAAAGGATGCCACTGCAAGAAATCAGGTTGCCTCAAGAAGTACTGTGAGTGCTTCCAAGCCAATATTCTTTGCTCTGAAAATTGTAAATGCATGGACTGCAAAAATTTTGAAGGAAGTGAAGAGAGGCAGGCTCTTTTTCATGGAGATCATGCAAACAATATGGCATATCTACAACAGGCGGCAAATGCTGCGATCACAGGTGCCATTGGATCTTCTGGTTATGGATCTCCTCCAGTGAATAAGAAAAGAAAGAGCCAGGATCTGTTCTTTGGGTCAACAATTAAGGACCCTGTTCACAGGCATGGACAACTCCAACAGGTAAACAATATTTTTTCACCATTGAATCGATACATTTTCAACTGTATGATTAGTGAAGAATGTTTGAGTTCCTTCTCATATAATCCACCGGACAACACTGCATTGCTGATAATAGTTGATTGCGCAGGGGCATGGTTTCATCTGAGAAAAGGCATTTAACTACTACGTGATTTTTTTTTATGGATTTAGAGCCTGTTTGGATTGGCTTATTTTAAGTGTTTTTAAGCCAAGCAGCTTTTAAGCATTTTTTTTAGTGTGGATAAATTTTAGAAGTGCTTATAAGCACTTGATTTTATGCTAAAATGGTGAAAATAAACTAAAAGCCAATTCAAAGAGGCTCTTATTCTCGTCGATTGATATTTTTGCTTAAAATAAGCAGGAGTGACAATTCACAGTTGACTTTGCTTTAATTTTTTTTGAAAATAATTGATGGATGAAATAACGTACTGTATTATACAGGGGAACCATACTAAATCTTCTGTCCTACCTTCATTATCTTCAAGTCCTGGTCCATGTGTTGGAAATGCTGCAACAGTGGGTCCTTCCAAGTTTACTTACAGGTAGCAGTAACTGCCCCTAAGAAATTAACCTGTACTGCTCATTCAGCAAACTAATCGTCATGTCATGGTTGAAGGTCTCTGTTGGAAGACCTCATCCAACCGCAGGACTTGAAGGAACTTTGCTCAGTTTTAGTTGTATATTCAGGAGAAGCAGCGAAGGTGCTGGCAGGTATATATGGATGTCTTCTAAGTACATTTGATTACTTGTATGACCAATACTTTTGGTGCATCTTATTTTGTTATATTGACTCCAGCTTTTTGTTTCCTTTAAAATCATAAATTGAGTTTCCTTTGGGTAGTGTGGAGTTACTAAGAAATTTTTTTCTGGCATGTTTTTCTATCTCTCGGTTTACTACTTAGCTAAGCCTTTCTCCTTCTTGATGCTTGGGAAACATAAAAGGCATCTTTGGGATGAATATTAGTTTCTCCAAAAATAATTATAGGTTATTTTTGTTGCACTTGAGCCAAGGGTCTTTTGAAAATAACCTCTTTACCTCCACAAGGAAGGGGTAAGGTCTACGTACACTCTACCCTCCCTAGACCCCACTTGTAGGATTACATTGGGTATGTTGTTGTTTCCTACTGAAGAAATTGTTTAGCCAATATGCCTTTCTGCCTCTAAACTAAATGTAAATGAATAACAGATTGTTTCTAATTGAATCAAAGGTGAAGTTAGGATTAGAAAGCTCTGGGTGTCACACTGCTTTGAACAGTAACACGTATGCAGCATTTTGGGGAAGTGGTGTCAATATTCACTGAGGAAAACTATAATTAATAATTATCGACAATTTTTAACAGAAAATAAAGCCTTGTCTACTTGGTATAGTTAAGTTATCAGTTAGAAGAGGTCAAGGGTTCTATGCTACATAGCCACTACTTTCTTTAACACTGAATGCAGCATGCTAAAATAGTTTTAAAAAGTGAACCCAACAGGATTCGAACTTGCATCTCAAGAAGTAGAACCTGAGATTTAATCGTTGGTACCTTTAGCTCAATTGTTACTTTTGGTGCCACACTTCATGTTTATATAATTCCTTATACATATATACAAATACACACACATATATATAGAGTTTCAACCGAGACATCCGGGTGCCTGGCAACCCCGCCCTTTTACATAGAGCCCCCCTGAATGGAATAGATCACCAATTTTTTTTGTCTCTGCTGATATTTGAACAGCAGTCTCCCGTAGCTTTTCCACTTCATTGACTACTAAGCAACACCCTTATGTGCTCATTGAAGTGAAACTCATTTCTTTCTTCCTCTCCCACCTAGTGTTTAAGTGGAGGTTCTTATGCTATTATACATGTTTTCTACTTTGGAGTATCTGTAAGATTTAAAGCAGAATTATTTGAGTTTCCGCAATTGGGATTAAGCAGAAGCTACATTTAGGTTCTACGGTTACCAGACTTCCATTATGGTACCTTATCTAAAATAGACCATAATGTTCCTAACTAGAGGAAGAAAGTTTTGTCCAGATTTATTCCAATCTGTTACAGGGAGACTATGGGGCTCAAGTAATTGTGCAAACCAATCCAGACTGCCCTGCCTCCTTGTGCATCTGGTAGATAAATTAAGAAGAACGTTAAATTGTTTATCAGTTTTATGTATAAGTAATGTTTTCACAAATAGACCTTCTAGAGGAAACCAATGTTATCAAAAGCGAAAAACGCAAAAAGTTGTAAGGTCCTTTGGGAAATTAAGCGCAAAGTGCAAATAAAACATGGATTTTAATGAAAACGACGCAAGTGGAGAAAAAAATACAAATATGTATGTGTAGTCTAAGATTCATAATCATAAGCCTAAATAACAAATACATGGATAAAGAAATTGAATTTTTTTAACGATAAAGTGAATTATCAATTGTTTAGTGTTGCATCTTCAGGATTACCCTCATTGGCAAGGAAAAGTATGCCATAGAGCTTTGATGAAGACACTGAAGCGCTCATAAAGCTAGGCGAAGCTCTCAACATGTTTTGCGCCTCGCTTCAGGGCTTAAGTGCGCCTTTGAAAACACTGAAAGAAACATGAGAGAGGAGCTTCTTTTTATATTGGAGAATTTTAACATCATAAATTGGGTATAATGATGATTTATCGTAAATAGACTTAGATCTACATAGTCCATCAACCTACCACAAGTCTTTTGTTTTGGGCTTGGGACAGGCAATGTGAGTTCACATTGTACTTTAAGGTTCGCATAGTTATGTGGTGAACATGGATTGATTGCACAAGTCAGATCTTATGTTGGGAAAGTTAATATCCTTTCATCTGGTGGTTCTACCATGTCTTTTTGTGTTATTTTATTACACGTTTGCTGTATATGGTGTACAGTCATTTTACTGTTTACATGTTGTAATGCTTTCAGATGAAAAGGATGCTTCAAAAAAACAGGCTGAGGGGCAAACAGAAGCTTCCCTTGCTTCGTCAACTCAGGAGCGAGTACAGAACCAGAAAGATTCTGGTTCTGAGAAGGATACGCTTGATTGTTGTTCAAGTGGGGACCAGGGTGAGAAAATCAGCATGGAAGAGTCTAGTTTGGATGGTGCTGATGTATCAAAAAGAAGGCCAATGTCTCCTGGGACATTAGCACTAATGTGTGATGAATCAGATATCATGTTTGCAGCTGCCATTACTTCCCCTAATGATCTAGCAACTCTTGGATGTAATACATCCTCTCAATTGCCCCATGGGCAGGGCATGACGGAGACATATGCAGAACAGGAAAGGATTGTATTGACGAAATTTCGTGATTGTCTTAATAGGCTTGTCACTCTAGGAGAAATAAAAGGTAAATTTTTTTCTTTTCTTTTCTGCCTTAATCTGGTCCTGATTCACTGAATAAGTAGCTGTTGCCAAAAACTGCATCAGTGAAAACATACGTAAGCCCCAAAATACCTTACTATACGTTCTATGACATGTGGTTAAACTGTTGTTTTCTAACACAAAGGTGAGACTAATTCCCAAGTATAAGCCAACAATAATTTTAATGTGATCAATCTTCTCTTGGAAATAATTAATATATGCAAGTATTCTGACCAGCTTACCTGAGGTATATTGTATAATGTTGGACATGTTTACTTTTGTAGCCTATAGCGTTCTGAGAAATAAAAGTATCAAATATGGAAATGGATAAGGTGCATGTACATTAAAGTTTTAGCCATTCTTTAATGTATTTTGAAGGATCATTGTGAAGTGCTCAAATCCATATCATTTCCATTCCATACAGCTAAATCAAGTTAACATAATTGTGTAGTTTACATAGTTTATGATAACCCACGACCAAACTCCTTGCATACACCATAAATTAGCACATCCTTAGCTACTGATGTAAAAGAGTGGAGATTTGAGGGACTACATTAATCAGTAATCCTTTTGAAGTGGAGTTATCCCTTCTCCTAAATTTGCATGGTAAGCTTAGTTCCTTTTTTCTAGGAAATATCCTTGTTCACTTCCACTTAACACCTGGTAACTGGTTTTTTCCCTATATGTGTAAGGTAGGAAGTCTGTTTACATATTGTAAATGTACTGGGTTGGTGCTACATTGAAAGCATTACATCTATAGACCTCCCAACAAACTCATGGCATTGTTCAAATCATTTACATCTTTCTGTTTACCCCAAAAGAATATAGTATTTGTGCATCTATGCTTTAGTCTATAAAGCAAGATCTTGTTCTTCAAAGCATCTCCTGTTTCCTTCTCTCTGGAGTGACCACAGTATGTCAGTGGCAGTGGTATCTCGAAATTTTCTTACTGATTGGGACTTTGTTTCCCCTTTCAACATAGACAAACTTTTGGAGATGCTTTGAAGGAACGCATCACATATTTTTAGCTACTTCACAGTGAAGGAGCAAGTGACGGATCGTCTCTTCCTGTCTGCCATGCAGCAACCTGTGCACAGTAGTCTTCTCTTCTATGTAAGTTAGCTATTCTAGCTCCATAATCTACTGTCCAAACAAAAGGGGATACTTTCAGAGGCTATGTCTTTCTTATTGCTTTCCAAGGAACGAATTCAGCTTCCTCATTCCTTTGAAACTACTCTAGAGTAAAAAGAAAATAGCAAGAAGCTGCCCTTTTTTCTCTCTCCCAAGTAAATGTATCTGTCTCATATTAGTTCCACATACTCTTACAGCCTGCTTGAAAGCTGATTAATGAACCATCTACTGGTTGCAAGGACAGAAATTTTGTGCAATCACGGAATCATTTACTATTCTCATCGCCTGTAAGAAGATTGAAGAAGAAGTAAGATTAGACTGATTATGGTGCCTAAGCATAGATAGTCTAATAACTATGCTTAGCTTTAAAAAGAATTACAGGATAAATTGGGATGTAGTACATAAAATTAAAATAAAATGGTCAACATTGAGGAGTACTACCAGAATGATACACGATAGAAGATAATCAATAGAGTGAAAGGATAATTCTATAGAACAAATGTGAAACCGACAATGCAATATAGGAGAGAAAGTTGGGTCTGAAATGCTCAAGATACCAAGATGAATATCATAGATAAAACTACAAAATTTAAGATAGATGTGCGATCAACAAGATAGAATAGATTATAAATGATCACATTTGATGGAGGGTTCAAGTAGGTTGCCTGAAACAATTCTGTTATATCCTACATAGACCTCTATATGCACTATTTTGTAGGTGTAACAATATGGATGATTAAATGTGATAACAGAAGAAGAGATAGAGTGATAGACCTGAATCACATGGAGGGAAATAGTTTCAAAAACTAAAATCTCTCAGAATTCCATGTAGACTTATTTATTAAAGATTAATAATAATGTCTGAATATCGAGTGGTATTTTGATTAAGTTTGTAAGTTTAATGGTTGATTATAATGTCCCTGATTAAAAAAAGAAGAAGGTGGTATCGCATCGTTTTGTGCTTGGTGTAAAATGGAACAAGTAGATCAGGCTGAATCTATTTTAGAATAGTTATGAAAGAAATGACTTCTGCCCATTAGTGAAGGATTCATATTTTCCATTTTGGTGGAGCATGTTCTCCTTAGGAAATATTTGTCGTAACCGATAATCAAACATCACAATGACTTATTTACAGAAAGTATTATGTCATACCAAAAGCACCCTAGATAAAAGGATCCGGATAATTGATTCAATTGTTGGGATTAAATCAGTTATCTGGGAAAAGATAAGTGTGAGATCCATAGCGCCCGTAACATGCCTTAGAAAGGTAAATAATTTACTAGTGGATTGAGATGGGCCTAAATCAAATGATATGGATTTAGAGTATTCATAATGTCGACACAACTGTTTCGCAGTTGAGGCTTAGTTAACTGTTATTTGATTGTATTGATTTGGAATTCTCATCAACAATATATCCGCAAAGCTCTAAGTACTACTAGCATCGTCTTGCCATTTTCTTTTGTAACTCGGATCAATTCTACTTACACACTTGTTTTTCGATATTGCTCTACTTGAGCCGAGGGTCTATCAGGAACAGTCTCTCTGCCTCTACAAGGTAGGGGTAAGGCTCCGTTCACACTAGCCTTCCCAGGCCCCCCTTGTGGGATTACAGTCGGTATGTTGTTGTTCTGTTGTTGCACACTTGCAAGGT
The DNA here is from genome assembly GCA_018342035.1 of Solanum appendiculatum. Taxonomy (NCBI): domain Eukaryota; kingdom Viridiplantae; phylum Streptophyta; class Magnoliopsida; order Solanales; family Solanaceae; genus Solanum; species Solanum appendiculatum. The sequence goes on from JAGDQO010000973.1 coordinate 298,406, forward strand.
TATGATGAATTAGAACATGTGTCTCGTTCTTCTCTTTTATAGAAATTATTTACCTGGCTCCTCCAAACAAATAGGAAAGGACACATCACAGACTTGCAGTATCTTTGAATGATCACACAACCTGAGTGTACTATCTGGCTCTTAAATTCCTAATATATATAGCCTACCTACTTTTTCATGTTACTTTTTAGATGGCTAATTATTTAAATATTCCTCAATCCCTGCTAATTTATATTAAAACTTCAATAATACAATTTAGAGCTTTTTTTGTGTTCAACCATCCGATGTCCTGAACACAAGGGCTTGAGTAATCTAGATTCACATTGTAGAAAGCTCATTATGGGGTGTTTAGCGATAATGGGTTTTTAGCTGCCCTTACCAAAGGTGACTCCATTCCCAAGCTCGAACCCATGATCTTTGGTTAAGGGTTGGCATAACTTAGAACTATTTGTGATGTACTTAGTACAGTTACAGTATAATTTTTATGCTTGCTTCTTGTTCATCTGTATACGCCCCAACCTGCAACCCTTCCTATCTGTTCCTTTTTTCCCTCTTTCATGTTGTTTAACACTGTGTTACTAACCATCTATTTCAAATTGCAGAAAAAAAATGTTCTTCAATGGTGCGAGGTACTGACTTCGTTGACCAAAAAGATATGATTGGTAATGGTTTTACTACAACTGAAACGAGGATTCAACATGATTCCTTTAACAATGGTGTTTCCAATTCTCCTCTTCCTCAGCCAAGAACAACTCAGATGTTTAGTTCAGTAGCAACTACTGCTAATAATAACGCGCTTCCTAAAGTTCATCGTCCAGATGAGAATGGGGATGTCAAGCCAACAATCTGAAAGAAAAATTATAGTTAGCTTTAGAATGAGATTTGCCTGTAAACTGCTGCATCTTTGTAATATTAGGCTTTTATTCATTCAGTCTTTTCTTTGATGTAGCAGCAAAATTCATCAAGGCCCCATTTGTTAGAACTAACAAGCCTTGTAACTTCTAGCACATTTACTTTAGTGCAATTTCAATAAAAAATTGCATTTTGTTCAACTTCTCCCTGAATGTATATCTGCCAGTTAAATTGCACCTGGGGTGTCAGATGTGCGAGTTGGACTAAATTGTGGTGGGCTATAGCAAAATGAGTCAATAAATACATCATGATCTAATATGCGTAAAGTTTGCGTTGGTCAAAGAAAGTAGACCTTAGTGGCACGTTTTAAAGCTGAGCCTAGATAATATCACTAGTGAGATGATTGTTACAAATGGTATTAAATAATATCACTAGTGAGATGATTGTTACAAATGGTATTAAAGTCACTCTACGTGCACGTGCTTGGTCTAAGCTAGAGATGTTTTCAACTATTGTACTTAATGTGAAAACTTAACTGAGATAAACTACCGATGTAAAAAATTGTTGAATCCATAACTTTTTGCGTCTTAATACGTGATTTAAATTAGTAAGAAAGAGGCATCGTTCAGGCATGTCTTTGCTTTTAGTATGTTACGCCTATTTTAATAGAGTTTGATGATTTCTCATAGTGACTTATCTAATAGAAGATTGCAACTTTGGAAACTATTTTATCGTAAATCAATACTTAATCGTTAGTGAAAAGTATTGCTCTAATTTGTTGAGAGTCTATTGAAAATAACCTCTCTACCCTACAAAGGTAAGGATAAGGTCTGTATACATCCTAGACACCTGAACTCAAGACTAAAGTTTTAAACACATGTATAGTTTAAACTTCGTAAAGTAGAGGGTTTGGGATGGCAAAACCGAACAAGTAGAGGTGTCTATTAGTTTATTCAATAAATAAGAAAACATATAAGAGTTGAAATGTTTTCCAACATTATTCAAAAAATTAATCAATCAGCAACATCCTTGTCAATAGCCAATACCACTAGCTTGAACTTGAAATTGAGGTGTTTTAGACTCCTAACAGTTCCCACCCCGACTAAAGGAAGCAACATTATGCATCTACCATTAAAACACATGAACCATAAGTAGGTGTCTTTCTATATTCCACAGTATCTGAAGTCGTAAATGTATTGCTTGCTTACTACATGCGTGACCTTGATGCTGAAGATGTAGCAGCAGGAGCGCTCTGCAGAATAAGAAATGATGTTATCAGTAAGTTAACATTTGACATAAATAGCAAGCTACCAGAGTTCAAAATGTGCATATAATTGCCAACAGGCAGTTATAAGTTGTCCCTAGTTGAACAGATAGGTGATGAAATTGACCAAAAAAGAATTCTTCATGTATCATCTTTTATTCAAATTTCCAACTATCTCACAGTTACCCACGAAGATAGTTGTTAACCCCATCCTTTGATCATGCCTATCCAGATTCTCTTGATCCAGTTGACTTGACTTTGGTGTAAGATGGAGTTTTGACATAAGCAGTTCCATGACCGTGGAAAACTATATCATTATCTCCCCTTGTTCTTTCTTCCCCCATAAACTGAACTAAAACTAAGATGGTTTTACCCATGGAGCCATGACTAACATCTTGTCTATCGGAAACAATCTCTCCATCCCACAAAGGTAGGGTAAGGTTTGCACACATCCAACCCTCCCCAGACTCCACTTGTCAGATTACACTTGGATATGTTGTTGAAGCCATCACTAACATCTCTGCTTTACATGGTTTGTTGACAGTGGAGGTTCATAAATATGGGTTAGGTATTTCTTACTATTGACACAAAGAATAATCTAACAAAGTAATTAGTAGTCAAATCTGCCGAGATCATTACTTATTGGAATTAATAATTAATTGCAGATGTCAGTGATCAAATTGCCTAGCTAAGAAACAAGGTACAGGTAAAAAGATCTCATATTGCATGGTAGATATCTAAGATCAAGTTCTTACCAAGAGAATGCCCTTTGCTGCTCTCTCTTCCAAGAACTTTGATGGCTTGAAGAAATTACCATATAATTCTGACCACTTGCGGAGACTCTTATATATATGACCAGCCCCAACAGTATCTCCCCAGAAAACAATGCCACCTCTGCAAAAAGAAAAATCATTGTATGAAAGATCTGTTATGAGAAAAATGTTCTCTAATTTCTGTGGAAATAAAAATAAATAAAACATAAACCAGTTGCAAAGTGCAGTAAAAAGGTTGGAAAAGCAGGTGATTTATCGTCTTCTTCTGTAAGCGCCATGACTTGGTAACAACTTGCAGTTGTCTCCCTCCATCCTTTTTCATTCCTCTTCACCAATTAATTTTAACAATCCACTTGTGTCTTGGGTATATCAATCTCTATCAAGCATGTAAAACTACACCCCATTCATACCAAGTCAAACAGGAGATATTTTATGTTGGTTCACGTTGTTCATACTTCAGAATCAGTAGTTATCACGAGCTAGCAAAAAGTATATGACTTATTGTTGGAAGCAAATGACGCTGATTTCACAGTACAGTACCAACCTGTAAGATGGGAAACTCATTCCAAGTACAGAAGCGACATCAAGGTCTGATGCTCGGACTACGATGCCCTCATCCAAAACACGACATGCCTCATTCACAACGGGAAAGAGTATCATCTCAACAATTTCTTGATCAGTGACAGATATTGGCTGCGACAAATTGAAAACGAAGACAATGGTTATTGTGAGGGGATTTAGATTTTAAAAAACCCTTCAAAACCAATAATTAAGTCATGATTTGAGATTTTCTTTTGTTAGCCGATGATACCTTTCCTCCAGGCATAATATTAGTGAGCCTTCTGGACTCCTCAATAATTGGAAGAACTGAAGGATCAGGTCTTGCCTTCTCTCCCTTCTTGTAAATGTAGTACCCTTTTCCATTATTTTTACCTGCATCACCAGTGTCAGCAGGATAAACAATACCTAGAGAACAACAAAACAGAGGATGAAACTTGCAACATTACCATTTCGACCACTTTTTATTAGAAGGTCAAGCAATGGAGACTTAAATATTCTATCAGGAAAAGCCGAACTATACTCTTTCCCAGTTGCAATAGCTACTCCATATCCAGCTAAATCCTGAAGCCTGCAAAATGAATAAGCAAACTACTTTACACGCATACCAACATAACTATTGCTTGCAGCAGGCAGGCTGCTGTATGTGGAAGGAAAACCTGTTAGATTGTTGATTCTCCCCAGAATCTACAACACGTTATTTTACCTCACAGCTGCTTTTACTTCCCAAGCGAATAAATAAGATTATAGTACCTCCGACCAAAGTTAAAGGGACAGGATATCATGTATTCATTCTATCCTCATCCCCTGCATATGATACAACACTCTTTCAACCTCTCCTCCTCTCTTCCCACCCACCCCCTCCTCAATGTATGCCGGTTTCTCTCTTAATTTATGTGTTCTTTTTGTGAGTGTGGGGGAAAGCCTCCAATTTCTCTCTTCGAAAATAATTCCTTATGTTCTGTTTCTTATTTATTTACCCATCACCATCTGCACCACCTTCCACATGTAGGCCACCCAATACCAATGCCAGATGCCACAACAATCAATCTCAACATCAGTCAGCAAATGCTCCACCAATACCAAAATTTGCACGCCTATATTCTAGCACTTTCATGTATATCTAATTTCATCTTCTGGATGTATCATAACAGATATCTATGTGCATTTAAAAATTTGAATCATTTAAGCTCATTAATCATCTTAAAGCTGTGTAAGTCAAAGACACCATGAAGATTAGCATTTGTAGACTGCAAAGAACTGCTGACTAGTTTACTATCTCTCACATGAAAAAAAGGTAACTTTATGGAAGAGAATTACTGGAATGGACCGATAGGGAGACCAAAGCTAATGATTTGTGCATCAATCCTGTAGACATCCACTCCAAGATTCGCGAGAAGTTGTGCACTCTGGGCATATGGAAAGAATGTCCTATTGACAGCAAAACCCGTACAGTTTCGCACTACAACAGGTACTTTCTTTATGGTTTTGCCAACAGCCATGAGATCGAGGATTGCTTGGGCAGATGTCTTCTCCGTCCGGATTATCTCCAGCAGAGGCATCACATGAGCAGGACTGACCATAAAAAAAATCAGTTAGCAATTACAACAAAACATCACAAGGATTTTCTATTTCAGAGAAACAAAGAAAAAAAGGAGCAATTAGCGTAGACTGCTTTCTCCCCCTTTGGTATGGTAAACTCCACCCATAACCCCACAATCCCAGGTCCCAACAATGGCTCTTCCCAAATTGCTCCATGGATCACTCCCCAATCTTATAGTTGGGAGGTTGGGGTCTTTATCGCTAGGTTCTCCCTTCCGTGTTTTAGATTGCTAGGCAGCAGGACAAATGGCTTTAGCTTTATACCTTCCCAATATCACTTTTAAAAAGTAGAAAACGACAAAGACGAATTGAAGAAAGATATTCCAAATTTTCTAGGAGCAAAACTTACAAATGGAAATTATATAAAGACACGTGAAAGTTAATCATCTGACATCCCATATAACAGTTTGTTCCACATTATTCTATTTTCCAGATTATATTGAATCTTCTTTTCTATGTAGTGGTCATATTCTCCCCTCAACGACACACAAATTATTTGATAACTTTTAGACTTGAGAATCAGCTGTACAGGTTCATAGAGGTCAATTTCTCTTGATTAGTAGGGTTCACCTTCATTATAGAACTAAAGTTACACGGCAAGAATTATAACCTGAAAAAGTGGGCTCCTATAACCCGATCTTGAGATCTCGTCTTTTGCCCAATTACGTTGAGGTCGATAGTAGATGTATTGGATGCCAAAATACAGTGGGGAGGACAAACCTTCTCAATATCAATGAAGATTTGTTGTTTTAGTGGAACATTTTCAATGACAGCCTACAAACAAGACAGAACTGTTTCAAAAACAACAAATTTCAACAGATGATGAATAATAGAATTCTGGTCATCGACATTTTTATAGACCAGGAAAATACAAAAGCCAAGCGAAGAAGCAAGAAGGGAAAGAAGAAACCATTTTGCGGAACATTACTTGAGCAAAGTATAGGTTCAGTAGTTACCTCAATGACCATATCCACATCCTTAAATTCTGAGTAATCCAGTACACCTTTAACCATTGACAAAGCTTTGTTTGCTTTGTCCTGCTGCAACTTCTTTCTCGCTACCAAACCTCGGATATTTGCTGTAACATAAGTTTCTCCACGTTAGTTTCTAACTTCCAAAATCATAAGATGACTTTCAAGACAATTATGAATGGTCAAAAGGCCTCACAATCTCGCAATCTATCAGAACACTTATCAGTCATCAACTACAACAACATACCCAGTGTAGTCCCACAAAGTGGGGTCTGGGAAGGGTAGAGTGTAGACAGACCTTATCCCTACTGCAGAGGTAGAGAGGCTATTTCCGATGGACCTTGGCTCAAGGAAAAACAGTCCAAAGCAGTTCAAAAAAAGAATAAACAAAAGTGAAATCATAACTAAGCATCCTGAACAGTAACAACAACAAAATAAGATATAATAAAATCCTACTGAAAGAAGATTAATAACCTTCAACTGTTTTTATCCCCTTCTGAAGATACTCGGGATTAATTTCCTTGATAATAATAAATATGTTGCTCAGAACAAGAGAGGTAGCTATGCCTGAACCCATTAAACCTCCACCTATTATGGCAACTTTCTTCACTGGCCTTGGTTTCAGACCAACATCAGTTACATTAGGTACCTGAAACATTTAGGAATTAAAATATAATTCAGAAATATGATAGAACTGATTGTCCATTGAGGAAATAGATATCTAAGTAACTTTCTTAATAAAGTCAAATTCGCCCTAGAGAAGGAGCACAAAAACCATAGAAGTGATCAGAAACAAATCTATTATAACAAGTATGAATTCTATTTATATACAAGAGATCCATACTCCATGTTACTTCTCATTCGTGAAATTATACTGATAACGAACTTTCACTAGCTGATGCACACCAAGTAAAGCCATCCCAAAGTGAAACCTAAAGTATATGTAACATACCAAATCAAGCTTGCATTATAAACAAACAACAGATCCCTACCTTGCTTCTCAATCATGTGATCATTCTTATCAATGAGAAGCTTTGCATTAAGACAGACAGTTCTGCATACAACAGCTAATACACTAATATTTTTAACATAAGATCAGGTAATAATAAGCGAGAATCTTTAACCAAGTTTAAGTGTAATATGCTGAAAATTAAATGTTTAAGAGCCTGAATCAAGTTTACTGTACTCAACAAAAATACTCCGAAAGAAAATTTTAAGCTTCAAGATAGCATCAGCACACAACAGGTACCATGTGCTAAGCGGTGAAGCATATTTTGTACCTTTGATGTAGCCCGTTGGGCAAAAAATACATGAACAAGACCTCTTGATGTATCTGATAAAACAAGGTCCTCAAAAACTTTAGCTTCCTGCAAAAGACTTAAAACAAGTTTGTTAATCCATCTAGATCCATTTGTCTCAAATGGCTACATGGATAAAGACTGAGTTAGGTCTCATTGTTTTTATTAACATTAAGACGTGTGAATATGAATATTAAGATGTGCAATAAGATTTATATGTCTGAGTTTGAATACACATAATATTAACATTTTGCATTAAGATCTAAATACTAAATAATTAAGATTGATTGTTTTTTCACATCTGAATATATAAAATTTAATAAAATACCAAATTAATCTAATCCTATATCAACAAACTAGTTTTACAAAATTATATGGTGGTTGGTGGTGATGGTGGTGGTGATGGAGGTGGTGATGATGGTTGGCAGTGGCGGCGGTGATGCTGTGCTGGATGAGAATGAAGTTGGCTGATGGTGGTATTGTGGGTAGTAGCTAGTGGTGATGGTGGTAGTTGGTGGTGGCAACTAATAGTTGTGGTGGATGATAATGATAGTTAATGATGACGGCGGTCGACAATATACAATGGTGACTGAGATGGTGGTGATTGTCAGTAATGATTGGTGGTTGTAGTAACGGACTAATGGTGGTTAGTAGTGATGATTATAAATGGTGGCTAAAGATGGTGACAACTGATAGTAGTGATTGGCAGCGGTGGTGGTTATGAGTGAGGATGGTGGTTATGAGTAATGAGTGGTGCATAGTGGTAGTTGATAATGGTGGGCAATGACGGTAGCTATGAGTGGGTTGAATTGGTGAAAAATAGGCATCTTAATGACACTAAAACTTTGTTACAATAATCATTCAGATGTATTTAAACCCATTAAGTGATTATAAAACATTGGTTAAGATCTTAATAATTAAGATCAAAAAGTAAAAAATAAACCGCCTTAATAACTGAGATATGAATGATTAAGTTAAGACCTTTACTAAGTGCAAACAAATGAGGCCTTAGCTACCTTCCATGACACTATTAGCGATTATCTGGATTTTGTTAACAAAAAGTGGGTAAACTAGAATGTTGTCCTTTTCTGAAGAGAGATGTGTATAGAATATAGGTACTAATTGACCAAGCAACATATACCTTGAGAACCCCATTATATCCACCATGGACTATGCCTTCTTCAATTACATCAAGGCATGCCAAGTGCTGAGGCATATTCCGAGCAGTTTGCTTCACTTGTTGCCTAGCCAACTTCAGAACTTCATGTGCTTCTGAAAGGGAACCAATTTTGTCAGTCCTGTGAAGGGAACGCATCCAAGGTTTGCGCCTTTCTGCAATATCAAGAGCCCACTGTCTAGCTACTTTTAACAACTCTTTGGAAGGGACAACTGCATCAATAAGACCTAGCTTCTCCCCCTCTTCTGACATTATTGGTTTGGATGTCTGCAAAAAGTTGTTCACATTAATTAGGCTATTGTGCCCACAAATAAATATTTTTAAATTGATTTACAAATTTGAGTATGAAGCAACTCAATAGTTCTGCATGCATTGCAAACTTAATGGACGATAATGTGTGGACAACTTATTAAAGTTAAAACCCAACAATCACAATCAGAGGAAAAGCAGAGCTTGAAGTAGTACTTTTTTTGATAAAGAGAGCTTGAAGTAGTACTTGTAATAAGGATATACTAATACTTTTGTCCCTTCTTATTCCTTATCCTTTTATGGTTGCTATCACGAATGTAGTCCAGAATCACCATCTAATGCTGAGAATAACTATAAAATTTTCTGTTTAAGATGATGCACCTGGTAAATGAATTATTTGTCCGACAGTTACTTTGTAAATGAATTAATTGCCAATGGTTAAACATAAGGATCTATAGAAACTTTACCCCACACTCCAAGACAACTTTACACAATTTTCAGCTTTTTCAATCACAAAGATGAATGACTTACCATCATCATATCTATAGCCTTTGACAACCCTATAAGCCTTGGAAGTCGTTGTGTACCTTGAGAAGAAACATTATCGCTACGCTCAATAAAATCTAGAAATGAAAAGAAATTTAACCCAAATGCAACTTCAATGAGCAGTAAGTGGCTGAGTTACCTCCAGAGCCAGGAAGAACTCCAAGGCTAAGCTCTGGCAACCCAAGTTGTGTTCTTGGCGCAGCAATGCGTGCATGGCATCCCTACCAAAAGCATGCATTGCATAATTCAATCACAAGGAAAAAGTTAAGCATATGGACAGCACCTTTTATAGAGACCACAAACCAATGCCAATTCCAAGCCACCTCCAAGACAAAGTCCTTCCACAGCAGCCACTGCAGGCTTCTTTCCATCTAAAGTTACAAATCGAAATGATCAACAGAAGTATAAATAACAATTGATACCAAGATGAAACGAAGAAGCACAATGAGATGCTACAGCAAGCCATCTTAAGATTTGAAATCCTAATTCGGACTAAAAGTTCTCCTTACCTTCCATAATGTTCATCACGAGATCAACAGAAACATCAGGCAATAGAGAAACATCATCTGCAATCCATCCAAATTCCAATTTTCAAAACAAAGGTTCAGGGGACACAATAACGAACCGCAAAAGACCAAATGAAAGTAATCCTACCTGTTTTATGTACCTTTTCAAAAACATTGATGTCAAAACCACCAGAAAACCGCCCACCATATCCTGTAGTAAATCAATGAGAACATAAACAAAAAAGGAAGAGGGAAGACCGACACACAAAAAACAGAGAAAAGCACAAAGGACATGAACCATGAAGCAGAAAAAGGAAACTAACACTTTTTAAAAAAATAAGGTACAGAAAAGTAGGAAATTTCATCAAATACAAAAGTAGATTTCATTTTACTAGAAATCATAACTGAAATTCAATGAAACATCAGCTTCACAATGCATAATGCGTAATTCAAAAAGTTTAAATAAATTCCTAATTTAATCACTATTTACTGATACTAAATTCAAACCAAAATCAAACAGATCAATTAAAGAATTATTTTTTTTATCAAAAAAAAAAAAAAACAGTTACTAGCAATCATAACTGAAATTCATCGAAACATCAGCTTCGCAATTCGTAATTCAAAATGTTTAACTAAGTTCCTAAATTAATTACTATTTACTGATACTAAATTCGACTCAAAATCAAACAGCTCAAACAAAGTTTTTTTTTTATCAATAAAAAACAGTTACTAGCAATCATAACTGAAATTCATTGAAACATCAGCTTCGCAATTCGTAATTCAAAATGTTCAACTAAATTCCTAAATTAAGCACTATTTACTGATACTAAATTCTATCCAAAATCAAACAGCTCAAACAAAGATTTCTTTTTTGAGAAAAAAAAGACAACTACTAGCAATCATAACTGAAATTCATCCAGCTTCCCTCTTCGCTAATCGCAATTCAGAAAGCTTAACTAAACTCCTAAATTAATCACTATTTACTGATACTAAATTCTATCCAAAATCAAACAGATCAAACAAAAATTTCATTTAAACAAAAAAAAAAAAAAAACAGTTACTAGCAATCATAACAAAAAATCATCGAAACATCAGCTCCGCAAATCGCAATTCAGAAAGTTTAACCAAATTCCTAAATCGATCACTACTTACGGATAGTACCAAATTCTATCCAAAATCAAACAGATCAAACTAAGAAATCAACAAAATAGAAGAAAAAAAAGAAGATCAAGAGCTTTACCAGTCAGAACAATAGCTTTGACATCATTTCTCATAGCTGCCTCATTCCATTTCTCCTTTAATCCAGCGAAAACTACAACCAAATCAAAACTCAAAATCAAAATTCCGTTTCAACAAAACAAATCAAAATTCTGTTTCGATGAATTTTAAGCTTACTTTGAATAGCAAGAGCATTCACCGGCGGATTGACGAATGTAATAACAGCAACGCCGTCGTTCCCAACCTCCATCGTCACTTTCGCTTTCGCCATTTTCAACGAAAATTCTTAATCTTAGCTCAAAAATTTGGTAATTGAATGAAGAAAATTGAATTTATATAGGAATTTGATTGAATGAATTTACTGTAGATTTTTATCAATTTGAAAGAAGATGGTCACGTGAGAATGAAATAAACGTGGAGTACAAAAAGAAAAAAGAAAAAAAATCTTTCTTGAGATTATTAAGTATTTTGATGAAATAATAAGTATTGTTTTATTTTTAATCAATGATTTGAAGTTCGAAGTTTGATTGGTGTAATGTGAAATTGAATTTAAAATTTTTCGAAAAATACTTTTCAATTCACTTATCCATCAATTTTTAAAATTATATTATACTTTTGATTCATTTGTATTCTTGATATTAACAAGTCCTTTTATAGTTGTTCTTATCATTAATTAAATTCTAGCATGAAATGATAGACTTTACGTGTTTAAATATTTTGAGAATAATTATTCAATATGTTTCTTAGTTATTTTACTATAAATTAAAGTTATCCTCAAGTTGAAACTTTGTTAATTGATGAAAAACAACAAAGTTTTGTCTTAATAAGGGGGTAAAAGTACTCAATTTCAAAGAGTAATTTTGGCCATTTTTGCCTTATCTCTTTTAATGAAGGAAACGAGTTTTTTTTCTTTTTTTTTTTTTGGTAAATGTCATTTTCTTTTGATTTATGTGATTTTTTTAGTAAGTTAAAAAAATGATATATTTAATCAATTTTTAAAATCTTTGTTTTTCTCTTAAATTTCATGCTTAATCATACACCTTTATATAAATTGGGATGAAGAAAATATCAATTAGATAAAAGTAATTACTATTTAAAAGTTAATTCTTTAGCTAATTCCGATAAAAGAATTTTTTTGCTACTATAAATAGGATAGTATATCAAATTTCGAACAAAAGACTTTCATTAGCTAAAAAAAAAAAAACATATTTATTTGGCATACCATTTTTTTGGCATGTTGAAAAAGTTCATAAAATACTATGCATTAATAGCAACCAAGGTTAATGTTGCATTATATATGTATGTATATGAAAAAACAATACTATAACAACAAATATTATATTTCGAATTCATAAAGGATAAGTTTGTATGGTGTAATGAAGAATTGTGGAATGTGTGCAATTATCCCTTTAAAAAATATTCTCTCAAAATTACAATTTTCAATGATTATTTCAACAATTATTTACCCTTCAACTTCAAACTAATTAAGCTCGACTAAATGTATAAAGTTACAACTTATAATATATTGCAATACATGATTTAGTTAGTCATATATTATAGTTATTTCATTTTTTATCTTGTATAAAATAGTACATAGATTCTTTCTTAATAATACATGTATTAGTTATGCGATATGAAAGAGGTGATCTCGTTATTTTTGCTATGCATAGTTCATATGCGTGGCCTTGATGGTGAAGATGTAGAAGTAGGAGCACTCTGCAGAATAAGAAATGAGTTATAAGTATATCGTTACAAGTTGAACATAAGGTGATGAAATTGAACATAAAAAGATTCCTCATGTATCATCTGTTATTGACGCGTTGAATAATCTATTAAAGTAACTAGTAGTAACATGTTCCAAGATATATCATTAGTGGCAAAGTTGCCTAGCTAAGATATAAGGGACAGGTAAAAAGATCTTATATTATAAAGTTCTTACCAAGGGAATGCCTTTTGCTGCTCTTTCTTCCAAGAACTTTGATGGCTTGAAGAAGTTACCATATAATTCTGACCATTTTTCAAGACTTCTGTATATATGAACAGCCCCAATGGTATCTGCCCAGAAAACAATACCACCTCTGCGCGTAGAAAGAAAATCAATGTAATCGAGCTAAGAAAGACTAGTGAGAAAATGATGTTGATTTCATAGAATAGAGTATGTTGCATTCTTATGTTTTGACGATTTAACAAACTATTGAGAAGTAGGAACTGATAAAGGGACTTGATCCTTCAAATGGTAGTACGGACAAGTCTATGGAGTGCAACGGTAAAGCTGCCAAATCTGTTGTGGTAGGTGGTCACGACAGCAGAGGTGCAGAGTTCTTAGCTAATGACACGCTAATAGGTTGTTTTTGTCCATGATATACATTAGACACTTTGACACGAAACAACCTAGTTTTTGCAATCAAGATTATTAAAAGCAAAAGTTAATCTCTCAAGAAATACAACGCTCATATGAAGAGCAAGGGACCTGATCGAGTGATTGGCAGAAAGTCTTAAGTTGTCATTTGAGTTTAGTGTATTGTACTTTCCTATGTTATAAAGGAACATAGGTCATTTCAGTTGTACTTGTTGTGAAACCGAGTTCATGGCTAGAGTTATTTGTGTTGTGTTTGATTGAAGTCTATGTTAAATAGAGGTAGTTAATATAGTGGACAATAGGGTTATTGTTTTGAGTCTTGTAATAGAGGTGTTACAAGGTGTATGATCAAGAGTGGAGTCTATATTCATTTGCTTGAAGTTAGTGGAGTTGTTGTGAAATCCTGTGTGACAGGTGGTGGTTTTCTCCTCCCTTGAGCAAGGAGGTTTCCACGTAAACATCCTTGTTCATTTCTTTAAGCTTTACTGTTCAAGGGACCTGGTTTCTTGATTCGTGGTGGATTCATACAAGCTATCAGAGTACGAACCTGTAGGATGGGAAACTCATTCCAAGTACAGAAGCAAGATCAAGGTCCGATGCTCGGACTACAACCCCATCATCCAAAACACGACATGCCTCGTTCACAACGGGAAAGAGTATCATCTCAACAATTTGTTGATCAGTGACAGATATTGGCTGCCAAAAATTGAAAACAAAGACACTGGTTACTTCTCAGAACCAATAATCAAGTCATGATTTGAGATTTTCTTTTACTTTTCCTCCAGGCATAATATTAGTGAGACTTCTGGACTCGTCGATAATTGGAAGCACGGAAGGATCAGGTGTTGCCTTCTCTCCCTTTTTGTAAATGTAGTATCCTTTTCCATTAGTTTTACCTGCAGCACCAGTATGATCAGTAGGATAAACAATACGCCTAGAAAACAAACAACAGGACGGAGGATGAAACAGCTTGCAGTATTACCATTTCGACCACTTTTTAATAGAAGGTCAAGCAATGGAGACGTAAAAGTTCTATCAGGAAAAGCCAAAGTAAGCTCTTTCTCTGTAGCAACAGCTACTCTATATCCAGCTAAATCCTGAAGCCTACAAATGAAACCAGTTAGACGTTGATTCTCCTGGTAATCTAACTCTTCCTTATAATTTGTCTATTTATTATCATGTCCATTGTCAACCACCTTCCACATGTAGGTGATCTCCGAATGCCAAAGCCAGAATCACGAATCTCAAATCTCAACATCAGTTAGGAAAATGGTCCAACAATTTGAAAAGCTTGCACATATTTTCATGTATATATAATAGCATTTGCAAACTGCAGAGAACTAGTTTACTATGATCTCTCACATGATAAAAATGATAACTTGGTGGAAGAGAATTACTGGAATGGGCCGATAGGGAAACCAAAACTAGTAATTTGTGCATCAATCCTGTAGACATCAACTCCAAGATTCGCGAGAATATGTGCACTCTGGGCGTATGGAAAGAATGTTCTATTGACAGAAAAACCAGTACAGTTTCCCACTACAACAGGTACTTTCTTTATTGTTTTTGCCAACAGACATGAATCAAGAATTGCTTGGGCAGATGTCTTCTCCGTCCGGACTATCTCCAGCAGAGGCATCACATGAGCAGGACTGACCATAGCAAAATATCAATTAGCAATTACAACAACAACAAAAAAGTGCTCCAACAGAATCATCACAAGGCTTATAGAACTAAAGGCAAGAATTGTAACCTGAAAAAGTTAGCTCCTATAACTCGATCTTGAGATCTCGTCTTTTGTCCAATTATGTTGAGGTCCATAATAGATGTATTGGTTACAAAAATACAGTGGGGAGGACAAACCTTCTCAATATCAGTGAAGAATTGAACATTTTCAATGACATCCTACAAACAAGACAGTACTACTATTTCAAATAACTTACGCGGATTATTGCTTGGGAAAAATGTAGGTTCTGTACTTACCTCAATTACCATATCCACATCCGTAAATTCTGTGTAATCCAATACACCTTTAAACATTGAGAAAGCTTTGTTTGCTTTGTCCTGCTGCAACGTCTTTCTCGCTACCAAACCTTGGATATTTGCTGTAACATAAGGTACTCCATGTAAGTTTCTAACTGCCAAAGGACCTCACATTCTCAGTTCTCGCAATCTATCATAACATATTATCAAGTCATCAACTACTACGATATACTAATAAGGTTCGTTGAATAAGTATCAATAACCTTCAACTGCTTTTATCCCCTTCTGAAGATACTCAGGATTCATTTCCTTGACAATAACAAATATGTTGCTCAGAACAAGAGAGGTAGCTATGCCTGAACTCATTAATCCTCCACCTATTATGGCAACTTTCTTCACGTGCCTTGGTTTCAGACCGATATCAGTTACATTAGGTACCTGAACCATTTAGGAATGTAATAGCAGGAGCACAAAAGCCACATAAATGATCAGAAGCAACTCTAATATAACAAGTGTTACTATTAATATTTTTTTAGCATAATCTATATGCTCCACCATCCACGGTGAAGCATATATTGTACCTTTGATGCAGCCCGTTGGGCAAAAAATATATGAACAAGACCTCTTGACGTATCTGATAATACAAGGTCCTCAAATACTTTAGCTTCCTGCAAAGACTCAAAACAAACTTGTTAATCCATATGTCTCGGATGGCTAAAGAGTAAAGATTGAGTTATTAGGCCTCATTTGTTTTTACCAAGATTAAAACATCTGAATCTGAATATTAAGATGGGCGTTTTTTGAATCTGAATACACATTTGACCAAGCAACATATACCTTGAGAACCCCATTATATCCACCATGGACTATGCCTTCTTCAATTACATCAAGGCATGCCAAGTGCTGAGGCATATTCCGAACTGTTTGTTTCATTTGTTGCCTAACCAACTTCAGTACCTCGCGTGCATCTGAAATGGAACCAATTTTGTCAGTCCTGTGAAGAGAACATTTCCATGGTTTACGTCTTTCAGCTATATCAAGTGCCCACTGTCTAGCTACTTTTAACAACTCTGTGGAAGGGACAACAGCATCAATAAGACCTAGCTTCTCCCCTTCTTCTGACATTATTGGTTTAGATGTCTGCGAAAAGTAAAAGCAACGTAACTCACCAACAAGTGCCAATGGTTAACATAAGGATCTAAAACAAAGACAACTTATCACAATAGTTGAATGACTACCATCAACATTTCGATGGCCTTTGACAACCCTATAAGCCTTGGAAGTCGTTGTGTACCTTGAGATTGAGAAGAAACATTATCGGTATATATGCTCACTCAAATTTAGTAATGCAAAAGAATCATGAACTTTACATTCAACTTCAATATAACGAGTAGTATGTAGCAAAGTGTTACTACCTCCAAAGCCAGGAATAAGTCCAAACCGAAGCTCTGTCAATGCAAGTTGTGCTCTTGGTGTAGCAACGCGTGCATGGAATCCCTGCCAAACGACATACATAACTTCATTCAAACTCCAAGAACAAATTAATCGTAAAGATAGCTCATGTTATGATCGAGATAACGAACCAATGCAAATTCCAAGGCACCTCCTAGTGCAAGTCCTTCTATGGCAACAACTGAAGGCTTCTTTCCATCTAAAGTCACAAAATGAACAATAGTTTACACCAATTTATTAAAACAATACAATACATACGATTCATTATAAAACAATACATAACAACCATCCGACCAGAGTGTGATTAGTGACAAAATTTCAACCTGCAAATATTAATAATTAGTATTTGCAAGTCATGAAGTCATGGCCAAAATGGAAAGATACTGAAATATATCACAATAGGGTTTTCTTACCTTCAATTGTATTCATCACAAGATCAATAGAAACATCAGGAAAATGAGAAATATCTCCTGCAATATAATCCATGAGAAACAATACTGTATTGTACAAATAGTGGTGGAATCAGAATTTTAAGGGGCTTTAAAATAGGAAAAAGGCTCAAATATGCCATCGAACTTTGAGAAAAGACTCATTCATGTCATCCGTTAAAAGTTTGGCTCGTCTATGTCATTTCTGTTTGAGAAAAGACTCATCCATGCCATTATTTTAACTGAAAATAGTTTCGATTTTGCAAAACCATTTTTTAACCATAGTCAATCATGATTCGGTCAAGTCATTAATTAAATTATTTTTTTTAAAGGGAAAAGGCTCAAATATGTCATCAAACTTTGAGAAAAGGCTTATCTATATCATCTATTAAAAGTTTGGCTCATCTTGTCATTTTTGTTTGAGAAAAGGCTCATCCATATACCATTATTATTTTCTCAAACGAAAATGACATGAATGAGCCTTATCTAAAAGTTCAAAGGCATAGGTGAGCCTTTTCTCAAAGTTCGATGGCGGCATATTTAAGTCTTTTTCCTTCAAAATATGAAGTAGTAAACACACAAAGAAATCAAATGACATATAAAAATGATTTTAACCATTTATAAACAGTGGCGGAGCCACCTTGTAGTTAGGGGGTTCATCTGAATCCCCTTCGGAGTAAAATTATATTATTTATACATGGTTAAAATAATTTTTTAAATATATATAGTAGGTGTCGAACCCCCTTCGGCTACTTCGTGTGTCTATTTTTTCAGATTTTGAACCCCTTATTGAAAATCCTGGTTTCGCCACTGTTTATAAACAATATAATTTTCTGCCGAATCAGGTTGAGACGAACCCCTCGACTCTACCTGGCTTCGCGCCGTGTACAAAGATGAAAGAAGTAATCCTTACCCGTCCGTTGAATCTTTTGTATAACATTGATGTCAAAACCAGCAGAGAATCTTCCACCATTTCCTGGATTAAAATCATCAAAAACATAAACAAGGAAATGGAAGAACAAAATATAGAAATTACAAAGAATATCTTACAAATCTGTAACTATAGTTTGTTCCACTTCGACCTATATATACTCATATAGCAGAGAATTATGACTTCGACTTTTCAAGAAACGTTTCAATTATATCATACTAACATCTTATAAACTGTTAATTACACAAGTAAAACTATTCAGAAGAAAGTACAAGCAATACAATTCCCTTTGTTAATCAATTATACTAAAAGGAAATTTTAATCAAGATAAAATAGTCAAAATTTCAACGTTTAAATAATTAGTTTTGTACTAATACTATTTAATATATTTGCTAAAAATTTAATAATATATACTTCCTCCATCCCAAGTTATGTGACACATTTTGTTGCTTCCAATTGCACACGCAAGTGTACGTGGTCGCAGAAGTAATAAGTGGCTCTTTAAGAACCGGAATATCGAACCCACAGAGACTTGTCAATTAACTATTTACTAAATTATACTAGTCTAATTATTTATTTAAGAGTGTCAAAAGAAATAAAAGAATGCAAGAATAAAATACTAAGATTAACTTAAAGTGATTGGGACAATTCCAGGGCTGCAACATGCATATGGTTTCATGTATCACATCTCATGCAATGAAGTAACTAAGGTTATCAAATTACTGATTTACAGGGTTGATTTTATGATCATGATCTCTCGACCTCTAATCGCCTACTCCAACTAGCTGTCTAACTACATCGTTGAGCGGAGATAGGCATCCTAATTGGCGAGCATTTATATGTCATCCTATTTCGTAACCAAGCGAGGTGTTCGTCCGGGCGTCACTCCTGAACACGAATCTAAACAAAGTTAGAACAAGCTCTTTGCATTCTCTGGTCTATCTACCTCTTTATCTCTCGAGTCCAAGAATAGACAATAGATTTATTTCTATGGTGATCAAGCATGAAATACTAAAACAAGAATACAAAAGTAATTTAAACGATAACCAACATTAATTCAAAACAATCGATGTTCAACAATTACCCATAGCCGCAGCCCCAGAACAAGGGTCTTTAGCTACTAATACCTAAGAAAAAGAAGAAGAAAAGAACCCTAAAAGTATTGACAATTTTTCCTTACAAAGTGTCTTCCTTCAAAGTCTATCTCCTATAATTATTTCTATGGACTTTTTATAGATGTAGAAAACCCTTAATAAAATAACTGAGTCCAAAACAAATTAGGAACCCAAAACCAATACGGAATTGGATTCCTACGTGAAACTGTGCCGCCTCAAACTTTCCATATATATAAATATTAATATAATATTCAATTTAATCCATTAAGCTGCCTGCTTGATTTTCCTTCTTCAATCTTTCATAATTAATTCATTTTAGCTCCAAACTTCTTCAACTTTGTACCAATTTAATCCTACAAATAAAATACACTATTTAGCACAATCCATAAAATTCATGCTCAAAAAGACAAATATAAATAATAAATATGAGGCAATTAATGATAAGAAAATATATTTTTGGCCTCAGATCAACACCCCACACTTAAACTTTTGTTCGTCCTCGAGCAAACATTAAAGCTCATCTCAAAAATCATACTAGGAAGCCATCACTTTGGTTGATACAAACTATTAGGCCATATTGAAATTTGAAAACATCAAGTACAATTCCCGCTCATTATGCAAGACATTCAAATAAACAACAAACCTTTAACCTCCTAACCTCAACGAAAAACTCTGAACTCATCAAATTTAAGTTTGCTCACCTATTCTCATCAAAGAAAGTTAATAACATCACCTATCTATCATGAAACAAGTGCCCTCACAAGAAGAAATAGTCCACACACTCAATTCAAAAGATTGAATATAAATTAAGAACTTAGCGTCAAAGATCAAATCTCACACTCACCAATAAAATTCACATGTATGCTCAAAGAACCATATGCTTGCCCATTATGTACATCTCCACTAATTAAGCATGCTCGACTAAAATCAAATAGGACTTTAACGGGTTATAATGTAGGCTAAGGGACAGGTAGGAAAATTATATAATAGTGACTCACACTTCCCTAAGCACTTTGTATTTTTAGACTTCATCATCCATTATTTTCTTCTCTTTATTTTCAGCCCTCTCTTCAACAATTATTTCACTAGTAATTCTCATCATCTCAAGAATGCTTCAATCATTTTTTTTCTTTCACAATTTTTTTTTCTCAAAGAATTTTTTTTTTCTTTTTCATGTCACATTCTTTCGAAGAGGGCTTTTTTCATCACTTTGTAGCTATCATTGATTACCTCTTGTCATTCAACCACCCCTTTTCTTTTTCTAGATATAACAATTATAATCAGTCTATGCTACAGTGCTCAAGGAAGTAAGGTGCAAAAACTAGGGATTCAACAAAATAGTTAAGGGCAAAATATGGCTACCAACAAAAGGCTACAGGCTCAAAAGGGCGAACTAGTGATATAATATCTGAAAATGCTAAAATTTACAAGACAAATCAAAGAAAGCCTATTATCATCTCCTAAACTGAGCAACACTTTTTATTTCGCTTCAATAACATGCAGGGCAAGTTCTAGACTAAGATGCAAAACATGGAATAAGCAAATTCTCACCACACATGGCACAAGTATCAATCAAGATGGATCAATTCCACTTCTAAGAGAGACAAGATCATAACAAACTACAAAATAAAATAAGCTATAAACGAAGTCACAACCATGAGCCTTGGTGTCAAAGAGTCTGCAATTTCATTAGCAATCAAGCATTCACAAGAACATACTACTTAAAATTAGGCTTAAATAGCAAGTATCACACAACTCAAAAGGGTCTTTTCTTTTCTCTAAAAAATAAAAAAAATAAATAAAAATTTACTCCCTATCGGTTCAAAGGGACTATCCTCAGGAAAAGTACCGAAAACAAAAGCCGAGGAACCCACCTAAAAATACAAAAAGACTCGATAAAGCATTAAAAACTAGGAATTCATTCCTCCACCCCACACTTAAAAAAATGCTATGTCCCCAAAGCATCAAATAAAATTTAAAACAAGGGTTAGGAAAACTCCCTGAGGCCTCTAGGCCTAGCTAGTAGCATGTTCTCTTAATTTTCATCAAAGGTCGTCGCCCCACCCTTAAGCTCAAACGTGCTCCTTAGCTCCAAATTCTTGGGTACTCAGACTTCCCCTAATCTGCAAAAACAAGACCAAAAGAAAAGAAGAAAAAAAAATGACACTATAAAAAAATTAAAATAAAATAAGAAGTTACACTACCAATTGGGTTGCCTCCCAATAAGCGCCTAATTTAATGTCGCGGCATGACCTAATTAAGTTCACCACTTTTCTTTCCACTTTGAACTTATGAATTGTACCCCTAACTTTGCATCAATTTTTCTGCTCCTCTCTAGGGGCTGTGGTATAAAGATAAAAGAACCAAGTAATAAATGTCGCATCTTGCACTTCTTGGCCCTTATGTGAGGAATGTCGTTTTGTCTACGTGGATTAGAAAACTTTAGGATGTCGGGGCATTGTTCCTCATCTATAGTCAATTGTTTTGAATGAGATCCAAGATGCCTCAACTCCAAAGCAACATTATTTACAACATTCTCACTTTTGTACTCTTTCTCAACATTGACATTAAGGAATAAGGTATAGTTGAATGGTTGGAATTCCTCTTTTTGCTCCACTATCTCCTTCACATACTTGGCGTACTTAGGAATTCCCTACAAAATATCAACCAAAGGGAGATTAATGTGAACTTGTTTAAGGAGAGACAAAAACTTAACGAAGCATGCGTCCTCGTTCTGCTTTTTGGACTTTTGAGGAAACGAAGGGGGTGGTTTTAATTGAGGAACAATCCTCTCAACATTCGCATCGTGAACCACTTCTTCGGGTTTCTTTTCTTCTCTCACCGCCTCAGAACTTCTCTTCTTTGGAGCTAATTCTTCCAGTTGTAATCCACTCCTTGTGCTCACCGCATTCGGTTGCCTTGGGTTAGGATCCGTGTCACCCGAAAGATCTCCAGGAGGACGCACATTGACTGCATTAGCCAATTGTGCGAACTGCCTTTCCAGATTTTTCAGCGCTAATTGGGTGTTTCTCAACTCTTCTCCTAACTTGTTGTTGATTTCTGTACTTAGCTTTTGGAACAACTCCTCCTTAGTCATGCCCCCTTGCTTCGCACCTTGATTATTTGGCTGTTGAAATTGTTGTCCATTACCTTGTGGTCTGTATTGGTTCTGCCCTTGAGCCTGATTTTGGTGTTGATTCTGATTTCCACCCCATGAGAAGTTGGGGTGGTTCCTCCAACTTGAGTTATGCGTGTTCCCATAATTCTGCGTACCTCCACCTCTTTGGGCATTCCCACTTCATCACCCCTGTCAACATCACAGATAACAGAAGAATCATAATAGGGGGGAGGGGGATAAGAGTTAGGACAACCATTCCAATGACCAAATTGACCACCACATATATGACAAATAGGACATTCGATATCCAAATGGGGTCCATTACAATAATTACAAGGATACTTCTCACCCAACCACGATTTATCCAAATCAGTCATATCAATAAGAGTACCAAATTATTCAAAGGGAAAAAAATTATTGTTCGAAAAAAAACTAATTAATAAAACAAAAAAAAAGAAAATTTTAAATAAATAAAAATAAGAAGTATAACCTAGAAGAATAGTTAATTTCTAAGTCCCCGGCAGCGGCGCCAAAAACTTGTTGCTTCCAATTGCGCACGCAAGTGTACGTGGCCGCAGAAGTAATAAGTGGCTCTTTAAGAACCGGAATATCGAACCCCCAGAGACTTGTCAATTAACTATTTACTAAATTATACTAGTCTAATTATTTATTTAAGAGTGTCAAAAGAAATAAAAGAATGCAAGAATAAAATACTAAGATTAACTTAAAGTGATTGGGACAATTCCAGGGCTGCAGCATGCATAGGGTTTCATGTATCGCATCTCATGCAATGAATTAACTACGGTTATCAAATTACTGATTTACAGGGTTGATTTTATGATCATGATCTCTCGACCTCTAATCGCCTACTCCAACTAGCTGTCTAACTACATCGTTGAGCGGGGATAGGCAGTCCTAATTGGCGAGCATTTATATGTCATCCTGTTTCGTAACCAAGCGAGGTGTTCGTCCGGGCGTCACTCCTAAACACGAATCTAAACAAAGTTAGAACAAGCTCTTTGCATTCTTTGGTCTATCTACCTCTTTATCTCTCGAGTCCAAGAATAGACAATAGATTTATTTCTATGGTGATCAAGCATGAAATACTAAAACAAGAATACAAAAGTAATTTAAACGATAACCAACATTAATTCAAAACAATCGATGTTCAACAATTACCCATGGCCGCAGCCCCAGAACAAGGGTCTTTAGCTACTAATACCTAAGAAAAAGAAGAAGAAAAGAACCCTAAAAGTATTGACAATTTTTCCTTACAAAGTGTCTTCCTTCAAAGTCTATCTCCTATAATTATTTCTATGGACTTTTTATAGATGTAGAAAACCCTTAATAAAATAACTGAGTCCAAAACAAATTAGGAACCCAAAACCAAAACGGAATTGGATTCCTACGTGAAACTGTGCCGCCTCAAACTTTCCATATATATAAATATTAATATAATATTCAATTTAATCCATTAAGCTGCCTGCTTGATTTTCCTTCTTCAATCTTTCATAATTAGTTCATTTTAGCTCCAAACTTCTTCAACTTTGTACCAATTTAATCCTACAAATAAAATACACTATTTAGCACAATCCATAAAATTCATGCTCAAAAAGGACAAATATAAATAATAAATATGAGGCAATTAATGATAAGAAAATATATTTTTGGCCTCAGATCACATTTCGCATTCGAGATTCAAACTAGTCTATCTTTGACCGTAAATTTTTCATATATCTTTTAAATATTTTGGATTGTCAATTATTGTGACTTTTAGTACTTTTTACGTAGTTTACAAATATATAAATTTCATTTCAAAAAATTAAAGATTTCATGCGCAAATTCCTGGTCAAATTTAAGCTTTTGACTCTTGAAAAATAAAATATGTCACATAAATTGGAACAGAGGAAATATAAATTATACATGTAACTATACATTTCGATACGATATTTGATATAATGCATAAAGATAGAATATGTATATATGGAGCTTAATTTACTTACCAGCCAAAACAATAGCTTTAACGTCATTTCTCATCATGGCCTCAACAAACTTCTCCTTTATTAATATAGTGAACACTATAATTAAACCAATGTAACACATTATAACTAATTAATCTAAATCAAAAAAATATTGCATGCCTGAATATTGATTAATTAAGTGATTATCTGAGAAATTAATAAGCTTACTCCGAGTAGTTATAACATTGAGAGGAGGATTAAACATGGAAATGATGGCAACCCCGTCATTTCCAACCTCCATCGTAACTATACCTTTCGCCATTTCTTTGATTTATTTTTTTTGGCCAATTGTGAAAAAATATATTATATATTGAGAATTATATGGAAGAAAATGATGAAGAAATTTTAATGTTTTCATGAGCCAATATATAATGGAATCAAGATACATTTTATGGACCAAAATTAATGAGAATTCGTTTTATAAGTTTTATTCATTTAATCATGAAAAACGTGTTTTTTTTTGTGCTCGTATAATCATGTTACATTGTTTGACTTAAACCGGACCAACATGCAATTATAACTAAAAAAAAAATTGGAAAAATTGGAGGATGTACTCGGGAGTCAGGGGCGGACCTAGGTAGAGTCGAAGGGTTTATCTAAAAAATATTAGCGCAAAATTACACAGACATATATGGTTAAAATTATTTTTTATGTATATATAGTAGATGTTGAAACTCTATCAACTTTTTCGTATGTTTATTTATTCATATTTTAAACCCTTTAATGAAAATTCTTATTCCGCCACTAAAGTTAGTTACGCCCTCCGTCTCATTCGAATTGTATATGAAAATTTAAGTTTGAATTTTTAATTTTTGAATTAAAGAAATTACAATTCAAATGAGTTTGAATTGGTTTGCTTTGGATATTTTAGACTTTTGATTTAAACTTTTACGTATTTAAGGCAGAGCATAACAATTAACTATCTCAATTCATCAAATAATTTGTTATCGTTAAAATGTTTAACTTTATAATGTTAATAAGGATTGAAATCACCTTGCCGCCATACCTTCCGTACATGTTGGGCTTAATATTATTATAGGTAGGGTCATAGGGTAATTAAACCATATAAAAAAAATTAGATTTTCAAGTACTTAAATTCGATAATCAATTGAAATTCATTTTTTTTTAAAAAAAAAAAAAGTCAAAGTCCAATCCATAATCTAAAAATTCAAATCAAATATTCAAAAAATTTGAATTTTAGGTTAGCCTAAACTATGACACACTTTCCATCTCTTTTCACGCTTACTAATAAAAATAAATGAATTGAAAGATATAATTTACTAAATTATTCCTATTTGTTTTATATTTTTTGAGAATTAAGCAGCTCTTTAATGTTTTAAAGATACAATTATAAACTTCAGTCTTCAATTCTAAAATGATAAATACCTATGAATCTCTTTTCTTAAAAAACTAAAGCAATAAATAAATTAAAATGGAATGAATTAAAGGATAAATATTTATTCACATAGAGTGTTTTGCAAAAATATATTTCCAGTTCAATCACTAGAACTCATGTGTTTAGTGTCTTTTAGTGGGAGAGAGTAGGGACAACATAAAGTTGGTCATAAATCACTAATTCAACCTTAGCCGTAAACGTATGTGTTGACTTCGTGAAACC
Organism: Solanum appendiculatum; assembly: GCA_018342035.1. Classification (NCBI taxonomy): domain Eukaryota; kingdom Viridiplantae; phylum Streptophyta; class Magnoliopsida; order Solanales; family Solanaceae; genus Solanum; species Solanum appendiculatum. The sequence continues at coordinate 324,445 of JAGDQO010000973.1, forward strand.
TTAGTAGGATGATTTATCAAAGATGCAATGTATCGGAAAAAGAAAAAAAGTTCCGTGCACTTTGCATTCACGCAAATTTGGAAACAAATGTGTGTGTTTGGTGTTGATATCCTTATTTTTTTCAAATAAAGAGCAATGTTGTGGGACTCAAAAAAAATTATTAATTTAATTTAATTAGTTTAAAAGGAATTTTAGAAAAAAATTAGAGAGTCACCACTTAATTTTAGAAATTAGAATAATTAGGAAATCAATTAATTAATTAATAAAAATTGTCTATGAAATTAATAGATTTTAGGTAAGGGTTTGAGTGATCTCGAAGAAGGGAAGGTATTAACACCCTTCACAATCCACAACTATGGATCCCGGCTAAACTCATTTTTTTTCAAATTGAGGAGGAGATAAAGATAATGTACAAATATAATAAACATGAAATATATACAAATAATAAAGTAAAACAATAATACAAGAAACGGCCTAGTGTTTGTCTATCGTCAAAATATATACATAAACCACAATAAATAATTTCAAAATGTATTCGAATATCTTTCTTGGGAAACAACTCTGGATACATGTAAAAACTCTTAGTAAAAGTGTTAGCAATGAATTAATATGAATCAAAATAAATAAAAGAAATAATAACTCAAAAATAAAACTCATCTTATATATATGGGAGGCCTTGAAAATTGACGGAAATTTTTTCATCAGCCATATTTAACTTGTAAATTGTAACCTATATGAACTTACATTAAAATTTCCGTCTTTTAAAATGGGAAGGCCTCGAAAACGAAGAAAGAGATTTTTTTTGATTGGCCAAGATTGTATAGTACTATTTGTTCTTAATGAGTTTAAATAAAATGTAAAGAACAAATCATTGCCAAAATCAATAATAACAAGTCAACAAAGACATGAAAAATTAGGACCATGATAGTATAATTTTACCTCTTTTACTGGGATCAAAATAAGATTAGAGTGCAGAGAATAATCTAATAAAAAAGTTAGTGTTTTTACATGAATTATTGCATGAATCGAAGTGTGTATGGACCAAAAATAAAGAAGTTTGTGTTTGTGTCTGTATTTTTTCCACCGTTTGGCTAAACTACTGATATGTGAGCAGTGGCGGAGCTAGGAATTTCGAGATGAGTGTGCAAATTTTCTTCTCATCTATGTTAAGGATGTGCAAAATCAAATATACACTCATAATAACTAACATTTAACATTTATTCCGCTCCTGTATGTGAGTCAATAGTTTAGTGATACGAGTATGAAGATGACAGAGTGAGGGCGTATGGTCTGATTTAGTGTCTTTTTACGACTATCTTTATATTTAAATTTGGAAATACATGCACAAAAAAGATTAGTGGCCATTGATGGTCATAAATATTCGATTAATGTGACTGACAGTCTAACACATAATTAATAAGTAAATAACTCCATGATAGATGATGAATTATGTGAATTAGGTTTGCAAATAAATTAAAGTCTCATATTGGTGATTATCATGATTTGGCCATAAATATTAAAAATATGTTGTCATATATTAGGATTTGATTAAAAAAAAATTCAATGCATGGCCATAACTTATTATTAAGACAAAGTTAACTAATATCAAATAAAAAATTTGGACGATCGCTGACGAATCGCCACGTGGCCCAACTCTGCGCTGGAATAAGGCAGGCCAGAAATCAGCCCACCAAGCCCTATCTTAATGGCCCATTTGAGTTACAAGCCCACATTACAAACAATAATTGGAAAATGAAATAAACAAGGAAAAAGGGTATGATATATTCATTAATTTCGCAATATAGAGATTATATAGTTCTTATTATAAAAATGAATCACATATATACTTATCGTTATAAAATTCTTTATAGTTCCTTTTATAGTATATAAGTCGGATATTTATGTAATATTTCGAATTCAAATTTTAGTTATGAAAAAATTTAGTTAGGGAACTTTTCTTTTAAATCGGTCTTACACAGCGTGAATTCAAATTTGTCAGAGGTCTAAATGCGAGTATCGAGCCTCGGACAAAAAACAAAGAATTTGATATTTATGCTCCGGAAAACAAACAAAAAAATGGACAAGGCTTTTTTTTTTCCTATCTGTTTTTCCATTGGTATTTAGTGCTGTATTGAAATCCAACTAAATTCAGATTCACACCTTGCATGACTTATTTTTAGAGACAACACTCCTAATGAGATCTTTTTCCTATTCTCATAAGCTCGAATTCGAACTCGTAAATAAAAATAGAGGGATCTCAATCATTTTGAACAGAGCATTCTTTTTATTTTTTTATTTTTTCTGTTACCTCGAAGTTTTGGAGTTATGTTGCAACTAGTCAATTTGCACACAGTTTTCCTGCATGTGCTCAGCATTTGGACCCTAACATCCTCTCTTTTTCCAATTTTTTGGATGGGTAGCTGCACAGAAAATAATAAAATTTAACTTATATTATATAGTTTTAAAAAATGAAAAAGTGACACAATCTCGATTCCCATATAATTCTATGAGAGAGTTGAAGAATTTTAGAGATAGATCTATGAAAAAACTGGATAAATTTTATGTATGATCATACAATTATGATTTTTCTCCCACAAAAGTCACATATAATTATGTTCTTTTAACCAAAAAAATCATTTAGATTTCATCCTACTAACAAATACTACTATCGAAAAATTCAATTTTCGATTGATAAATTTTATTTTTACTCCTTTTTTTGTTTTCTATTTAATAAATATAACAACATATTCAGTGTAATTTCATAGGTGAGATTTGAAAAAAAAAGATGTATTACACATATATGGGATGGAGAAGTTATTATCGATAGTCTCTCGACTCAAAAAACAACAACCGAACAAATTAGCAATATAAACAAATCAAATAAAACAATAAGTAGTGGTAAAAAAGAATGAAGAATGAAATACTACGCACATACAAGTACAACAACATTTAGCTACCTACGAATCTTTTACCATAATATTCAATCTTTATAACACAATAAAATACAAATTCAACAAAAAGATAATACTCCTCTAATTCAATTTAATTGTCTTACTTTTTATTTTGGTGTGTCCTCAGAAAAATGTCTCTTTCTATATTTATCAAGTTTTTAAATTTCAATATTATACATGACAAATTTAAGACCATAAAATTTTAAAAACTATCGATATCTTTAATTTAAAATTACAAAATTTTAAAAAAATATTATTTTTAAAATTTCGTGTCCAATCAACTATTTGAAAAAAAAGTGAAGAACAAAATAGTCACGAGACTACAAAAAGAATTTGTCTTTTAGGAAAAGGTCACCACAGTCTATTTCCATAAAATTCTAATAAGAGAATCCCTTTTAAAAGCTTCTTTTTTTTTTTCCATATAATATAAAGTGAAATTTGAATTATTTGTCACGGGATTTTATTTTTTTTATATACTAACCGACAATCCCTATGTTTCTTTTCCATATCTAAGCATAGATAAATCCAAAAAAAAAAGGAGTAATGGATATTTTTAGTCCTCAATATGATTTTAAAATTATGATATTTGTTTAAGTATATTTAATATTTTAATTTATTTTTATCTTTTTACTTGTGATTGTTAATTATTTATCACTTAATTATCATATGTTATGTTAAGTTTATATTCATGTTACTTCATATTTAACAATAATATAATTTTTAAAAAGTTCAAGCATACATATTTCCAATAGAGATATATCAAAAACACACATCTTCACATTTTAACGTTGAATTATATATCATCAAGGACCAAAATCACCCACGTGGATGAAATGGAAAAAATCTTGTGAGAAACGTTATCGTGCAAAGGCGCAATTATTATAAAAATAACCTATATATTATCTTTATCTCGTTTATATGATACACTTTTATTTTACTATAACTGTAACGAAGACAATAGCATATTTTTATATTTTAAAAAATTTATAAAATATTTTAAATCACAAGTTCCGAAAAAAAATTTCTTGCTTAGTTAAACACATAAATTGTAGAGAGGCAGTACTTTTTTTTGGACATATAAACATCACCTGGTATCCCTCTATAATTTGTTGCTTCTGCATTTGAACTTAATTGCAAGAATGAAAATGGAGGAGGAATTTAATTCATCTACAGAAGCAGAAACTGATGATTCAACTAAGTTCAACAACTCTCTGCAAGTAAGTAATTAATATCTATATGATTATAATATGATGAGTACTTGTTTGTTTGAGTGGCAAAGCCAGAGGGTTCATCCGAATCCTGTTCGCTGAAAAATCACATTGTATATATAATGTTACTTTTTTAATGTGTATATCTTAGATAATGAACTTTTCGGGTGAAAATTCTGTCTCTGCCACTGATTTGCTAAATTTTAGGTGCTAGAGTATGAGTGTGTGTATGGTGATTCTTGACAACAATTTCTTGTGATGAGTGCTTTTTTTGTCTCTGTAGTGGAGTTAAAGGGGGCGGAAGGGGTTCATCTGAACTCGTTCACTGAAAAAATCACACTGCATATACAATGTTGAAGTTTTGAAATAATAGTCAAAATCACACCTGACTACATACTATCACTTTTTCACGAGTTTCAATATACCCCAACTATTTTCTTACCTAAACTATCACCATTTGTGTATTAAAATACACCTAGTTGAGTAGATGTGTAGATGCATGTGAGGGGGGAAATGGAACAACTAATAGTTGGCCTAATCACATAGATGGAGTGTGAAACTTGCGGAAAAGTAACACTTCAGGTGTGTTTTAGACCATTAACTCTAATTATTTTTAGTGTTATATAGTAAATAATGAACTTCCTAGGTGAAAATTTTGTCTCCGCTACTATTTTTTTTGTTGTTTCTTTTTGTCCAAATTTTAGGCGCTAGAGTATGTGTGATGAAAGTGTGTGGTGTTTTGACAACAATTTCGTGTGGAGATAATAACATTTTAAATTTTTTTTTGCAGGAACTCAAGGATTTGTGCTCTCAGCTTCACAATGCTGCAGATTATTGTGAGAAAGCATATGTAAAGGCAGAAGAGAAAAGAGAGTAAGTATTTCTATGATTAATTTCTTCGCATATCGTCACTGAACTTTATTCACTATAACAGTAAAGTTACGAAACTATTTTTTGTCACATTAAAGTAACTGTAATTTCCGCACTATAACAGTAAAATCATAAAATTATCTTGTTGTTAATGAGACGATGTGTCAAAGTTCCCCTAACGACATCCTAATATGCAATTTTTCTGTTTTTCTAGTACATTCAAAAACAAAAACAGAAGAGCACAAATAGTGACAATATTTAAGATAGTTTGAAGTTAAAACGAGCATTTTTCATGCGCGTTAGTGGAAAATGACATGGAAGGAAGTTGTCCCGAAGGACTTATAGTCTCTTGTTAATCCATGGGGCATAATAGAAGAAAATGATCTATATAGTGGTGATACCAATTAGTTGGGACTAAGTTTTGGTCATTTTAGTTCGTACGTTTACTTTAGGTCTTATGTCTTAGGAATATATTAGTCCTGTTAGACAACGTCTATAGTTGAATCCCAACTTGTTTGAGACTGAGACATACTACTTGTTGTTGTTGTTGTTGTTGCAGTGTGGTGGAAAACACAAAAGAGTATCTCTGCAGAGCTGCTGTTACAGTCATCGATCATTTAGGATGTGTCTCAGCTAAACTTGAATGCCAGATTTCAATGATTGACACAGCTTCTGAAACAGAACTTCGAATTGATGGCTTGACTCAAGTTCGTCATTTCTACTCATACTTTTTTTTATAGTGTCAGTGTATATAACTTTAACGCATTTACCAATTTCTCACCTTATTTATACCTTCTCTTCTTTCCTTTTGATAATTTTACTAAGGTTTGTCTATGTTGGTTCGATTTAATTAGAGGCTCGCGACCTGCCAGCAATACTCTCACAAGCTTGCTCTCACTAGGCTTTGTTGGAATACTGATTTAGCAACATTTCATCGTCACTATATATCACCACGTAAATTTTCTATCCATTCAATAATAAAGTCAGTAATAACTCTGAAACCAAACATAACTATATACTAATATTTCTGTTTTCTAAACCAGCAATTGAAGATCTCAGGAGAATGAAACAAATGTCAAGGTAATACTTTTATCCATAGCCTTATTTCAATCTATGTTGCTCGGACACTTGAAAAATGTCACAGAGTGCATGTCGGATCCTCTAGAAGTAGTGCATTTTGGAGGATCCAGCACAGGTTCTGCAACATTTTGAAGAGTCCGAGCAACATAGATTTATTGGGAGGGTAAAAGCCTAACGGACTTGGACGAATGAAGGGGATTTGGTATGCCAATTGACAATAAGACTCTACAAAAGGATGAATTTGAGGCAGAGGAAGATGTGCCACTATTTTTGTACAATTACAACTTTAAGTCTTCTCTACTTGAAGATTCAAAGCTAAAGTCTAGCTTTTCGCCTCCAGGTAAGAAGAAAACACATTTACAAGATGGGAAATTTTCAAGATTAGAGTTTTTTGAAAGAAATATTCAAATTTCAACGTTTACTTATCGATTTGCAGTGTTGCCAGTTCACGATGGACTATCTGTTGTACCAAAATCACAAAATTCCAACTTTGAGCTTCAGGTATCCTTATATCAGCAATGTATCAATATAGATAGTGTTAAACATCATGTTCATGTTTTTTTTTCTCTGTCTTGTGAATGCAGGAGGCTCGAAAGCAAAAACGAAACATATTGAATTGGAAACCGATGCATAATAAAGATATCAGGTCACTCATTAGACGTGGTAGAAGAATAATAACATGAATTTGTGAAGAGTCTAAAGACTGCCACAAAACTTCCCTTCAAGAAATTGTAGGCCTCAAGTTACCAGGTTTAAAGATATGTATTATTACTCTTGTTTTGCAAATTATGTATATTATAAAGGGGGATTATGCTACAAACCATTTTCAACAAAATATAACATGCATTTTGAACTTCCCTATCCACAATGGAAGGAAGATCACTCACATACTTCGAACACTAACCACGTCGAACTCCTTTAAAAAGGTAGGAGTATTTACACACAGGTGAACTTTCTAACTACTTTAGATTTTGTTTACTATTCCTATTCCTCCTATCACCCTGACATTGTTCTCATTTCTTTTTTTCGTTCCTCAGTGTCGTTGCCTAGTGCTGTTAATGTCGAGATGTTGGACTTCTTAGGCCATTTCCAATCTTTTCAATGTAGGAAAGTCTCTTGGGAGTAATACTAGCTAGTTTCCCTATGCAATTGTAGTCATTTTCACCTTTGAAATAAGCCTCCAAGTTACCCATTGAACGATTCTTCTTCATTCCTGTGTCTCCTAGATCCTCACCCCAACCAATAAAATCGGATAAAGTCGGTGTTTCTGCTGCTGGTGTTTGTGCAGCAGAACTTAACACCTCTGCCTCTAGTTCCCTTGGAGATGACATACCACTTAGCGGAAATTGAGGTGAGGAATCAGCTGATGAGAGATTTAGCTTTTCGATTGCAAGTGATTGATCTTGTGTTAGAGAGTCAGCGTATAGGACATCTTCGATACGCGACATAACCGTGTTAGCTAGGCTTTCTAACACTCTTGAATAGCTCTCCAAGACAGAATGTCCTATATCCTGTACACAATAACAAAAACAGAAACAAACAGGTTATGATTTTTGTTAGGTAATGAGGAATTATTCTCTTCCAAAAATACTTGTCACTCTCTCCGTTTCATTTTATGTAAAGGTGTTTGATTAAGCATGAAGTTTAACAAAGAAATACGGACTATTGGAACTCGTAGTTTTAAACATGCCATGACATTTTTATGGCTACAAAGTAATGCCATTAGGGACAAAGGGCAGCCCGGTGCACAAAGAATTTCATGTTCATGGAATATCCGGGGAAGGGCTGCACCCTAAGGGGATGTACTGTAGGCAGCCTTCCTGACGCAAGCATCAGTAGCTGATTCCACGGCTCGAACCCCTGACCTATAGGTCAAACGGAGACAACTTTACCATTGTTCCAACGCTCCCCTTCAAAATCATGTCATTTGGGGGAAAATGGAAAATTATAAGTTTTATGTTCTTCTTTGGAACAGACTAAAAGGGAAAATATGCCACGTAAAATGACACGGAGGAAAGTATCTTACGTTGTTATATTCGATTTTGCTGATGTCAAGAGAAGATTGATGGATTCCAGGAAATTTTTGTTTTAACAAGAGTAAGATAGCCTCTGCTCTTTCTTCAAAAAGCTCTCTTTTCTCTGCACTCACAGCTAAACCCCATGTAGATTTTCCATCTTTAAGGTGCATTTTCCTCTGCCAAATCACTATAGATGCCTCAATTCTGTCTTTAAGATCAAGAACTTTGTGTTCTGTGGACAAATCCATTGTTGAAAGGAATTGTTCGGGTTCAAAGAAATCGATTGTGATGCTCTTGTAGATTGAATCACCAAGACTTGATCTACCATTCTGGAACAAATCAGATAAATCAATAACAGAAATGTCAGTATCTTCGAGCCGAGCCCCGTACAGAAAATAGGTTGATTTCTTAGACTGTCACTCAACTAATAATTATTATCTCAAAAAGTTGATTCCACTTCAATAAAGAAAGTGACTTTTTGAGATAATAACTATTACTAACTCTATCAAAAGCTATGTTGCTCGGACTCTTCAAAAATATTGTCAGGTGCATGTCGGATCCTCAAAGATCCGACACGAGTGCAACAACATTTTTGTAGAGTCCGAGCGACATTGATAAAAAGTATATGCAAGAGAGTGTCATTTTACTTACCTTAGGGAGAGATTCAATGTAGTTTTCAGGAATTTCCATTTCTGAAAGTATTTGTGCATTAATAGCCATAGATGCTCTATGTACTTGGTTCACACAATCTTTCTGATATTGCAGCCATTTTCGACATGTATCCGAGAGACCCTTTGGTGGAACCTTGATTGTAGGTAGCCACCATTTATCATCCCTCTGGACACCTTTCTCAGATTCATCAGCATCTTTTGAGACATACCAGAACTCGTTTTCGTCTTTAAAATTTTCCAAGCAATCCTGTTAAGCATCATGAAATTATCCAGCATCAGAGATGATGCAACTCATGTACTCCCTCTGTTCCAAAGAGAATGAGACATTTTTTTTTACTTTGAAACTCTTTTAACTTCAAACTTTCCATTTTACGTACCCTCAGTGACATGCTTTTGTAGCGATAGAAATGGCGTAGCATGTTTTTAGACCACAAGTTTTTAAGGGTACTTTTTGTATGTGTCAAAAGTCTTTCTTTCATTATTAAAAGAAATGGAGAGTAACAGATTAATCCTATGTTGCTCGGACCCTCCAAAAACATTGGCACACTCGTGTCAAATCCTCCAAATATGCATAGCTTTTGGACGATCCGGCACACAGCAGATAGTACTTTTTGAAGAGTCCGAGCAACATAAGACTAATCAAGTAATGGCATAACTACAGGGCAAATGCAGGTACTCACAATTAGCATTGCATCAAGCCTTTTCAATGCTGGGATGTTCATGAACAAATCTCTTCTTTGTTGTGTCACCATTACCTGCCAAATCACTATCAAGATTTTAACCTTTTTTTTTTCAATGATCACAATTTCTACTCTAAGGGTGTGCTCGGTACGAAAGAAAACAAGTTCCTTAAAAATGAAGAAAATGACTTTCCTAGTAGAAGTATGGAAAACAAGTTCCAGAAATGACATTCCACATTGATTGTCTCCTTCCCGCCCTCCAACACACCTCACTTTCACCCCCACCCCCACACACACATTTTCCTTTGTACCGAACACACCCTAAATCTTGAATTGGAAAGGAGAGAGAAATAATATAGGACCTCAATGTTTGTTCCATTGTTAGATTTTTGTTGAGAAGGAACAAATTCAACAATATAATCTGATACAGATAAAAGCCAGTTGATTTCTTTTCTCCATCTTGTTTTTCTCTCTTCAGACATTGGCTCCAATTTCCTTTGTTCTCCAAAAACAGAAGCTATATGTGTTACATACATAAATAGTTAGTACTATTTTCTCCATATATCTAAACATTTCTCGTAACGAACAAAAAATTGGATGAGATTTGATCACATTCTGGTGAAAATCACCTGCAAGATTAGTAATAGCATTTGATAAAGCTAGAGCCGATGAAACGCCCTTTCCTCCACCAGACATGTCCTCTCCTAAAAGTAGCTTCGCGAACCTTTCTTTCATCATCTCCATTTCTACATCCAAAACAGAGAAAAATCATGCATTTACATCTATAGACAAATGAAAACATGCATTTCTACATGTTTATGAAATGAACATCATGTAAAATGGTGCAAATCCTGAAGCATTTTTATCTTTTTGGAGCAAAATTGTAATTCAAACTTAGAAGAGGCGAATCCAGAATCTAGAGACAATGAATTTGGAATGAACGTACGTAATCTTAGTATATGTATACATTGTTCGACCTGAAATGATCATTATTAGTTCAGTTGATCCCACAGAACCTGTCTTAGATTCACCTTTTTGATAAAAAAAAATATGATGACATGTAAAATGGTACAAAACAATGAAGCATGTTTATAGTAAATTCAGAATGAATGTGATCTTAGAATATATAGATATATACATTCTAATTTCTCTTTGCATATGCATTTTTTTTTTTTGCATATGTATACATAGTTCGAGCTGAAAGGTACAAACCTGAACTTTGTTTATCCTTGTGGATGTTTCTTGATCTTTCTCCTTCCTTGGCGAAGCGCGAAACATGATCAACAGACTTATTAAAAATGCCACTTAATTGATGTAATTCTAATGTTGAAGATGATTTTGCACCTAATTGACTCCTAAATTTCATCTCTTTGCCATGTCCATTATCCTCTAACACAACATGATGATGACTATGTGAATGTCTTCCTTCAAAAATCTTCCTAATATCGAAAGATCTTGACTTTGAAATCTTATATATTTCTCTGACCATTTTTTTTCTTTTTTGCCAAATCAATTATGCAACAATGTCACATGTAAATTGATAGAAAAAAAAAATTAAACACTTAATTTCTCAAAGGAAGGCAAAATGATATGATGAATATGGAGAATTTTTTTTTCTTGTTTTTGATTTGATAACATTAAGGGAGGGATATAGTGGGGGTTAGTGTATTTGATGCTAACTAAGGTTAATGGATTTTTATTTTATTTTTGGAAAGTGGGGTGCATGTTTGATGAATAGAAAAGGAAAGGGGTAGGTGAAAAATTAAGTGGAAGAATAAATATTTGAAAATTTTTTTGTTCTATTTTTGGATTTGTTAGGTTGATTTTTTAATGATAGCAAAAAGCTAGGGAAAGCATACAAATGGTCAACTAATTCTCTTTTTAATCTCTTTTTTGTCCCTTTGCAGCCTATTTTAAGATGATTTAAAAAAATAGTCAAATACAATTCTCTTTTAGGGTCAAGTCACTACCTACCCTATTTGATCCTTGTCTAACATAACAATAATAATGATGTAAAAATTATAGTTTCAATTTAATAGTTACAAGTTACAACCTTGTTGTGGTGGGATGACTCAGGACTAGGGGCCTCCGTTCTTAATTAAAAGTTTTGAGTTTGAGTTCTGAGTATAAATTTTTTATTATTGAAAATGGACTATGCAATACACAAATCAGATATAATTGAACTTCAATATACGTAGTTCGTAAATATCAAACATCGGATGAAAAAAAAAGAAATATATACATATATAGAGAGAGAGAGAGAGATCAACTTTGACCAAAAAAAACTTCTCCATGTGCTTCCTACTCTCCTCTATTGTTGTGTGCAATAAATAAATAGGAAGGTCCCAAATTAAACAAGTTCTTTTATTTTTATTACCTAAAAAGACAGTAACTAAGTGCATAAATACTAAATAGGGCATAAAAGCATGCACAACCATTTAGGTAAGAGTCATTTTCAAGAAATGAATACGTTCACTTACAAATTGAAAATAATAATGACTTAAGAAAGATCACAAATAGTTTATTTTATAAATTGGTTGTATTATTTTTTTAAATTTGATTTTCTTATAAAGAGTCATATATAATTGATTACTATGATCGATATTTGTTGTGTAGAAAATTTCCAATGATGTTATTAGATTATAAGTCCCAATGGATCAACATTAACTTCTTCTCTCAACTACATAGTATCACCAAAAATAATCCCTCTGTCTACGAAAAAGATAACTCGTATAAACTAATATTATGTACCATGTTCGAGGAAGAATCAACCATATTGAAGTTGTTAAACAAAAATAAATTGTAATAATGCAAGGGATTGAGCTTGTTTTTTTAATAACGAATAAAGTATTAGAATTTTATTTTATTTTTAGAAAAAAACGCCCACCGTGGGGCTCGAACCCACGACCACAAGGTTAAGAGCCTTGCGCTCTACCAACTGAGCTAGACGGGCTTATTTGGTAGTTATTCATGATTTAGACTGAAGATTTTTATAGACTTGATCTTAAAACTCATGAATAAGTACATATTACTCCCTCCATTCTAGTTTTATTATTTTTAATTTTGTCCATTTAAAAAGAATGATCTTTATTCTTTTACAACTTAATTACTCACTTCGAATGTTTATTTCAAATTAATCAATAAATGCATATTATATATTTAATTTAATATAAGTATGTATCATTTAATCATGATCATATATATATATATATAATCACTTACTATAATAAACAAATATGATATCAATTTGCAAAGTCAAGATTTTCACGAAGGGGTAACAAAATATAAAACTAAACATAGGAAAAAAATCAAGGTAATTCAACATTTATTATTTATATATAAAAAAATAATTTTAATCTTATATACACAATATTTTTTTTTGAACCCCTTCCAGTATTCTAGCTTCGTCTATGCTGGTTTCATTTTTAACTCATTGAAGAATTGTTCTTCTCTAGTTAATTCTCTAGTAATTGACCTGTAAGGGTGATTGAGTTGGTTGAACAAGTAATCTTTATGAGGAATTTCAGGTTCAAAATTCTTTACATTCTTTCTCGATCGAGCTTATCGCACAAAATTTTCTTGATACGATTTACCTCTTCAGTCTGATTTATAAACTATTACATTAAAGTTGAGTTTATTCTACACCCACAAAAAAAAAGTAGCAAGATTCCTGGTCAACGATAAAAATAAATTTCTGTAGTAATTATGAAAGCAATGGTCATTTAATATTGTTCTTTCTTGGTCTAAGATAATAAATTTTCAGCCAACTATTATTTATTTTCCTTTTTTTTTTCCTATGAAGTAATATATATCTTTTTTATTTTTTTAAAGTCAAATAAAGACCAATAATTTCCCTAATTTATCGGAGAAAAATAAGGTGACAAAACTAAATATACAATTTCTTTTATTTGCCGCGTTTCATTTTTTAAAATAAAAAGTCGGTTTTCCTAATTATATTAATCAAAATTTGTTGAATATCCGCATCTTGTATTTGACTTCACTAACTTTTAATAATCCAATAAAACATGCATCACTAGATTGGAGATATGAAACCAACTAGACATTTGTGTTTGAAATAAATTTTAAAATAATGAAAATAGTGAAGATTACAAATAAAATATGATGAAACAAAAATTTTATTAATAAATATTTGTGAGTATAACATTATAACTCTGTTTATCTCTTAATTTTTCTTTCCTAAGTATTTTATTTTGTAATTTAAGGGTTACTAGTAGCATATTTCTCGAACGTAATATGATGTGAATCTCCTTGATCGTCAAGAACATCGATTGAACAATACTTTGTTTTGAGAAAGATAATATTTAATGTTTTGATATCTTTGTAAATATTCAAGGTTTTAACTTTTAAGGGTAATTTGATCATATACCTTTTCAAGGAAATATGTATCCCTTTTTTATAGACGGAAGCTAGGATTTAGACAAAGTAATTTCAAAGAAATCCTAACGAGCTTTACAGTTCAAAGACAGATTGGACTTGTTTTTTATTTTAAATCCAGTAAAATTTCAGTGCATATCGTTATAAATTTATAAATTGATTTAACTAATTTATAAACATATTTTGAAGGATTATATTTGAGATTAATTATTATTTTTTCATCTATATTATTGAGATTTTCAAAATTTTTAATGTGTATATATATTGCATTTTAAAAATATATTACTTTTGAATGATTTGATATGCATCCAATTGAATTTTTTAAGAGTGGGAACAATAAAACTTTGATTAAAGATAAAAGGAAAAAAAAAAACTGCAAAATCACTATAACATAAAGTAACAATAATATGGAAGTTATTTTCAAAAAGTCGGTAATTGGAGAAACAATAAAATTATCTTAGTGTAACCTATAGATTATAAATGTAAATCCTGAAATTACTAAATTGCCTATATTATACCCCTTGAAATATGGTCTCAGACTCTCAGTGGCAAAACCTAGTTGAAGCAATGGGATTCATATTGTACCGCTTGCTCAATTCTTTTACTTATTATGCATGTAATATTACAAGTCAAAAATAACAAAACGCATAATAAATATAAAGGAATTTTCTTGGCGAATTTGTAGGTTCAATTCCTATCGGATGCACACCAATGGCACCCACCAATAAGTCTATTGAAATTGACTTTGTATCAATGGAATCTCATTATCCATACATAAAGAATTGATGTGGTATGTTCATATCATAATGAATGCTAAGAACTAATATTCTTATTGAGACTTTCACTCATAAGAAAGAAAATCAATTTATAAATGAAATCAAATATGCAGTATTTACAGACAAAAGTATTCGATTATTGGGGAAAAATAAATATACTTCTAATGTCGAATCAGGATCAACATATGAGCTTGATATAGTTCATTCTTATAAAAGTTGAATTCGGTTAATGATATCTCTAGCTTTTTATACACCAAGGTCTTGCGTCTAACTTATAACTTAGACTATTTTTTATCCCAAGACTATTTATATTTATCCCTCACACCAAACGACTAAAAGAAGAATAATTGTCCAAGTCTTATAAAGAGTTTAGATTTCTCATCCGTCATCGATATGAGATTCATTTCATTCATCATCCTCCCTCTTCCTCATGCCCAAATTTAGATATTCTTTATTTGATCCGGTATGTGCATATTCATGGATCATGAGTATTTTCACCATATAACTATACCTTGTGGACCTACATCGGATCAGACCTGATTTTAATATCATGTCAAAATTAAGTCTTGAATCTAAATTGTCTAAACCTTATAAGAAATTCACGATTCTCATCATTTACCAATGTGAGATTTATTCCATTATTGGATTGGTTAAAATTCTTAAGATTCCTTAATACCAATAGCATAAAAGCAGAGCTACTAATACTCCTTTAGGGCATAGATTAGCCTTTGAAAAGAACCTTAGTCCCCTGAAAATTAACATCGATTGTAAAGAGGTTATAAACTTTCTCTTATCAAACCACCCTACGTACACTAACATTATTTATGATTGCAGGGAGTTCCTACAGTGTCCGGGGAACCCCCATCCTACATAGTTTTAGAGAGGAGAATCAAGTGGCAGGCGCATTAGCTTAAGAGGGGGCTAAAATGGAGGAAAACAACTTTTGCAGATATTTTGAAGTTCCACCATTGTTTGTTTCAAAGATAGTAGAAGCAGACAAAGTTGGAACTCTTTTTGTATAGCTTACAAGCCTATCACCTACTATGGAACATTGTAATAGTACTATTTCTAGTCTACCATCTGAACAATTACTGGCCGCATTGCCACTACCTTGTAATGATGCATATTAATTGTTAATATCTTATCTTTTTTATCCAAAAAAAAATGTAGTAAAAACATTTTAGGGAAGGACACATGTAATGTATTTTTTTTAGATTACATTAGTTTAAAACATGTTGCATAAATTTATTTATTTATTTTTGATCCACCCTCCTCTCATCAAAATTTCAAGACCAATTTCCCAATTGGCCTTTTTTTTTTTGGCCACATCCAATTAATCTTAGGTACACTTCAACTCACATGGAACAAAGCATCATACTCAACAACCACCCAACATTCACATTTAATACTATTATAAATTAGCACAATAAAGTTGAAAAAAATAGAAAATTCCCTAAAGTTCAAGTTCTTGAATATACAGGGACATTGTCATATCATTATTATGATATGACAATAATTGGGATAGAGAGGGTAGACTGAAAAACAAAAAACAAAAAAAGTCAAGATTTTACCAGCTATTATAGTTGTGGGATCTGGGGTTTTGTTCATTCTTTTGCTGACACAAGTGTAATGGCTAATGAAGGTGAGAATTCAAGAAAAAACAGTGTTAATTCTGTGTGTGTGTGTGTGTGTGTAAATTTATCACTTGGATCTTTTGTTTTTCAAGATTTTCATTTGGTTGCATTTAATTACATATAAAAATTGTTCATTTTTCAGTTTGTAGAGAGGTTGGAGGTAAGAAAATCACTTTCTTGATCAAAGGTTCAGCTTATACACATTCACATTGAGATAAAAATGAAGTCTTTAAGCTGCTTTGTGTGTGTGTGTGTGAATTTATCACTTGGGGTCTCTTTTTTTTCCAAGATTTTCATTTGGGTGCATTTAATTACATTTAAAGATTGTTCATTTTTCAGTTTTAGAGAGGTTGGAGGTAAGAAAATCACTATTTTTGATGAAAGGATCAGGTTATACACATTCACATTGCGATAAAAATGGAGTCTTTAAGCTGCTTTATGTGCGTGTGAAAATTTATCACTTGGAGTGTCTTCTTTTTCCAAGATTTTCATTTGGTTGCATTTAATTACATACAAAAATTGTTCATTTTTCAGTTTTAGAGAGGTTGGAGGTAAGAAGATCACTTTTTTGATGAAAGGATCAGGTAGTTATACACATGACATTGAGATAAAAATGGAGTCTTTAAGCTGCTTTATGTGTGTGTGAAAATTTATCACTAGGGTCTCTTTTTTTTTCTAAGATTTTTATTTGGGTGCATTTGATTATATGTTTGATACTTTTTCATTCATTTCTCATTTTGTGGAGAGGCTGGAGGTAAAAAAAAATCACTCTTTTGATCAAAGGATCAGGTTATACACACTCACATTGAGATAAAAATGGTCTTTAATCTGCTTTGTGTGTGTGTAAATTTTATCACTTGGGATCTTCTTTTTCTTCAAGATTTTCATTTGGGTGCATTTCATTAATTTGCTCTTTATATTGAGGCTGAAGATAAGGTTTCGGATTTGAGTCTTTGATAGAGTAGTCGCCTTTGGTAGGCAGCACTTTACCTCCAAAGTGGGACTTTCCCGCACGAATCCCAATTATTTGCAACCCAGAGTGGGTACCGGATATAGAGGCTGAAGATAATATAAAATAACTTTTTGATCAAAGGATCAGCTTATAAATGAACACATTGGGATAAAAATGGAGTCTTTAAGCTGCTTCACAGTGTTTCTAGTGACTTATAGGTTTGTCATTTGTGTGTGTGTGTGTGTGTAAATTTATCACTTGAGGTCTCTTATTTTACAAGAGGTTTGTCATGTGTGTGTGTGTGTGTGTGTAAATTTTTCACTTGAGGTCTCTTATTTTCCAAGATTTTCATTTGGGCGAATTTTATTAGAGATGTTTTGTCTCTTTTTTACATTCATGTGTGTTTTGTCTAATTTTTTCATCGAAGGATTAGCTTATACATGAACACTTTTGAGATAAAAGTGGAGTCTTTTAGCTATTTTACAGTGTTAAATATGTGTGTAAATTTATCAATTGGGATTTTCTCCCAAGATTTTCATTTGGGTGCAGTTGATTACAGATGTTATGTATTTTATTCATTTGTGTTTTGTATAAGAAAAAATCACTTTTTGATCAATGAATCAGCTTATACATGAACACATTGGGATAAAAATGGAGTCTTTAAGTTGCTTTACAGTGTTAAATATGTGTATATGTGTGTAAAATTATCAGTTTTGGATCTTTTATTTTTCGAAGATTTCATTTGGGTGGATTTGATTATAGATGTTTGGTCCTTTTTCATTCATTTTTTTTATCAGGATCAGCTTATACATGAACACATCGAGATAAAATGGCGTCGTTAAGTTATTTTATAGTGTTTTTAGCGACTTGTAGATTTGTCATTTGAGATGTAAATTTGTTGTTTGGATCCATATGTTTATGCACTTGAGCCAAGGGTCTTTCGGAAACAACCTCTCTATCTACACGAGGTAGGGGTAAGTCTGCGTACACTCTACCCTTCCCGGACCTCATATTGTGGGATTTTACTGCGTATGTTGTTGTTGTTGGATCCATAGGTTCATGTCGATCACATTTGTAGCTACCCCATTGATTTGTCTCCGTTTTTATCTCATTCATCAAACATTCTTAAAGATTAAGAAAGAGTATAATGAGAATTAAGAAATGAATATACCCAAAGTTCTAATTTGAATATTTCAGAGGAGATGAGTGCTATTCAATATTTGAGAAGTTTATATTTGTCTTTATAGACAGCAACTAATTCTTTATATTTTGTTCTGCTTTCAGTGACTCAATCAATCTTTGAAAAGTTCTGCAAGGCGTATACTTGTTAATGTGAGTACATTTGGCAAATCCTTTTAGTTTTAAAACATTCATTCTGTTTATTTTTTTTTTGGATTTTAAGTCGTTATCTTGACTAGTTCTGCTTGAAATTTTATGTTATAGAATATACCTCAAGATAGTCTGAGACCAGTTATGTACAGATCACTTGTCACTTGTGATGATCCCAAAGGTGTTATTGAAGGTAAGACGATTAAAAAAACCAAGATCGACCCTCAAAAAATCGAAGATAATAAGGATTTTGCAAAAGACTTGTTGAAAGGAGCTTTTGATTTACAAGAGTCCTTAGTGATGATGGGGAAATTGCAAGAAGCTTCTGAATATGTGACAAAGTTGAGGAAAAGAGAATCTGATGCAACAGGCGTTGGCAGGACCAAATCCGAACGTGTTGTTGCAGATCACTGGTATAATAATAAGGTGGAGTTTGGAAAGCGTAGTCTTTCTGTTGATCGTTCTCGCGATTGTTATGATGAGCTAAGGGAAGTAATAAGAGATAGTCTTGCTAGACAAAATTTGTTGCCACCTTGTTGTGCTTCAGAAAAGGCTTGTTTCGATAGAAGAAAAGTAGACTTGTATCAAGATTTCCCCTCTACTAGCTTCACTAGCTCGAGTGAGACATCGATAGAAAAGGCTTGTGTTGCTGATGCCAGAAAACTGGTTATGTCACCCGAGTTCCCGTCCACTAGCTCAAGCCAATTTGCTTCTTTTGATTGTTCTCGAGACAAGGAGAAACCAAAAGTGCCAAATTTGATTGCAAGGCTAATGGGACTTGAAGAGATTCCTTCAACACCCCTGCATCAGAAACAATTAGAGAAAGACATGATTTTCAAGCCAACAAGGCCTATATTCGAAATAGACTTGCCAAAGGCAAAGAAGCTGTCTGTCGTCAACCAGAAGGCGGATCCAAAACGGAGAACACTAGACGGAATAATTGAAACCATGCAATTCAAAGGCCTTTTGAGATGTAAGTCTAATAATGTGATCTCTCATCAATTGAAGAATTCTGCTGATGATGCTCCTCCTATTGTGATCATGAAGCCCGTGTATGCTCCGGAACTGCAGGCAGAAATATTTTCGACCTCCATCCATGATGAAAATCCCCCCGACACTAAAAATTCATTTGGTAAACGGAACTTAAAGGAAGAGAATACACCTGTGAATTTCACTATCTACCGGAAAATGCAGACACGAAAAGTTCAGAAAAGTAGCTGCATCCCTGAAAAAGGATCAAAGGACCATAGTGAGGGAACACTTCCTTTGACAAAAAATAGAGCTTCGTCTCCTGGAAGGACTAAGCAACCAAAGAAAGAAGTGATAGAGAAAAGGGTTGAGAGAACTCAACGAGCTCCTGGTGCGAAGAAATCTGGAGAAATGAAAATTGCTGGTCCCAATACCACTACTAAAGTTCAAGATCAAAGCAAGAGGACCACTGCTAAAGTGATGAAACCTGAGAAAAAGTCGAATGCACCAGAAAAACTGGTTGCATCCCAAAATAGCGTTGAATCAAAGCACATCACAGCTGTTGCATCTCATAACTCCAGAAATAGGAAGAAGAATGCCAAAACTGACAAGTCAGTCAAGAGTTCCTCTATTGTCCCTATTGTAAGTGCCCATTTATGCCTTATTTTAAAGTCTTATAACTTTTCAATTAAAAACTAATGTCTATTACTCTCAAACATTATTATTCTTCGTATAAGATTATAATCAGACTAATGGAATATGTTGATGCAGGTTGAGAATATGGAGCACAACGATGAACGAGACAATAATATAACCATAACAAAACTTACATCCTCAGAAGAGCTGCCTTGTGAGGAAGTGGCTGAAATCTCCCAGCATGTTGTCACTGGTTAGGCGCTTATTTTGTTATGTTTGGCATTGTGTCCAAGTAATCAATATTAATTTTACGTTATCTGTATGCTTTAGGCATATGTTGCTCAGACTCTCTGATAAAGTTGCTGCGCAAGTGTCAAATCCTTCAAAAATGTACTGCTTTTGAAGGATCCAACATGCACCTGGCGACATTTTTGAAGAGTTTGAGCAACATAGCTTTAGGCAACCTTTTCGCAAATATTCATGGTACATAGGCTCGTAAATAACTTTTCCTAACAAAAGCATGAAACTTGCCTGGATGTTAGATAAATTTACTAGACCTTGTTTAATGAATATGCATGGTTTGTTAAAAAACTAAATTCTATTTTTCTAGACATGGTTTCCGCAGTTGAAAAATCTCTTGAGAGACTAGAAGAGAGTCAATGACAGTCAAACAAGTGGCTTTTGTTGTTTTGATCATTTTCTTTCTATATGAGATATAAGATACAGTGAATCGGTCTTCAGACAAATGATTTTTCTGTATTCTGATTGTTGTTTCCCATATGCGAGATAACTTTGAGAGGTAATTCAGTTAGGTTGTCGCTTAGAAAAGCCAGGTTAGGCAACCTGCAGTAGCAACTGAACTATATCGAGCTTGAACTTCTATGCTCTAATAACTTAAAACATTTTGAAGATGGACACAAAAACTCATGATTATCATAGCTGTTCTTAAGAAAAGCATGTTCAACAGTAGCCACTTTCTGAATATATGTACATCTACCTTCAGAGGACTGCGAGAAATAAATGATGATTTAAAAGGTAGTTACACATGGAAATTGCTATTTCTAGACGTCTCTCAAACCAAATAGATTCCTGTATTCTTACAAGTATAAGAATAAACATATTGTGTATTTCTAGTGATTGATTAAAGTAGATTAATCTCTAGGCATGGTACAAATACTTACAAATGATATTTACTACTTCTATTGCAGATAATCTTAAGAATGGTGAATGTTCCGCAACTGAATCTACCGTGCCATTAATCCAGTGTGACCATAACATCCCACTAATGGATCACACTAGGTATCAAATCCATCAAGATTCAACTGAGAAGGAAAACCTCAAATCTAGAGCCACTACACGACACATACTGTTGAGCAACGAATCATTCCTCAGTCGGGCAGAGGAGCTTTTCGACACTGATGCATGGGAACCAACAGTTTGGAAGACAATAAGTGTGGACAATGAAATGCCTTA
Source organism: Solanum appendiculatum (assembly GCA_018342035.1). Taxonomy (NCBI): domain Eukaryota; kingdom Viridiplantae; phylum Streptophyta; class Magnoliopsida; order Solanales; family Solanaceae; genus Solanum; species Solanum appendiculatum. The sequence goes on from JAGDQO010000973.1 coordinate 346,087, forward strand.
CAGCACACTCATACTGGATTGCGCAAACGAATTGTTAGAAAACAAAAGGTATCAGCGCACCCTGCCAATATCAAAAAGTCCCATTTACATGTCAAGAGTCTCCATTTCCTTCGACAAGTTGTTGAATGAAATTTGTGATGCGATTGAAGTTTTGAGAAGTCACACTAAGGATGATGACAATAGCCTTTCAGTAGATACTCTTTATGCGTTACATGAAAGAGATTTATCGTGCAACGGAGTGGTTAGTACAACATGGGATCTTGGTTGGAGAAATGCATTTACTCTGGATGAAGTTGAACAAATAGTGACTGACGTTGAGAAGCATGTTGTGAATGGAATTATCGACGATGCACTTACTGAACTCACACTATAGTTACTTCATATATTCAGAGCTAGGCAGATCCAGGATTTGAAGTTTATGGTTAACGATGATCCTTCACTTGTCACAGAAGCCACAATCCATTTATCCTACTGAGTTCACAATGCATTATGCCTACATATTTAGCGGATTTGGGCCAAAGCTACTGAGTTCTATCGAATCCGTAACGTATATTGTACCTCTGCCTCTGAATATATTCAGGTTGACATACATAATGTGTAGATATAAATACTCTTATAGTCCTATACTTGCAGAGTATTCAGGAAGCTGTGTTTTTAGAATTACAGAATAACACAAAGCTGAATGGCTATAATAATATTGTTGTACATTTATTGCTGACAAAGGAACATAATGAAGTCCATTCCTATTTTTATTTTTTATGTTATTCTTATTTTTATTTTTATTTTTATAATATTGGATTGGAATGAACTTAGATAAAGGTGACATGCAGGGGCAGATCTAGGAGGGCGCGAAGGGGTTCATTGGAAAATTACATTATATATACAACATCAAAATTATTGTTATACATATATTATATTTTGAATTTTATTAGTGAAAGTTCTGACACAATCACTAACAACAACTTGCTTAAGAGTGAGATGTAACTTTATTTGGACCAAAATCTGTATAAAGAAAAATTATTGTCATAGTTTAATCTGAAGTTTATTAGTGGCAATTGATTGAAATTATATTATTGGGGAAAATTGTATAATAGGTTCTAATCATGTCCAATTGAATTGATTGCAAGAATCAAATAATTTTTTAAGCTTACTAAGCATATAATATTTTAAGTTTATTATTAAAAAAACTATTAAGTTTATTTCCGGAGTTGCTTGCTTACATAAAAGTTAAAACTCGTCATCACAACTCATATAGCATACACTAGATAAGCTAATTGATTATTTTATGACTAATCAATTCTTAAGTAGAAAAAAAATTGTCATTTGACTTTGACTATCAAAACTTGGCACTTAGTATTTTTGTAATCTATTGATATTTGAAGTTGGTTAGATAGTCTCGAATTTGAGCTTTTAGAATGAAGAACGTGCATCAACTTGTATGGTGCATCTATTGTCTTCTAACCTTGTGTTTGCCTTATGTCTAGGCTATTAAGGTTTTCTCATGCATAGACAGTTGTGTTAATGGTTAAAACCACATTTGAACTATTATTTTTTCGTGGACTATTAGATGTTTTATTTTTCTACATAAACTATCACTATCTATGTATTAAAACACACCTTGAAGCTGAATAGGTCAACTATCAGTTATTCCCATTTTCAATCTGAACCATCACCATCTACTCGACTAGGTGTGTTTTAATATACAAATGGTGATATTTCCAGTAAAAAAAGAGAACTATTAGTAATTTGGGACGTATGGTTTTGACCATTATTTCTACATAGTCCAATATACTCATTGACGTCTAATCTTGAAATGTGCATCACCCAAGAAATTGAAACTTGACTCTTCATCATGATAATAGATCCAACTTTCAATTCACTCGTAAAATTCAAATAGAGTCACAGCAATATAGAAGTCATGAAAGACGATCCGACGAGTTGGCTTAATATGATTGGAGCCAGCTCATCACTCATCAACATGACAAAAATCCAACCTGGCCCAGCCCAAGTCAAACCCAATACCTCATCAACATTAAATAATCCATTAAGTTATGTAACTAATTATAATTATAACTACTAATAAACTAATAGCTTTTTCACAAATTCCCGTGTTGTCCCCACTACCCAACATTTCCTCTATCATCAAGCAATATATAATATTATAAATTATATATATATATAATTATTATAGATTTGAAGAACTGTTACAGTTCTAAAAATCTGTAGAAAATTCGCAGAAAAAAAGAGAGAAGAATTTATAAGTAAATTTGGAGATGAGAAATTAGAGGATAATGGCAAATTCAAACAGAGATCGTGAACTTCTTATTCCGGTGGCTAACACCGGCGCCGGCGATGATGGCGCCGGAGACAAGCCTTCTTCTTCATCATCATCCTCCTCTTCTCACCATCACTCCGGACGCGAGGTTAATTTCGTAATATTTTCAAATTTTAGGGAAAAAATTCGATGCATATAGTGAATATGTTAATTCGTGTTCATGTGTGTCTTTTTGGGGAATTTTGTTAGGGTTTTAGGGGGATTTGGTGATCCGATTTGTTTTGGTTAGCTGTTTCTGCTGGATTTGTTATGTGTGGAAGTGATTATTGTTTGTTTTAATTGTGTAAATTTAGGAGTTAAGAGTTGCTGTTTAAGAATGGATTATGTTGAAGTATTTATAGAAGGAAAGAATTATATCTTTGCTATGAGCATTATTTATTGTCATGTTGGTTGTTTACTTATTAAGAGTGCAAAGTTATGGAAAGGGGGGAATGCTGGAAAATGAAGCAATTTTGTTGATTTTGTACTTTATTTAAACAACAACATACCCAGCATAATCACACTAGGGTGTGGGCTACTTTTTTTTTTTTTTTGATGAGCTGTGTCCGGGCTAGCTTCACTCTGTCTTCCGAGTCTAGGACAAATAAGGAGAAATCACATAGTGTTTTTTTGTCTCTGCTGAAATTTGAACCGGAGACGTGATGGTTCTCAACCCCCATCGTTGACCACACTAGGCGCTGGTCTGGGGCAATTTATCCCTGCTGATCTTAGAAGAGGTTAGTTGAAATATGTTACTGCAACAGAATCTGCAGAAATTGATCATAGAGACTGCGGAAAATTTTGCTTGAATCCTTGTTTGATGTTAATTTTTCAGTGTGTTTATTTACTGTTTCCTGCCGCATGAAAATTTATTTTGTGGAATGAGAGGAAACTAAATACTTGACAAGTTCCAAAGAACTCAACATAATTAGTTCATGAGATTGATAAAGCTTGAGTTTTTACGGTAGGAGAAGACTCAGATGGGGTACAACTTCCAGTCATTCTTTAACTACCTCTTTATGATTAATACATCAAAAAGGTAATACATGTGCAGTATATTAAATTATTAAAGTATGTGTTCTCCACGTCGGTTTGGTGCTGTGTGTTGATGTCTTACATAAACGAAGCAGAAAGTCTCTAAAAGCTTTGCATATTATTTCATGTAAGATGTTAGAGACTTTTTCAATCATGTTTTATGTTTTCTCTTGCGTACCAATATGTGCTTTACTTAATGACAAGACTCTGTTACATAGGTTGTCTATCAATTTATGTGTGTGCGTGTGTGTATGTGATTTTATGTCGGATATAGGTTTTGTGTACATCTACCTGGAAACGACCTCTCTACCCCCACAAAGTTAGGGGTAAGGTCCACATAAACCCCACCTTCCCCATTCCCACCTTGTATCACACTGGTATGTTGTTGTTGTATAAGAGTAGGTTTTGTGTACAAACCTATAATGTTTTATGTGCTGTTGGGCGCAATTGTTTAGTTAGCTTGTTGGTCTCTGTTATTCGTCTTTGCTTGTTGACATTTACTATTCTTATCTCTCTCTTCTTCTCAACTTCTCATGTGCTTCCTTCTACTCTTTGCTCTGCCTCTCTTCCCTTTTCTTGCATGACTAGTCTAAATTTGACAATTGTGCAAAAGTCTGTTGTCATAGCTTATAACTTAGTTTACTTGCTATTCATATCTTAAGCTTAATTACATAGTGACTGAACCTGCTGTCATAGCTTATAACTTTGTTTACTTTCTATTCATATCTTAAGATTAATTACTGGACTGGTCACAGTGACTATCATTGTACTGTTCCTTGGCTCCTACTTTCATATTTTAAGCTTGAATTCTCTTTTCATTATCTGACAAAAGCTGTATGTTTTTTGCAACTGCAGACTTTCTCTAAAGTTGTTAGGAGCTGGGCTTCTAAGAAATTCATGACTGGATGGTAAAAATGGTTCTCTTCTCTTCAATCTTCCTTTGATCTAGACATAGGCTGTATCTCTTTAACTGGTTCCCTGTATTTCGAAAAAAAGTTTAGGAAGAAACAACACGCCACAAGAATGATTTACAAGAACTAGTTAAGCAAGGGTTCATGCCCTAGCCCTACAGAGGAACTGATCCAGGCTTCTACTACCCACTTTCTAGCTTCTGTTACAAGGGTTAAGGGTTTGCACTTTTCAGGGTCCCTTGATGACTTTACTACCCACTTTTAGCTTCTGTTTCAGAAGACTAAAATAGAAGCACTTTACGGCTAACTGAACTTAGAAAATCTTGGAAAATCAAAAAGCATAGGAGTTGTTGTGAGGACTTTGATCAGCTGTTAAAACAAACTAGAGGTAAGGCTTGTAGCCACACTGTTCCTACCATGTAATAAAGCAACAACAACTACTATGCGTCAGTTTCAAAGAAGTTGGGGTTGATTATATGAATCCTCATTGACCATACTACCCCATTTAACTCATCATGACCCGCTTTTATTGGTAAATATGATTACAGGAAGACAGTAAAAATCCTTTAGGCAACACACCTATCACAAAAAAGAGTGTTCTTTCATGGATTATGCTGTTGAGCTTATACTGAGTAAGAATCCATGGGTTGAAACTTGAAAGTTGTCAAAATAAACTTGATTAGGACGCAACTAAACCAGTCCCCTCTGCTGCTTGTAAGTGTCACGGGAAAGGAGTAGTAGGATATGCTTATAAACAATGGTCTTAGTCTTCATAGTTGTTACTCACTCACATCCTTTTGCAGTGTCATCCTATTTCCTATAGCAGTCACCTTCTACATAACATGGTGGTTTATTCATTTTGTGGATGGCTTTTTCTCTCCAATCTATGCTCAACTTGGAATTGATGTTTTTGGTAAGCATTTGCCCCTTCTCCATGAAAAACAACTAACTTTATTCCTATGTTATTAATGGCATTGACTCATTTCATGGTGTCTCTAAGTAATGACCTTTATCTATCTTTGGACATAAAATGCACTGTCATGCTAAAGAAGAAAGCATTCCAGATGAATTAGCAAATAGTTTTATGGTACCATATGTAAATGTCAGCCATATTAGATTAATGCTCTTTTCTTGTGATATATTAGCAGTTCATGTTGGTGATACTCTTCTTTGGAGATGACCTCATTTTCTATGGCTGTTCTGATCAGGTCTTGGATTTATGACTTCAATCACTTTCATTTTTTTGGTCGGGGTGTTCATGTCATCATGGTTGGGGACTTCAGTTTTGGGTCTTGGGGAATGGTTCATCAAAAGAATGCCATTTGTTCGGCATATATATAATGCTTCAAAGCAAATTAGTTCTGCCATATCTCCAGGTTTATGGATTTTCAGTTTCATACTATTTTCACGAAATAGCTTTCAGTTGGAGAGTGATGATTGATACATAACCTCCTACTGCAGATCAGAACACACAAGCTTTCAAGGAGGTCGCCATAATAAGGCATCCACGCATTGGTGAATATGCCTTTGGGTTCATTACCTCATCTGTCGTCCTGCAGGTATGCCAATGATTACGTGCTTTTTTTGTATTCTTCAATAATAAGAATTCAACTGTCAGCTTTTCCTAGGCCATTTTGAAATTTTTTATTACATGGTGGGCATGTTTAGCAATTGTTTTTGGGAAAATGGTCAAATTTGCCCCATTACTATGCGAAAAGGATCGTACTTTCCCTCCGTTATATTTTCGGTGCAAAAATGCCCCTACCGTTATCCAAGTAGCTCAATATGCCCCTTCTCCCTTAGAAATGTCCAAGGTGGACATTCAATTCTACATGACACTTGATATTTTGGTGAAGCGGACACCACGTGGCATGCCACCTCACCGACCCTACCCATTTTATCCCTTCCCCTACAATTGATTTATACATATTAATTTTTGGATCATGTGGAACTAAAAAGATATATAGTGGATTATCAAGTAGCTGGAAAACTGTTAGTGAACAGTTTATTCATATTACAGCTATTTCCTGAATTAAGACTTTCAACTATAATACACAAATTGAAAACAAAGAAGGAACTACAAGAAAGTGAAAAATATAGGAATCTTGAGAAATCAATGATTTAAAATGTAGTTACACTAACCCTTTTTACTACTGCTAATCTATGTTATATTAAAAGCATGAAAACCTTTAGCGAAATGTTGTTAGTCTTTTTTACCCTTCGCAAGTATATTTGAAGTTGGATATAATTGTAATTATGTATAAACCCTAATAATATATTTCTACAAAACAAGCTCCATGTAAGACCCGTACAATAGCATATGCGAAATATTTCATGAGGCTAAGGTAATTTATAGATAATTACAATTTTATCCAACTTCAAATACACTTATGGGAGCGACTCTCTGTTCCCATTCTCCACCGGGTCATCAAGTGATTACGAAGGGTAAAAAAGACAAACAACATTTCGCTGAAGGTCTTCATGCTTGCAGAATAAATACTACCAAAATGATTCAGTGGTGATATTACTCAACTCAAGCTCGTTCTCCAAGATCGATATGGTGATGATTGATGTATAATAACCTCGTCAAACGGCTAATAATCCTTCAAATTTTTTGTTTCCCATATAATGAAATGCACAGCATTCATTACACCATTTAAATTTTAATTCATATATACCAGCATATCCTCTTGCATTATTGGTAGCTGTTATATATATGACCTAAGAATAAAATAAAAATCTGAATATATCCGGCTTTAAGCATGCTTTGTGAGTAAATGCTGGGATGGGTCTTTCGTATGAAGAGTTGGGATGGGACTTTCGTATGAGTAAATGCCCTTCCAGTTTCTCTCTTTAAATTGAAGAGTTAAAAATTTCTATGGTGGTGAATACTGTGGTGATCATACAGGTGGCAGTGATGGTGAAGGGAGTGGAAGAAAAAGAATGTGAAGGGGTTGCGGGATTATCTGGTGGTGAATATCCGCTTTTGACATTTTTAATAGATGAGGGGTATATTTGAGCTACTTGGGTAACGGTAGGAATATTTTTGCACCAAAAGTATAATGAAGTGCAAATATGATCCTTTTCGCAAAGTAAAGGGGTAAATTTAATTTTTAAATTTTGAAAGGGGAAATGGGGGAGAATTGAACCCTCACCAACCAGGTGAAAGTTCACGGGTATCTAACCAACTGACTACGAAGATTACCCTATGGGTAACATTAGGATTATATATCCTGCTGTTGGAAAAAATTATGTTCAATTGCATCTTTCATCCTTTTTATTTGAAATTCACTTGTGTGCTACTGTCTTAACATCCAATCCAGAACTATTCAGGAGACGAAGAGCTATGCTGTGTGTATGTTCCTACAAATCATCTTTACATTGGTGATATATTCCTCGTTAATGCAAAAGATGTTATTAGACCAAACTTGTCTGTCCGTGAAGGGATAGGTAAGAGATCTTTTCATTGTGTTTTGTTCTATAAGCGTGAGCCTTTTTCCAGTATCAGTCTCTTGAAAATATTATGCTCATGGTTGAAGCACTTTCCGACATGCTCTTTTCTCCTCTTTTGCAGAGATTGTTGTATCTGGTGGCATGTCGATGCCTCAGATACTGTCAACGCTGGATCCAGGAAGTATTCAAGTCGATAGAAGTTGACCTTACAGCAACCACATCTGATAAAAATGCTCATCAGTCATCATTTTTTCCCCCTTTTTGTTCACGAAAGTTTTCTTCTTTTTTTTTCTTTTTTTTTTTTCATTTTCTTGATATTTGAGGTGTTAGATTCAAGTCACCTATGTGACAACTGTGCTACAGTGTAAAATGTAGGTAAAGTAGCAATGGTTTGAAAAAATATAGTTGGTTGATAATTTCAAGTTAATAGGTTTCTCTCCTCTTGCTTAACTCCTATTTAATGTGTTATAATACTCAATTGCTCAACAGTACTGTTGTTTCTGACTCAGTAAGATGCTGTATATGAAAAGGGAGAATTATGCTATAAGTTTTATTTTTACAATTAAATTATTTATATAAGATAAGAACCTCCATCTTCATCCTGTGTTATTGAAAATTGAAGACTCGTTGGTTGATGTGGTTGGTTTGAATTTGTTTGGTTGAATAAACTAGAAAAACATTATTCTTAGGTTTGGTTGAGCTTGATTGTGAAAGAAGATAAAGTGAGATTATTAATTTTTTGAAGGTTTAAGTTAAATCTAATTATTGCGATTGTTGGGATTTATATTAGAAAATATGAATAACCTATTTGTGTAAAATATTATCTCCTTTTAGGGTGTGTTACTTGAGAGGATTTTCAATTTTACCATTTTTCGTTGATTAAAATTTTTGAAAAATAAGTTTCTTAATTTTTTTTTAAAATGATTATTTTTTTTAGTGAAATAGGAAAAACAAATTCCACAAGTGAATTTCACGTTGATTGCGTCTCACTCACCAACAAGATGTATTATCTTCACCGCATCCCCATCTCACATTGTATTTGTTTAGATAGATACATATCGAACACAAGAAAATAAGTAAGAAATTCACCAGAAACATTTTTCCGAAGTATGGAGCGCACAACGTTAGTATTAAGTCTTTTTGAATTTTAGCCCAATAAGAAACCCAAAAGCAAATTGACATATGCTCCACACAAGCCCATCACTTTAGCGAGGCCCGCTCCATAATCGGCCCATCACCAAAACCCTAGCTTCCGCCATTCTTCTCTATATAAACTACCTTCGTCCCCCTTGAGCTCAATCACTCATATCTAGGGTTTCACAGCTTTCACTTCCTCCATAAGAGTAAGCTCTGCCCCTTCGATTTTACAGTTTTCAATTTCTGTTAGATTTGTTTGTTTTGATTTGATTCCCTTTGGCCTATGATTAAAATTCTTAAATATAGACAAGCATATGTCTGAATTTTCATCATGTTGAATACCTAATCTTCTCTATGAGGCCAATTATATCTACTTTTGTTTTAATTTTCCAGATTTCTGCTCAATAATTCAAAAAAATCGTTTTTTGGCTGTATGAACTGGGTCATATGATGATTAGAAGCATAGTTCAAATGAAATCTTCGTGATTATAAAACTTCTTTTAGTCTTTCGCTCCTATCTGATGACTCTTTTTATTAGTATTAAAAATTTTTTTTTTTGAGAAATTGTAATGGTTAATAGACAATGACGATTTATATCTATTGGTCTCGTTCGTCGTAATGGTGTTAAAACCACCTTGCCGACCATTCTGATATATCACCACCCATAAACTGAGTCCTATTATTCAACTTTTTATGTTTATTTTGTGTTAATATATAGAATTTAATTGTTAAAATTGTGATAATTTAGTGCTGTGATGAAAAAATCTTGTGTCGGAGATTTTTGATCGTTGATGGTTTACACAACCCTCTAAGAAGTTCTGAGCACTATTTTGTTTTCAATTTTAGCTCAAATATTTTCTGTGTTTAGTTAGTACTAATAATTCTGGAGGAATGAAGTGATGATAGAATTCATTCGTTAATTCACTGAATTACATTTTTATGATGTAAAGAGTGAATCCCGACAGGTTCTGATCGTTAATTGATCCTCTATTAACTGTGATTTTGTTTTGTTACTTTTATTTTATGATAAAGTCATAGTATTTTGGGCAAATGATGAAATTTTTTATATCGTAAATGGGTAATTTGCGTCTGAATCTTTCTTTGATGTTATCACCTTGGAGAACTGATGCCCTTTTAAACTTTTTATATTTGTATTTTGTTTTAAGGAAGCCAATTAGCAGAGCAAGGGTGTCTTTCAAAAATGACACACATTTGCATTGAAGGTTGGCTATATATATAGCGATTCTCCGTGCCTTTCAAGCTTTTTACTCGTATTGATTACGGCCTCGAACAAATTGCTACATTTTCTCCCTTCCAAATTATTATGCTGTTAAATTTGTGATCCTTTTGCTGATGTCCTTCACTGTTGTGCTTATTGGCACCGCAGTTGCTGTATTTTAAGACAGCCAATTTGCAGAGCAAGGGTGTCTTTCAAAATGACACACATTTGCATTGAAGGTTGGCCATATGTATAGCGATTCTCCGTGCCTTTCAAGCTTTCTTCTTGTATTGATTACGGCCTCGAACAAATTGCTACATTCCCCAATTATTATGGTACAGTTATCTCTAAATTTGGCTATAAAGATGACTTGATCCTGACAATGAGTTTGTATTATCTAATTTTAGTTGAAGTTTCTTAATTATGTATAAACTGTTAAATTTGTGATCTTACTAGTTCCTCTCTTTATTGGTTTGGTTTTGTCCCCTGAGCTAAACCATTCACCTTGTTCTTTTTCTGCTTTGTGAACCTTTTTTAGTATTTATTTGTTTATATATCATTGGCCGATGATTAAATTTCTATTATAGACAAGCATATGACTGAATTTTCATCATGTTGATAGCCTAATCTTCTCTATGAGGCCAATCATATCCTTTTCCCTATTTTTATGCTTTCTGTGTCCAGTAATTTTATAAAAATCGTTTTTTTGCTGCTGTCATTATTTAATAAATGGGTCATATGATGATTAGAAGCATAGTTCAAATGAAATCTTTGTGATTATAAAACAATCTTTATAGTCTTTCGCTCCTATCTGATGACTCTTCTTATTTATGTTAAATGTATAATTTGTTTTTGAAAAATTGAAATGGTTAATGGACTATGACGACTTATATCTATTGGTCTCGTTCGTCGTAATGGTGTTTAAACCACCTTGCCGACCATTCTGATATATCACCACCCATAAACTGAGTCCTAGAATTAAACTTTTGCTGTTAGTTCATTTATTTTCCTATTGTATTTAGTGTTCATTTTGATATTTTTAAATTCGTTTTAATGGTTATTTTTTTTCCTATACGGTGCTTTGATGAAAAAATCTTGTGTCGGAGACTTTGGTCTGTGATGGCTTACACAACCCTCTAAGAAGTTCTGAGCACTATTTTTTAAAATTTTCAAACAGAGAATATTGTTTTTCTTGCAATTACTTCAATTTGTAAAGATTATTTGTAATGTTAATGTCTTTTGAGGAGGAACGAAGTGATGATAGAATTCATAAGTCTGTCAATCCACTGAAATACATTTTTATGATGTAAAGTGTGAATCCCGACAGGTTCTGATCGTTAATTTATTAATCCTCCATTTACCTATCCTGTTTTTATTCTTATTCATTTTTGAACTTTAGTTTTATGGGCAAATGATGAATCTTATATATCGTAAATGGGTAATTTGCGTCTGAATCTTTCATTGATGCTATCAACCTTGGAGAACTGATGCCCTCCAAACTTTTTACTTTGTATTTGAATCAATTTGATGGGGGCTGAGAAGTGTTGGATGATTGATAGGATAGAGTGTAGGAGTGGGGAATGAGTGTAGGAGTGTAGGGCTCCCCGTAAATGCTGATTATCGGTGGTGTGCCCCTAGTTTCCTAGAGAATGGCAATTGAGGCTAGGCATGACTAAGCTGGTAGGAAAGAAACTAATGTCGGATTGTGTAACTGACATTACAATCAATGATGACAATCAATACGATTCAACATCAGTTGCTTCTCTACCAAGTAAGTTATGCAGCTGCTCAGCTCATTCTCTTGGAGATGGGTAATCTGTTGATTACTAAGAATGGAAAGGTAAACCCTATGGCAAATGAAATTAAGGCAACACCAGTTCAAACTCTAGTTGTCCATGAACGAAAATAGGCAGTTTTATTCTGGTATTGGTCCACCCATCCTAGGAACAAAGAGGAAATGATGTTTATTTATTGTCATCTGATTTGCAATCCATATTTGGATGCAAAAGTAGTGAATGACTCATTATAACTGATCCTCTCAATGGATGAAAGAAAAAATGAAAAAAAAAACTTGAACCCCAGAATTATACCTCTCTTTCCAGAAGAATTGAAAATATCATATTGATTATGATAATATGTTTAGCAGATTTGCTAATAAAAAGTATGTCTTTTAGTGTGTTCATTATGTAAAAAAATGAGATTACTTTTTATCGACTTGTAGTGAAGTAGAAGGTGTTCCTTTTTCAACTCAATTATAATTTGATATCATTATTAATCCAACTGGTTGGACAAGTTATTAAAGCTTGATGATGCAGCATAGGCTGCTTTAATGTAACTTTTAAAAAAAGGTTATGGACCTTGTTTTATTTATTTATTTATTTCTCACACACAGGCATTCAACAAAATCATTGGTGTTTGCTTCAGAGTCCACTCTATATTTAGACTGGAAACTCGATAACAAAAAAATGGAAGTTGCATGAAAGTATCTCAAGACAGCCCATCTTATTAGATTGAAAAATACGGAATATATATTCTAGTTCTTTTTTAAGAGAATTATGTGATTTCGTTAAGTAGGCTTATAAATACGAAAGTATGTCTTAAAGAAATAATGTGATTATCCGTAATGCTTTTTTAATTCATTACGGAGGTTATCACGAAATTTTTCCAAAAAACATTTCATGAGTGCTCTAATGTGTCATGTCGCTTGATTTCGTTAAATCGACTCTTGAATGCACAGAAGGTATTTCTATACTAGAGGTGATGAATTATCCAAGAAAGCCTTCTTAGCTTGGGAGTTTCTGGACAGGTGAGTTTCTGGACTCTCCTATGCTGACATTAGGCAGGAGCACTATTCTATTAAACAAATGTACCACAAGCTAAGAGGGGATTTTCCAAAAGTGGAGTGAAATTCATATGTAATAATGATGACTGTCCAAAATGGTTTCTTTCAATGCATCTACTCCAAAACTGTGTGGAAAGCATTGCTCCATTGGCAAGGGATTGGTAGAAATTTAATGGGATGGTAACAAGAGATTGACTGGGCAAGGATTAATGCTAAGGGACAAAGTACTAAGGCTGGAATCTATCGTATGGCACTTGCTGATTATGTGTATTACGAATGGTTAGAAAGGAACCATAGACAATTCCAAGGAAGGAAAAAGCCTGCAGCTCACTAAATGTATTATACAAGACATTATTGGTAGAGGCTATCTGTTTCCAAAGTTAGCAGACCAACTAAGACAAATGAATTTCTATCCAAGCTGAATTTTCCTAATAATGTAGGAATAGATGATATGATGAACGATGAAGTAGTCTGGTTTGTTAGTGTTTTTTTAAGCTGTGAGGTAGTGATATGTGCTGGGCCAAAGTCTTAACATATTTTACTTCTTGGGTTCTGCTTTATTTGTACATATTCTTCCATGGTAATACAAAAATATATTTACCAAAAAAAATACATGAAAAATCAAGAAACTCGTGTGATTTCGTTAAGTCATCTCATAAATGTAAAAATATGCCTTAAAATGGTACAATCCTCCATAATGCTTTTTTTAGGGACACTCTGTAAGTAACTGAGGGAGCTGCAGGTGAAGTCTCTAAAATTTTCACAGCGTCATTGGGCATTTACGAGGCATTTAATAGGAATTAGTCGATTTTTCTCATTTTTCATGTGTGTTAGCCCATGCTTATTTTGGTGATATGACCTCTGGTTAATTTTTTTCTGAAACTTTATGGGGACTCTCCATACGTACCTGGAGAGCAGCAGGTGAAGCATCGAGAATTTTCACGGCGTTTTTAAACATTTACGAGGCATTTAGTAGGAATTAGGTGGTTTTTCTCATATTTCTCGTGTGTGCCTATGAATGTTTTGATAATATGACTTCCAGTCAATTTTTTTTCGAAACCTTTTAGTTTCTCTCCGTATGTACCCAGGGGAGTAGTAGGTGAAGCCTTAAGAATTTTCATGGCATTCACGAGGCATTTAAGAAAAATTAGGCGATTTTTAAAATTTTTCGTGTGTGTTAGCCTATGAATATTTTGGTGATATCGCTTTCGGTCAATTTTTTTCCGAAATCTTTTGGGGACACTCCGTAAGTACCCGAAGGAGCAGCAGGTGAAGCCTCGAAAATTTTTATGGCATTTTTTGACATTTACGAGGTAATTAATAGGAATTAGGTGATTTTTCTCATTTTTCGTGTGTGTTAACCCATGAATATTTTTATGATTTGACTTTCGATCAATTTTTTTTGAAATCTTTATGGGACCCTCCGTAAGTACCCGGGGGAACAGCAGGTGAAGCCTCAAGAATTTTCATGACATTTTTGGGCATTTACGAGACATTTAATAGGGATTAGACGATTTTTTTAACTTTTCGTGTGTTAGCCCATAATATTTTGGTCGTATGACTTCCGATTAATTTATTTTTGAAACCTTTTAGGGATATTCCGTAAGTAACCGGGAGAGCAGCAGGTGAAGCCTCGGAAATTTTTACGGCATTTTTGGTCATTTACGAGGCAAACAATAGGAATTAGGTGATTTTTTCTCATTTTTCGTGTGTGTAATGCCTATGAATATTTTTTTGATATGGCTTTCGATCAATTTTTTTTGAAACCTTTTGGGGATCCTCCGTAAGTACCAGGGGGAGCAGCAAGTGAAACCTCAAAAATTTTCACGGAGTTTTTGGGCATTTACGAGCCACTTAATAGAAATTAGGTGATTTTTCGTGTACGTTAGCCCATTAATATTTTGGTGAAATGACTTCCGATCAATTTTTTTCCAAAACCTTTTGGGGATCCCTCAATAAATACTTGGGGGAGCAGCACAGGTGAAGCCTCAAAAATTTTCACTACGTTTTTGGGCATTTACCAGGCTTTTAATAGTAATAAAATAATTTTTCTCCTTTTTCGTGTGTGTTAACTAATGAATATTTTGGTGATATTGCTTACGGTCAATTTTTTTCGAAAACCTTTTTGGCACCTTCCATAAGTACCCTGGGGAGCAGCAGGTGAAGTCTCGAAAATTTTGACGGCGTTTTGGGCATTTACAAAACTTTTAGTAGAAATTAGACAATTTTTCTAATTTTACGTGTGATTTATTCCATTAATATTTTTGTGATATGCTTCCAGTCAATTTTTTTCGAAATCTATTGGGTACCCTCCGTAAGTACCCGAGGGAGTAGCAAGTGAAGTCTCAAAATTTTTCACAGCGTTTTTGGGCATTTACGAGGTATTTAATAGGAATTAAGTGATTTTTCACATTTTTCGTGTGTTAACCCATGAATATTTTGGTGATATGGATTACGGTCAATATTTCCTGAAACCTTTTGAGGATCCTCTGTAATTACCCGGGGAGCAGCTGGTGAAGCTTCGGAAATTTTAACCGCATTTTTGGCCATTTACGAGGCATTTAATAGGAATTACGCGATTTTTCTCATTTTTCGTGTGTGTTAGCCTATGAATATTTTGGTGATATGACCTCTGATCAATTTTTTCAGAAACTTTTTTGGGTCCATCCGTAAGTATCCGGGAGAGCATAAGGTGAAGGGTCGGTAATTTTCCAAGCGTTTTTGGGCATTTCCGAGTCATTTAATAGGAATTAGACGAGTTTTCTCATTTTTCATGTGTGTTAGCACATAAATATTTTGGTGGAATGCCTTCTGTTAATTTTTTTACGAAAACTTTTGGGGACCCTCCGTAAGTGCCCGGGGGAGCGGCAGGTAAAGCCTCGAAATTTGTACGGCGTTTTTGGGCATTTACGAGGCACCTAACAGGAATTAGGCAATTTTTTTCATTTTTCGTGTGTGTTAGCCCATGAATATTTTTGTGAGATGGCATCCGGTCAATTTTTTTGCGAAACATTTTGGGGACCCTCTGTAAGCACCCGAGGGAGCAGCAGGTGAAGCCTCGGGAATTTTCACAGCGTTTTTGGGCATTTACGAGGCATTTAGTAGAAATTAGATGATTTTTCTCATTTTTCGTGTGTGTGAACCCATGAATATTTATGCGATATGGCTTCCGGTCAATTTTTTTTGAAAACCTTTTGGGGAACCGCCGTAAGTACCCGGACGAGCAGCAGGTGAAGCCTCAGAAATTTTCGCGGCGTTTTTGGACATTTTCGAGGCATTTAATAGGAATTACGCGATTTTTCTCATTTTTCGTATGTGTTTGCCTATGAATATTTTGGTGATATGGCTTCCGCTAAATTTTCTTCTTAAACCTTATGAGGATCCTCCGTAAATACCCGGCGGAGTAGCAGGTGAAAACTCAAAATTTGCACTGCGTTTGTTTTTCATTTATGAGGCATTAAATAGGAAATAGGTGATTTTTCTCATTTTTCGTATGTATTGGCCCATGAATATTTTGATTATATGTCTTCCATTCTTTTTTTTTCCAAATCTTTTTAAGGACCTTCCGTAAGTACCCGAGGGTGCAAAAGGTGAAGCCTCAAAAATTTTCACGGCGTTTTTTGGCATTTACGAGGCATTTGATAGAAATTAGATGATATTTTTCATTTTCGAGTATGTTAACCCATTAATATTTTGGTGATTTGCTACCGGTTAATTTTTTTCGAAGCTTTTTGGGGACCATATGTAAGTACCCAGGGAGTTGCAGGTGAAGCCTCTGGAATTTTCACCACATTTTTGGGCACTTACAAGGCATTTAATAGGAATTATGCGATTTTTCTCATTTTTCGTGTGTGTTAGCCCAATAATTTTTTGGTGATATAGCTTTCGGTTAATTTTTTTCCGAAACCTTTTGGGGACCCTTTGTAAGTAACCGAGGGAACTGCAGGTGAAGCCTCGGAAATTTTCACGGCGTTTTTGGGCATTTAATAGGAATTAGGCGATTTTTCTCATTTTTCGTTTGTTAGCCCATGAATATTTTAGTGATATGACTTCCGGTAAAAAAATTCGAAACCTTTTGGGGAGCCTCCGTAAGTTACCAGTGGAGCACCAGTTGAAGCCTCAGAAATTTTCACTGCGTATTTGTGCATTACGAGGCATTTAATAAGAATTAGGCAATTTTTCTCATTTTTCGTGTGTTAGCCCCATGAATATTTTTGTGATATGGCTTCCGGTCAATTTTTTTCTGAAGCCTTTTGGGGACCATCTGTAAGTATCCGAGGGAGCAGCAGGTAAAGTCTCGGGAATTTTCATAGCGTTTTTGGGACCATGAATATTTTGCTGATATGGCTTTCGGTCTATTTTTTTCCGAAACTTTTTGTGGACCCTCCGTAAGTACCTTGTGGAGAAGCAAGTGAAGCCTAAGGAATTTTTACAACGTTTTTGGGAATTTGCGAGTCATTTAATCTGAATTAGGCGATTTTTCTCATTTTTCGTTTGTGTTGGCCTATGATATTTTGGTGATATAGCTTCCGGTCAATTTTTTTTTGAAATTTTTTTGTACCCTCCGTAAGTATCCAGGGGATCAACAGGTGAAGTCTCAAGAATTTTCACGGTGTGTTTGGGCTTTTACAATGCATTTAATAGTAATTAGACGATTTTTCTAATTTTTCGTGTGTGTTAGCCCATTAATATTTTGGTGATATGGCTTTCGGTCAATTTTTTTTTGAAATCTTTTTGGGACCCTCTGTATGTACCCAGGGAGCAGCAGGTGAAGGCTCAGGAGTTTTCTCGGCATTTTTTTGACATTTACGAAGCATTTAATAAAAATTAGATGATTTTATTCATTTTTCGTGTGTGTTAGCTCTTGAATATTTTGGTGATATGGCTTCTGGATAATTTTTTTCTAAAACCTTTCGGAGACCCTCCGTAAGTACTCAGGGGAGCAGTATGTGAAGCCTCGGAAATTTTCACGGCGTTTTTTGACATTTACGAGGCATTTAATAGAAATTAGGCGATTTTTATCATTTTTCGTGTGTCTTAGCCAATGAATATTTTGGTGATGTGGCTTCCGGTCTTAGCTCATAAAGGTCTTTCAAAAAAATTCTAGGTGCTCCAATTCGCCAGATTCATGGTCTAATATACACTAAAAATCAAGAAAATCACGTGATTCCGTTAAGTCGGCTCTTAAATGCAAAATTATTTCTTAAAAAATGGCTCAACCCTACGTAATGCTTCCCCAACTCATTACGGAGGTTCTCATAAAGATTTTTCCAAAAAAAAAATTTGGATGCTTCAAAGTGCCAGATCCATTCGCTAATACACACGAAAAACTAAGAAAATCGCGTGATTCCATTAGGTCAACTCTTAGACGCGAAAATATTATTTAAAAAATGGTGTAACCTTACATAATTCTTTCTCAACTCATTACGGAGGTCCTAATAAAGATTTTTCAAAAAATAATTTCAGGTGCTTCAAACTGCCAAATCCATAGGCATTAATACACACGAAAAACCAAGAAAATTGCGTGATTCCGTTAAGTCAGCACTTAAATGAGAAAATATTCCTTGAAAAATGGTGCAACCCTACGTTATGCTTCCCCAACTCATTACGGAAATCCACATAAACGTTTTTCAAAAAAAAAAAATTCAGGTGCTCCAAAGTATCAGACCAATGGGCTAATACACACGAAAAACAAAGAAAATCGCGTGATTTTGTTAAATCGACTCTTAAATGCGAAAATATGTCTTAAAAATGGCGCGACCCTCTGTAATTCTTCCCCAACTCATTATGTTGGTCCTCTTAAAGTCTTTTCAAAAAAAAAATTCGGGTGCTCTAACACGCCATATTCTTTGGCTAATACATACGAAAAACCAAGAAAATCACGTGATTCCGTTAAATTGGATATTAAATGCAAAAATATATATTAAAAAATAGTGCGACCCTCTGTAATGCTTCCCCAACTCATTACGGAGGTTCTCATAAACCTTTTTCAAAAAAAAAATTCAAGTGCTCTAACGCGTCAAATCAATGGGCCAATACACATGAAAAACTAAAAAATCGCGTGATTCCATTATGTCAGCTCTTAAATGCAAAAAATATGAATTAAAAATAGCGCGCGACCCTCCGTAATTCTTCCCCAACTCATTAAGGAGGTTCTCATAAAGTTCATTCAAAATTAATTTCAGAGTGCACCAATGCGCCAGATTCATGAGCTAATACATATGGAAAAAAAATAAGAAAATCGTGTTATTCTGTTAAGTCGGCTCTTAAATGCGAAAATATAACTTAAAAAAAAGGCGGAACCCTACATTATGTTTCCCCAACTCATTACAGAGGTCTTCATAAAAAAATTTCAAATTTATTTTTTGTGTGCTACAAAGTGTCAGATCCATGGGCTAATACACACGAAAAACCAAGAAAATTGCGTGATTATGTTAAGTCATCTCTTAAATGCGAAAATATGCCTTAAAAATGGCGCGATACTCCGTAATGCTTTCCCAACTATTACGGAGGTCTTCATAAAGTTTTTTCAAAAAAAAATTTCGAGTGCGCTAACGTACCAGATCCATAGGCTAATAGACACGAAAATATAGGAAAATAGTGTGATTCTGTTAAGTCGACTCTTAAATGTGAAAATATAACTTAAAAATGGCACGACCCTTCGTAATGCTTCCACAACTCATTATGGAGGTTCTCATAAAGTTTTTTCAAAAAAAATTCGGTGCTCTAACACGCGAGATCCATGGGCTAATACACACGAAAAATCAAGAAAATCGCGTGATTCCGTTAAGTCGACTAATAAATGCGAAAATATGACACAAAAATAGCGCACAGCCCTCCGTAATGCTTCCCCGACAAATTACGGAGGTCCACATAAAGTTTATTCAAAAATAATTTCAGGTTGCTTCAACACGCAAGATCCATTGTCTAATACACATGAAAAAATAAGAAAATCGAGTGATTTCGTTAATTGGCTCTTAAATGCAAAAATATAACTTTAAAAAGGTGCGACCCTCCGTAATGTTTCCCCAACTCATTACAAAGGTCTTCATAAATTTTTTCAAATTTTTTTTGGCTGCTCTAACGCGCCAGATTCATGGGCTAATACACACGAAAAATAAAGAAAATCACGTGATTCCATTAAGTCGGCTCTTAAATCTGAAAATATGTTTTAGAAAATGGCGCGGCCCTTCGCAATGCTTTTCCAACTCATTACTGATATCCTCATAAAGTTTTTTCAAAAAAACTTTATGAATGATTTAACGCGCCAGATCCATGGACTAATACACACGAAAATCCAAAAAAATCATGTTATTCCGTTGAGTCGACTCTTAAATGCGAAAATATGCCTTAAAAATGGCGCGACCCTCCGTAATTCTTTCCCAACTCATTACGATAGTCCTCATAAAGTTTTTTCAAAAAAAAATTTCAAGTGCTCCAACGCGCCAGATCCATAGGCTAATACACACGAAAAACAAAGAAAATCACGTAATTCCGTTAAGTCAGCTCTTAAATCCGAAAATGTGCTTTAAAAAATGGCGCGACCCTTCATAATGTTTCCCAACTCATTACGTAGGTCCTCATAAAGTTTCTTCAAAAGACCTTTATGGATGCTTTAACGCACCAGATCCATAGGCTAATACACACGAAAATCCAATAAAATCGTGTGATTTCGTTAAGTCGGCTCTTAAATGCAAAAATATGCCTTAAAAAATGACGCGACCCTCCGTAATGCTTCCCCAACTCATTACGATGGTTCTCATAAAGTTTTTTCAAAAAAAAAAAATTCAGATGCTCCAACGTGCCAGATCCATGGGTTAATACACATGAAAAGTCAAGAAAATTGTGTGATTCCAATAAGTCGACTCTTAAATACGAAAATATGCTTTAAAAAATAGCGCAACCCTCTGTAATGTTTCCCCAACTAATTACGGGGGTTCTCATAATGTTTTTAAAAAAAACATATCGAGTACTACAACGCACCAGATTCATTAGCTAATACACACAAAAAAGGAGGAAAATTGCGTGATTCCGTTATGTCGGCTTTTAAATGCGAAAATATGCCTTAAAAATGGCGCGATCCTCTGTATAACTTCCTCAACTCATTATAGAGGTCCTCATAAAGCTTTTTCAAAATATATTTTCGGATGCTCCAACGTGCTCGATCCATTGGCTAATACACACGAAAAATTAAAAAATAGTGAGATTCCGTTAAGTCGGCTCTTAAATGCGAAAATATAACTTAAAAAATGGTGCGACCCATTGTAATGTTTTCCCAACTCATTACAGAGGTCCTCATAAAGTTTTTTCAAAAACAATTCAGGATGCTCAACGCGCAAGATCCATGGGCTAATACACACAAAAAAACAAAAAAAATCTCGTGATTCCGTTAGATCGGCTCTTAAATATGGAAATATGCTTTAAATAAATGTTGCAAACCTCCGTAATGCTTCCCGAACTCATTACGGAGATCCTCATAAAGTGTTTTTAAAAAAAAATCAGGTGCTTCAACGCATTAGATCCACGGGCATTTACACACGAAAACCAAGAAAATCGCGTGATTTCTTTAGTTCGGCTCATAAATGAGAAAATGTGCCTTTAAAAATGACGCGACCCTCCGTAATGCTTCCCCAACTCATTACGGAGGTCCTCATAAAGTTTTTTCAAAAAATATTTTTGGTTGCTCCAAAGCGTCAGATTGATGGGTTAATACACATGAGAAACCAAGAAAATTGCGTGATTCCATTAAGCCTACTCCTAAATGCGAAAATATGCTTAAAAAATGGTGTGACCCTCTATAATGCTTCCCCATCTCATTACGGAGGTCCTCATAGAGTTTTTTCAAAAAAGTTTTCAGGTCCTCCAATGCGCCAGATCCATGAGCTAATACACAAGAAAAACCAAGAAAATCACGTGATTCCATTAAGTCGGCTCTTAAATGCGAAAATATGCCTTAAAATGGTTCGACCCTCAGTAATGCTTCCCCAACTCATTAAGAGGTTCTCATAAAGTTTTTTCAAAAAAAAATTCTGGGGCTTCAACGCGCCAGATCTATGGGCTAATACACACAAAAAATCAGGAAAATCACGTGATTCTGTTAAGTCTGCTCTTAAATGCGAAAATATGCCTTTAAAAAATGATGCGACCCTCCGTAATGCTTCCACAACTCATTACAAATGTACTCATAAAATTGTTTTCGAAAAATATTTACGGGTGCCCCAACGCGCCAGATTCATGGGTTAATACACACAAAAAAACAAACAAAATCACGTGATTCCGTTAAGTCTGGTCTTCAATACGAAAATGTGCCTTAAAAATTGTGCGACCCTCCATAAAGCTTCTCCATCTCATTACGGAGATCCAAATAAAGTTCTTTCAAAAAATAATTTGAGCCCTCCAACGTGTCAGATCCATGGTCTAATACACGCAAAAAATCAAGAAAATCGCATTATTTCGTTAAGTCGGCTCTTAAATGCAAAAATATTCTTTAAAAAATGGTGAAACCCTACGTAATGCTTCCCCCACTCATTACGGAGGTACTCATAAAGTTTTTTCCAAAAAAAATTTTGGATGGTCCAAAGTGCCAGATCCATTAGCTAATGCGTGCGAAAAACTAAGAAAATCGCGTGATTCCATTAGGTCGACTCTTGAATGCGAAAATACTCTTTAAAAAATGGTGCAACCTTACATAATGCTTCTCCAACTCATTACGGAGATCCTCATAAAAAAATTTCAAAAAAAAATTCGGGTGCTTCAAAGTGTCAAATCCTTGAGCTAATACACACGAAAAGCCAAGAAAATCGCGTGATTCCGTTAATCGGCTATTAAATGCGAAAATATTCTTTAAAAAATGGTGCAATCCTACATAATGATTCCCCAACTCATTACGGATATCCTCATAAAGTTTTTTCAAAATATAATTTCGGGTGCTTATGTATGGGCTAATACACATGAGAAATCAAGAAAATCACGTGATTCCGTTAAATTGGCACTTAAATGCGAAAATATTTCTTAAAAATGGTGCAACCTCACGTTATTCTTTCACAACTCATTACGAAGGTCATTATAAACTTTTTTTAAAAAAAAAATTTAGGTGCTCCAAAGTGAATGACCAATGGGCTAATATACACGAAAAACCAAAAAAATCACGTGATTCTATTAAGTTGGCTATTAAATGTGAAAATATACCTTAAAAATGGCACGATCCTCCGTAATGCTTCCCCAACTCACTACGAAGGTCCTTTTAAAGTTTTTTCAAAAATAATTTTGTAGTGCTCTAACGCACTAGATCCATGGGCTAATATACACGGAAAAAAAAATCACATGATTTCGTTAAATCGGCTCTTAAATGCGAAAATATACCTTAAAAAATGGCACGACCCTCCGTAATTCTTCCCCAACTCATTACGGAGGTTCTCATAAAACTAAGAAAATCGCGTGATTTCGTTAAGTCTCTTAAATGTGAAAATATGCATTATAAAATGGCGCGACCCTTTGTAATGTTTCTCCAGCTCATTACGGAGGTCCTGATAAAAAAAAAAATTTTAATTTCGGATGCTCCAACGCGCTAGATCCATGGGCTAATACGCAAGAAAAACCAAAAAAATCGCGTAATTTTGTTATTTCGACTTTTAAATACGAAAATATGTCTTAAATAATAGCGCGACCTTCTGTAGTGTTTCCCAAACTCATTACAGAGGTCATTATAAAGTTTTTTCAAAAAACATTTTGGTGTTCTAACGCGCCAGATCAATTGGCATTACACACGAAAAAACCAAGAAAATCGCGTGATTAAGTTATTTTGGCTCTTAAATGCAAAAATATACCTTAAAAACTAGCGCGACCCTATGTAATGCTTTCCCAACTCATTATAGAGGTCCTCACAAAGTTTTTTCAAAAAACATTTCGGGTGCTATAACGCGCCAAATTTATGGCCTAATACACACGAAAAATCAAGAAAATCGTGTCATTCCGTTGAGTCAGCTCTTAAATTAAAAAAAATACCTTAAAAAAATAGCGCGACCCTTCGTAATTTTCCCCCACTCATTACGGATATCCTCATAAAGTTTTCTCAAAAATTTTTTTGGGTGTTCCAACCCCCAGATCCATGAACTAATATACACGAAAAACCAAGAAAATCGTGTGATTCCGTTAAGTCGGCTCTTAAATGTAAAAATATGCCTTAAAAATTGTGCGACCCTCCATAATGCTTCCCCAACTCATTACGGATATCCTTATAAAAAAATTTCAAAAAACGTTTTCAGGTGCTCCAACGCGTCTGATCCATGAGCTAATACACACGAAAAATCAAGAAAAACGCTTGATTCCGTTAAATCGACTCTTAAATGCAAAAAATATGCCTTACAAAATGGTGCAACCCTCCGTAATGCTTCCCTAACTCATTACGAAGATCCTCATAATGTTTTTTCAAAAAAAAATTAAGTGCTCCAACGTGCTAGATCCATAGGCTAATACACACGAAAAACGAAAAAAAATTACAAGATTACGTTAAGTCGGCTCTTAAATACGAAAATATGTCTTAAAATGACGCGATCCTCTGTAATGCTTCCCCAACTCATTACGGAAGTACTTATAAAGTTTTTTTCAAAAAAAAAAATCTGAGTGCACCAGCGTGTCAGGTCCATGGGCTAATAATACACACGAAAAATCAAGAAAATCATGTGATTCCGTTAAGTCGACTCTTAAAATCGAAAATATGCCTTAAAAAAAAGGTACGACCCTCCGTAATGATTCCCGAACTCATTACGGAGGTTCTCGTAATATTTTTTCAAAAAAAAATTCTGGTGCTCCAACGCGCCACATCCATGGACTTACACACATAAAAAATCAAGAAAATCGTGTGATTCTTTTAAATCGGCTCATAAATGCGAAAATATGCCTTAAAATGGTGCATTCCTCTGTAATGCTTCCCCAACTCATAACGGAGGTCCTTAAAATATTTTTTAAAAAAAATTATGAGTGCTCCAATGCGACAAATTGATGGGCTAATACACACGAAAAATCATGAAAATCGCGTGATTCTGTTATGTCGGCTCTTAAATGCGAAAATATGCCTTAAAAATGGTGCGACCCTCCCTAATGCTTCCCCAACTCATTACAGAGGTTCTCATAAAGTTTTTTCAAAAAAACATTTCAGGTGGTTTAACGTGTCAGATCCATGGGCTAATACACACGAAAATAAAGGAAATCGTGTGATTCCGTTAAGTCGGCTCTTAAATGCGAAAATATGCTTTAAAAAATGGTGTGACCCTCCGTAATGCTTCCCCAACTCATTATGGAGGTCCTCATAAAGTTTTTTCAAAAAAAAATTTGGGTGCTCCAACGCATCAGATCCATGGGCTAATACACACGAAAAACCAAGAAAATCACGTGATTCCGTTAAGTCGGGTCTTAAATGTGAAAATATGCCTTAAAATGGTGTAACCCTCTGTAATGCTTCCCCAACTCATTACGGAGGTTCTCATAAAGTTTTTTCAAAAGAAAATTCTTAGTGCTCCAAAGTGTCAGATCCATGGGCTAATACACACGAAAATAAAAAAAATCGCGTTATTCCGTTAAGTCGGCTCTTAAATGCGAAAATATGCCTTAAAAAATGGCGCGACCCTCCGTAATGCTTCCCCAACTCATTACAGAGGTCTTCAAAAGTTTTTTCAAAAAAAAATTTCGAGTACTCTAATGCGTCAAGTCCCTAGGCTAATACACACGAAAAATCAAGAAAATCACATGATTCAGTTAACTCGGCGCTTAAATGCGAAAATATGCCTTAAAATGGCATGACCCTCCGTAATGCTTCCCCAACTCAGTACAGAGGTCCTCATAAAGTTTTTTCAAAAAAAATTTCTAGGTGCTACAACGCGCCAGATCCATGGGTAAATACATCAATTAGACGACTTTCTTGATTTTTCATGTGTATTAGCCAATGAATGTTGGCGCATTCTGACGCCTGAAAGGTTTTTCTGAAAATTTTTTATGAAGACCTCCGCAATGAGTTGGGAGAGCAACGAGCATTATATATTGTCCCACCATTTTTAAGGCATATTTTTGCATTTAGAGACTAACTTTTTGGCTTTACGTGACTTTCTTGGTTTAATGTATATTAGCCCGTGGATGTTGGTGCCTTGTTGTGCCCGGAACATTTTTTTGAAAAATCTTTATGAGGACCTCCGTAATAAGTTGGGAAAACATTATGTATAGTCCGACCATTTTTTTAAGGTATATTTTTGCTTTTACGGGTCAACTTTTAGGAATTACGCGACTTTCTTGGTTTTTCATATGTATTAGCCCATTGATATTGACACCTTCTAGCGCCAAGAAGAATTTTCTGAAAAACTTTATGAGGAACTCCATAATGAGTTGGGGGAGCATTACGTATAGTTCCACTATTTTTATAGCATATTTTGCATTTAGGAGCCAACTTTTAGGATTTACGTGTCTTTCTTGATTTTTCGTGTGTATTAGCTCATTGATGTTGGCACCTTCTGGCGCTCGGAAGGTTTTTCTAAAAAAAACTTTATGAGCACATCCATAATGAGTTGGGGGAGCATTACATATAGTTTCACCATTTTTAAGGCATATTTTTGCATTTAGGTGCCAACTTTTAGGAATTACGCGATTTTCTTGGTTTTTAGTCTGTATTAGCCCATGGATGTTGGGCCTTCTGGCGTCCGAAAGGTTTTTCTGAAAAATTTTTATGAGTATCTCCGTAGTGAGTTGGGGGAAGATTACGTATGGTCTTACCATTGTTTAAGGCATATTTTGAATTTAGGGGCCAATTTTTAGGAATTACGCGACTTTCTTTGTTTTCGTGTGTATTAGCGTATGGATGTTGACGCCTTCTGGTGCCAAAAAATTTTCTAAAAAAACTTTATGAGGACCTCTGTAATGAGTTAGGAGAGCATTACGTATATTCTCACCATTCTTTTAAGGCATATTTTTGGGAGAGCAAAACATGATGTCCGACCATTTTTTGGACACATTTTGGGCATTTAGGAACCATTTTATAGGAATTAGGCGATTTTTTTCAGTTTTTCGTGTGTGTTAGCCCATGAATATTTTAGTGATATGGCTTTCGATCTACTTTTTTGCAAATCCTTTATGAAACCCTCCGTAGGGAGTTTGGGGAACAGTAGGTGAAGTCTCACCATTTTTTGGACATATTTTGAGCATTTAATTGCCATTTTTCAGAAATTAGGCAATTTTCTCAGTTTTTAGTGTATGTTAGCTCGTGAATATTTTGGTGATATAACTTTCGATCGACTTTTTTTAAATACCTTTATGAAATCCTCCGTAGTGAGTTGGGAGAGCAGTACGGGAAG
Source organism: Solanum appendiculatum (assembly GCA_018342035.1). Taxonomy (NCBI): domain Eukaryota; kingdom Viridiplantae; phylum Streptophyta; class Magnoliopsida; order Solanales; family Solanaceae; genus Solanum; species Solanum appendiculatum. The sequence continues at coordinate 373,334 of JAGDQO010000973.1, forward strand.
CCTCACCATTTTTGGACATATTTTGGCAATTTATGAGTCATTTACAGAAATATGCGATTTTCTCAATTTTTCGTGTGTTTTAGCCATGAATATTTTGAGTGATATGGCTTCCGATTGATTGTTTTGCAAAACTTTTACGAAACCCTCCGTAGGGAGTTGGAGAGCGGTACATAATGTCTCACATTTTTTGGACACATTTTGGACATTTAGGAGCCATTTTATAAAAATTAGGTGATTTTTCTCAAATTTCCATTTGTGTTAACTCATGACTATTTTAGTAATATGACTTTCAGTTGACTTTTTTGCGAAACATTTACGAAATTCTCCGTAAGGAGTTGAGAGAGCAGTACGTGAAGCCTCACCATTTTTTAACATAGTTTGGGCATTTAGGAGTCATTTTACCAGAATTAGCCATTTTATGGAACACTCTGTATGGAGTTAGGGGAACAGTATGTGAAAGCTCACTAAATTTTGGACATATTTTGAACATTTAGGAGTCATTTTACAGGAATTAAGCATTTTTCTTAATTTTGTGTGTGTATTAGTCCAGAATATTTTGGTGATATGACTTTCGATGGATTTTCTTGCAAAACATTTACGAAACCCTCTGTAGGAAGTCGAGGGAGCAGTATGTGAAACCTCACTATTTCTTGGACACATTTTGAGCATTTATGAGTCATTTTACAAGAGTTAGGCAATTTTCTGAATTTTTCGTGTGTGAATATACATCACATTACCTTACATTACATCCTACCTCAAACTAGACATATTATGGTTCTATGCCAAACAATGAATAGATGATCACTTTTTAAATTTTCATGTGAATTCCAAAAAGAAGAAAGTAGAAATTGCGACTTTTCAAGTTTTCAGGCTAAATAAGTTATTGAGGCTCTGTTAAACTACTACTCTCTTGCTTGTCAACAGCACAACCTTCAGGAAGCACTGTCCCGCCAATTCTTTTTGGAGGCCAATACCGAAATATGGACCTGCCTATTATGTTTTTCGCAGGAAGTGCTCCCCTGTTAAAAAAAGATTCAGACATAAGGTGAGCATATTTATCGAACTAGCAGTTTATAGGACGTCTCCAGCTTTTCAGAGAGCGGAAAACTCACCACACATGGGAATCGTAGCTGTTATTCCGATTATCACCCATAACGAAAACTGAATTCTCAGGTACCCGCTGCAGTACGACATGGATAAAAAACAGTAAGAACAGTAGGCATTCTTCTTGCACTAAAGGGGAATAAACAACAGACTTTGACTACAATCAATGTTGCTCGAACTCTTTAAAAATGTTTCCCCACCCGTGTTGGATCCTCCAAAAGTGCACTACTTTTGGACGATTCAACACACATATGTTGATGTTTTTGAAGAGTCCGAGCAACATAGGCCACAACTATGATGATTTTTGGTAGTCCAATCTGGATGAGCCAATACGTTTGTATATTCGAAACTTCCTAAGGAAATGAGAGGGAAGCTGATTGCTGAGTTACATGAATCAGTAGAAATGGAACATACCAGTGGTGTCATTTCGTATTTGGGTGCCTCGTTTATAAAATCTTCATTTCGCGCAACTCCATTTACGATCAGCTTTCCTTCATGAACCTGCACTACCAAGAATCACCAAAATATTTCCTTTTATATTTCTGTCAATTTGGCCATATATTTGGTAATACAAATTCCTCCTCCCCCACTCTAAAATAAACCGGAAGAAAAAGACAAGATATACCAACAATTTATATGTATGGAGATTCATCACGGAGAGGATGAGACGGGTCTTGTTTTAGTAAATTAAAGGCAGACTTCTCTTGACCATCCTTTTCTATATTAGGATTTAGAACCTAACTATAACACTTACACAGGTTGAATTTTTGAGTTATCTTTCGGATGTTTAAGAATGAAAAAATGAAAGTAATATTGCTAAGTCTAAAAGAGGATTTCAGTTAAGTGGACAGTATCTTCCATAATTGTCTCCGAATCTGATCCATTGTATTTTATATTTTTACTAAAAAAGGAGAGGTGGAGTTCAAGTTATGATTAAAATGGCGGATTGTATGGCTTAAGAGAACTAGCAGAAGAAACATGCATAGCCTTAAACAAAGATGTATATTTTTGCTAGCTTTTTGGTGTAACCTGGTTTCGTACATGATGAAGACACAATCCTAGATACAATAGAGGATCTGTACAATCTGTAATTACGTTTTGTGGCACTGCTTAGTGCACAAATTTATACAATCTTTGGTTACTTATTAAGAAAAAAGGGAGTAATTAGATGCCAAAAACCTTGTTGAGGACTAGCTCGTGAGTGGAACCAAATGGCGGAGAAGCATGCTATTTGACAACACACATTGATGGTGCAATTCTATCCTGGACCACTTGGGTAATGCCGATGGTTATATATCAATATCTATGCAGCGCTATTGGAAAAGATTCGAAAAAGACATGATAAATCAACAGAGGGGGAATGGCAGAGAGAAGATACATTACCCAAACTGAGAGTTTTTACAAAAAGGTCTGTTCCCTCAATATACTGATTGGATCGACCAGGTCAGTGTATGGTTTTGACAAAGAGATAAGCATGTGGATATTGAAAGACTCGACTCTTGTTGTTGAGGGAGCGTAGCAGAAATGAAATACAAGGGTATTATCACTCAAAGGCATTCTATCAACCAATTCAGTTGCTTCTATAGCCATTTAGGAGGGGGACTGAACATAACATAAAATAGTGGTGGCTATGAAATACCAATTGATCAGTCAAATTAAGCAGTTCAAGTCCACAGCAATTAAGATATAGTACTATTGCTTCTATTATCTAGTGAACTCACCTCGACAATATCACCTTCCTTTGCAACAATCCTCTTGATAAAGACATCATCATCTGTGTATCCTACCTCCTGAAGAACTGGAGGACTTTTGAATATTACTATGTCATTGGGACATGGCTTTCTAAAATAGTAACTGACCTGCAAACCACAAGATCGACATAGTTACAAACAAAAATGACTTTAAAATAATCGATTTGTTATTTTAATAATTGCACACATGGAGGACAAATAAGATGGAAAAAGCCGATTCTTCAGGAGGTTTAAACTTTATTTCAATAAGATTCTGCGGGAGGCTTAAGCATATATGTTCATACCCTCAGTTAGTTTTTATATGATTGCAACACAAGTACACATATGCATTAACTTCAAACACTATTACAAGAATGATAATGCAATTTGCAGGTAGTTCTCTTACACATAGAAAAAGGTAATTTGATGCATTTACAACTGATAATAACAGCAAACCAATCACTAATCACTATAAGTTACTATCCAAAAATCATATTCCAAGTCAAACTATTCTATAACGTCTATACTGTCTATTACTTCCTGATGCTGATATTTTCATTTCAAATTCAACATTTAGGCCCAGGAGGGACCAAGAAGCATAAACTCTGGAACAACATTGTCCTCTACATTTCAATTGTCTCCAACAATTGATTCCGTAACATTCAGTTTGTCCCCAACATCAAATGTTGGAAACTTAACCAAATCAATTGTCACTAGTTTATTCAGAAGCATACATTCAGCAAAAAAGGGTCCAACTTATATATTCCCTCTGTACCAATTTATATGACTCACTTTCCTTTTTAGTTAGTCCCAAAAAGAATGACATATTTCTATATTTAGTAACAATTTAACTTTAAAATACTCATTTTACCCTTAATGAAATAATTTATAGTCATTCAAACATATTTTAGACCACAAGTTTCAAAAGTTTTTCTTTCTTAAACTCCGACTAAGGGAGTATCAATTATGCCTCAATCTCGAACTGGTCGGCGTTAGTTTATATAAACCACTTGTAATTTGATGATTCATCATAGTTAGGCTGTCTTTACACTCCTTCAACATACCTTAACCCTCCTCCTTTATCCAAACTTGAGACCGACTATGCTACAAAGTTGAACTTCATCAGCAACCAAAGGTACAAATTCACAAACATATAGTCAAAATAAAACAAATTACTTTTTCAGCTACAAGTTTCCAAAACAATTGTCAACTGTCACTATTTAAATCAGAACGAAATATTCAGCATAAAAGTGTCCAACTTTATCAACACCTTATATAGAGTATCAATTATGCCACTATCGGAAACAACCTCTCTACCCAACAAAGGTAGGGGGTAATGTTTGCATACATCCTACCCTCCCCATACCCTACTTGTGAGACTACACTGGGTATGGTGTTATATTGCTCCTATCCGAAACTAACTTGATTCAGCTTATATGAATCATCTCTATTCATCTCAATGATTCATCACAGTTAGACTACTTTTACTCTGGCATTCAACCTACCTTAACCCTCCTCCTTTACCCAAACTCGAGCCCAACTATCCTTGTAAAGTTCAACTACATCAACAATAACAGCAACAACAACACTACTACTATGCCTCAGTCCCAATATGAAGTCAGCTATATGAATCCTCACTGCTTCCTTTAAGTTCAACTCATGTCAAAAGAACAAATTCACAAACATATAGTCAAAACAAAACAAATCTTTACTTTTCAGCTACAATTCTATCTCCACATCAAATGTGGGATACATGGACAAGGAACAACAACAACTACTACTAATGCTACTGCTGCTGCTACTACTACCACTACTATTACGCCTCAGTCCCACTTTTGGGGTCGGCTATATGAATCCTCAAAGCTTCATTTAAGTTCAACTCATGTCAAAAGAACAAATTCACAAACATATATTCAAAACAAAAAAATTTTTACCTTTTCAGCTACAATTCTATCTCCAACATCAAATGTAGGATACATGGACAATGAAGGTATAAACCTTGGCTCAGCCACAAATGACCTAAATGCAAGTGATATAGCCACTGCCACAAAAACAGTTTTTGCATCATCTGAAGTAATATTCATCCATTCCGGCAAAACCCCATTTTCCTTCTCCGATTGATCATCATCTCCACCACCACCACCACCATCTCCGCCGCCGTCTCCGCCGCCGCCATCACGGTCCAAAACCGTTTTTGTCTCATCTTTAACCCCTTTACACTTAAACCTCTGATTTTGAGTTTTGCTACAACTACAACACTTGAAAGATAGAATCTTTGAGGTTTTTATGAAAGATTTGAAATGGGTGTCATTGAATTGAAGGGTTTTAGATAAAGGGTTGGAATTGAAAGTTGAAAATTTTGGGGTTTTTGAAGGTGTTGAAGATAATGGAGAGAGGAACTGTAGAGTTATCATTGGATTTAGTATCCCAACTTTTTATCTGCAACAAATTTTACAGAGTTTCTTGATTCCTTATGTGTTGAATTTGAATTGGTAGTTAATATCAGTGGGTTTCTTCCCTATTCAAAAAAAAAAAAACTAAGTTGAACATATAGGTAAATGCATTCTACTTGTCAACTTACAAATCATTCGAGTGTATTTCACGTGATAAGAATTATCACGTAACATGTAACTAAGATATACGTATCTTTTTTGTTCAATTTTATATAAGTTAAAGTATCAAATTTATGCACACTTAAAATTGAAAGACATAACTATCAATTAAAATCAAGTTAAAAAACACGTTAATATATCATGTCCTTAATAAATTATAAATAAGAAGCATAATATTTTTTTTGCCTTAAAAAGGATAAAAAGATAGAAGTACTGAAAACACCCCTAAACTCATTGCGAATTATTAGTTTCATCTCTCAATTATTGACAGCCTTAAAAGCACTCATTTGTTTGACTAATTGAAACTTAAATACACCCTCAATCTTACAACATGAGTAAAACACACCCCTGAATTCTCGTTAAGTTTAGGAGCGTTTTCAACACTTACCTCGACTTTTTATTAAGAGTATCATGCTCCTACAAGAGTCTCATGTTATGTCATGTGGTAGATCGAGGTATATTTAAATTTAGTTAGTCAAGTAGAATGATTTTTTTAAGACTATCAATAATTCAGAAATGAAACTAATAATTTGCGTCAAGTTCGGATGTGTTTTCAATACTTATCTTCTGATAAAAATTAAAGATCAAAGCAAATAGGAGTTGAAGTGCAAATAGCCCAATTTTGGTACCTAAAAGTGGCAGAGGCCCATCAGATCAAATCACTAGTGATGGGCCAATGGTTCACCAAATTCAGCTTACTAATTTGCTTCTTAAATTTGTTCATGGGCCAAAGCATGGTCCATCATGCTCCTACTCTTCATATTCGGCCCAAAGATTTTCCACAAATAGGCTATAGTGGAGTCGGTATGTGCATTCCTCGATTACTTTATCTGATATCTATTACCTTTCACTATTATTTGACATTGATAACTTTACCTACTAATATTTAAATAAACGGAAAAATGTAACATTTTTTTGGTTTTGTTGAAATTTAAACTCTAGTCTCTCGTGATTTTTACTCGCTTCATTAATCACTAAGCATACTTTTGGGTCTTAACAATAGATGGGTTTTGGTTCAAATTGCATTACTTGTTTGCGGAAAATTTCTATTATTGGAGCTTTGTCTTTGATCATAGTAGCAGAGTTTGAATTTTCAATAAGAAAGTTAAAATATAAAGATATAAGCATACGAAGAAAAAAAATCAAAAGGATTCAACAACATATAGATCTATATACCGTGTAATTTTCTAGTGAAGGAATGTCAATTGACACCCCTTGTATAAGAGTAGCTCCGCCACTAGTTATCACATATATGTAATATTTTATTTGTTTCAATTTATATGACATTCTTTCATTTTTAATCCGTTCTAAAAAAAATAACACATTTCTTATTTAGTAACAATTTAATATTAAACTTCTTATTTTACTCTAAAATTTCGTATCATGGGACCCTTTGTCTACGTCATCGAAGAGATCAATTGCTGCCTTTATCTATCGAAAGAAACTTGGTATACTATCTTCCTTTTATCAGCAGACGATATAGTTATATTACAATTATTTCATCGAAAAAATCCAATCAAACACCTTCACAAAAACAGAAAGGATAGTGGAGGGAGTAAACCTGATTATTTGGATAAGCTTGAAACCTTCAACCTTAAACCAACCCCTTTGGTTACCCAACAACACCAAACAAATGATTAACCAACCAAACATACTAGAAATACTACAACCAACTGATAAGATAAATACAGTTGGCAGAAAAACCCATGTGGTATTGTAGTAGTATAAAGTCAATAAATATGGTGAGATCTTAGCAACTTGTGACTTGTCCCCATGTTTTTCTTGCATGTGCAAAAAGGTTGTCTTGAATATAATTTTGATAGATAGCCCCTTTAACTTTTGCTTTTCTTTTGTGTAACATGTGAACATAGAATTCCCCACAAAGGACCACTTTCTAATTCCATTAAACAATAGTATTACTTGTTTATGGACCAAAAGAAAAACATCATTTACAAAGAAATTCTTTTTGACCTATATATATCGTGTAATTTCTGATGAATGAGCGTCAATTGACTCCCCCTCAGACAAAGGGTAGCTCCGTCACTATGTAAAAATCTAACAGAAACAAAAAAACACAAGATAATTTCTTCATATCAGTTTAATCCTTAATAGATAGAACATGTTGTACATTCGTTGGTGGGAGATTGCATTAGGTATTCGCTGAAATAGTAAAAGTGTGCACAAACTGCCCTTAAATTATGCCTTAGAATGTGCTCAAAAGAATCTAAAATGCTTCTATGCACGTAGTATACACACATCTTGCAAGAATTTCAGCAGATAAAGATGCCTCATCAACATGACATTGGTCAAAGTTGCAACAACAATATATACTCAATCTCACAGGGTCTGAAGAGGATAAGATGTACGCTTATCCCTTATCTGTGAAGGGTTGAAAGGTTGTTTCTGAAAGACCCTCGACTCAAAAAGAGAAGTTATTCGGAGAAGGGTAGCAAGAAACATTGGTCAAAGTTGCAAAACAAAAATAAAAGTCTGCAGCTTGGCATGACAGCTTGGTTTCAAAGAAAGACAAAATTCAAAGTTGAATAAACTACATAAAATACTACATACAACTTGCTTAGTTTTGTCATCTACCAATCAACTGATTCAAATCCAACTTGCCAAATGCACACTTGAGCCAAAAAACAAAACATCAAGGAATAAGTCTTAAATGATATGAACAAACCAATCAATGCTACAATTGAAGCATTGAATAAAAGAATTGACAGTATAAATACAATGGAGAACTCATCTCATTTAAAAAGAAAAAGAAAACCTGTATGTTGAAGCATTCATATCTTTTAGAGAGTTAGGTTGAAAGATTATACAGAAATGGAGTTTGTTGTACTAAGTTCCACTAAAGCCTTTACTTCCACTGAATCCTCTGCCGCCTTTTTTCATCCGACCCGTTTCCATTTCTGTTGTCTGATGGCCTTCACTACTTGATCCAGACGGGTTTAGTCCATATTCACTTGTTGGATTACTGTACTGATCACTGCTGCCATATTCTTGACTTGTCGCGAGTGCCATCTTCCTGAATTTCTTCATGTCTTCGTTGTATTGAAGTGTGTCATAATCTGAACTTGTATATGAACTGTATACTGTGCTGTGTCCAGGTTTAATCCCTTCATTAAGATCCGATAACGAGACATCTCCTTCCAAGGCTCGGAGAACCTGCTCAATTATACCATATAAATTTAAGATTGCAGATATTATGTCTAAGTTTGCAATCTACATCTTGACTAGAGCATCAAGCATAGTACTTTTTAGTTTTAATTCAATAGTAGAAGGTTGCAGCTCATCGTAACTCGAAACTTCATCAATGCTTAGTATGTTTTAATCTTTAATGCAAAATGGTCACCTGTGTCATTCGTGGTCGACGCTTTGCTGAATGACGCACACAAGCAGCACAACAAGCAACCATGCGAGCCATCTCGTTATGGTTATAATCATTTTCTAGCCGACGATCAACAAGGGCATCAAACTTTTCATCTTCTAAAGCTCGTGTGAGTAATGGACGTGCCTGAAACAGACAGAAAGTAATTTCTTTGTCACGATAACAAATTACTCAAAACTGCAGAACTGGTGGAAAGAAATGAAATCAAATACGTCACACATGTCTGAATAATTACTCACCCAGTCCACCAAACTATCTTCGATGTATGATTGAGTAGAGTCAACAGGCCGACGTCCAGTTATTAACTCAAGAAGCATTACACCAAAGGAGAATACATCTGACTTCTCCGTAAGCTTTCCAGAGGATGCATATTCTGGAGCCAAATACCTAGGATTGACAATTATGAACACATTCAGGTCTACTTGATGATCAAATGGAAAAGAAGCAGCAAGCCATTGGTCATTAACATCGCCCAATCGCTAGAATATATATCATTAACACGGTTAAGAAAAGGAAGTAACTAATTATGACACAAGAATCCAAGTCTTACCCAAAAGTTCCCATCACTCTGGTGGAGACATGAGTATTAACATCAGAAGTTAGCTTGGCAAGTCCGAAATCAGCAACCTGAGAAAGCAAAAAAAGCTTCTTTGAGGAAACAGGATTTACTCGACACGTACAGCTGAATTCAGCTTCTGATGGCATCATAATGTATAATAAGCAAAGATCAACCTCCCGGTAAAAGGGATTGGAGAAAATAATTGTCAGTGATTCAAAAATCAAACAAACAAAATAGTACATGTTCTACAATCCACATGCAAAAGACTGTTACCTTAGCCTCAAAATTAAAGTCGACAAGTATATTAGCTGCCTTGATATCACGATGAATGATTTTCGGTTGGCCTGTGAAGAGAAAACAATTCATTTCACATATTGAACACATAACATAAAAGGCTAGAAGGATTATAACATGATTTAAGTATGAGAAAGAGAGAAAAACATACAGTCTTCATGCAGATATGCCAGTCCTTTAGCTGACCCTAGAGCAATCTTTAGTCGTATTGGCCAATCCAATGGAGGCCTTCCCTTTCCTAAGATATTATAAGAACAAGAATTATGGTTACTAGACAGATCGTATGTATAATTTGAGTCGAAATTTGTAGGAAGTAAAAATGATCTTTGTAGGAAATAAAATAATTTACCATGTAAATGAAATTCCAAAGTATTGTTTGGAACAAACTCATAAACAAGCAGTCTCTGAGCCCCAGTAATGCAGTATCCAACAAGAGACACGAGATGCTTGTGATGTACTCGGCTAATAATCTCAACTTCCGCCTGAAACTCACGTTCCCCCTGTCCACTTCCAGCCTTTAGCTGTTTAACTGCAACCTCTTTCCCATTAGGAAGGATTCCTTTGTGCACATAACCAAAACCACCTTGTCCAAGAAGGTTAGCAACTGAGAAGCCATCAGTAGCCCGAACCAATTCCTCGTATGTGAATGTGCTCTGTGAGAAACCTAAGGACATGGAAGGGGAAGGTGGTGGAAGCGCAATTTCAGACCCAGAATAATTCGAAGAAGCTCCACTGCTGTTCATGTAAGGTGGAGGCTGAGGTGAAGGTGCACGTGGCGGAGCATGCGAAGGTAGTAATCCCCCTGCTGGTGGAGGAGACGGTTTAGGGGGGATTGTAACAAAATGATCAGTCGGAGGTGGAGCATTTTGCTGCCAATGTTGCATCTGCCCACCATGCGGGTCAGCTGACAAACAACATTAAAATTAGTCATGACTCATGACAAATGATCATCGAGACTGTGACCACAGCAAGCATCAAAAGATATTCACTATCAATTACAAAAATATATAAAAACCTGTTTAACAAACAAATATGTTGGACAATAAAACTTAAGGATAACCACATATACAATGAGCTTCACTTATATTTATCGAACAAACTTCAAACGCCAATGATAAACTGTTTCAAAGCTATCAAAACACCCAATGGCTTATACATCAAACACTCTCCTATCAAGCTGTTTGCCTATTCTTAAGAAAATTACAATGTGTAAGTGCATATAATCAATCCATCAACTTTCAAGCTCATCATTTCTTTTCAGTTATCACAGCTAATTATCTAAATCTCTGATGCTTAAACTCCACAAAGCCATTCTACAATGAAACTAAATGGTCAAAAAAGTCGACATTCGAAGACCTCCTGTTCCAGGACCTGAAAATTGTACATAAAGGATGGCAAATCTCTCTCACAATGCAAATTTTGGTAAAATATTCACACGAAAATTTCAAGTGACTATATATATAGCTAGTGTTTGGCTTTGGAAATAAAAGTTGATCAGATAAAAATCTGATCTTCAAATTTTTTCCAAATAAAATGCATGTCCAAACACAACTTCAACAACTCAAATTTTCAAGTATCGAGTTTCAACTTCAAAATCTCCGGCCAAAACGGAAGCGTAAGCAGATCTATTCAGCTACACTAAAAGCTCAAATTTTCATGCATTTATTCAAATAAGATCTCACCTTTGATCCCTTGTGGTGGTGGAGGTGGAACATAATAATTTACTGGTTCATGATTTCTCCTCTTCTTCTTCTTGCAAAATATGAACAACAAACTCAAAACTACAAGAATTACAACACCCCCAATAGCAATTCCAACAACCATCCCAGTCGATATTCCCGATGACCCTTCATCTGACGTCGGTGGAGACAACGCCGGCGGTGATGGTGTTCCCCCACTAGGTGGCGACGGAGACCCCCCTGAAGGTGTTGGCGGAGAATTCCCTCTCGCCGGCGGTGACGGGGAAGAACCAGAAGGAGGAGATGGAGTTGAAGGGGTGGTGGATGGTGGAGAAGGAGACCCAGATGGAGCAGGAGTTGTTGACGGAGGCGGATTGGAAGACGGAGCAGGTGTAGTTGGTGGAGGCGGAGAGGCTGAGGCAGCCGGCGGAGGAGTTGCTGCCGGTGGTGTCGGAGTACTTGCTGGTGGAGGAGTTTGAGCAGGAGTCGACGGAGGTGGAGCTGTTGCCGGTGGGGTCGGAGACGCCGGCGGAGGAGCTGTTGCAGGAGTCGATGGTGGAGGAGAAGTAGCATTACTAGGCGGTGATGTAGGAGCCGGAGCGGTCACCGGCGGAGGAGTTGACATTTTCCGGCAACCCTTTATATGCCTCTATGTGTAAAAAACAAAAAAAGAAGACAAACCCAGAAATCAAATCAAATAATACAAACAAAAATTAGTTAAAAATCAAAACTTTGTTAACAAAATTGTGATATTCAGCAAGAAATTCATATAACTTTTGCTTTTGTCTATAAAATTTTACTCCTTTTAGGAGAGAAAATGGAGAGAAGAGAAAAAGGAAAACAGAGAGTCTATTATACTAGTAGTAGAATAAAGAGAGGGAAGAATAAGCATGAAGAAGATATTTTAATTATTTTTTGTAAAATTAATTTTATTCTTTTTAATAACTTTAACTTTTGTGATTTGATTTTATTCACGGTTGTTTACGTCAAATCAATAAATACATAATATAGATCATAAACTACACAATTATTACTTAGTCATAGTAGTTCATATTGAAAAAAATATATGTCATGTAAATCGAGATAAAAGGAATAGTTAATTATTTCCTCCGTTTCAAAATAATTATATTGTTGAAACATTTTTTTTCTATAGGATGAGTTCAAGAAATTTTAATTGGCTTTGAATTATTCTACGGATTAATTTGACAATAATTAATAAGAGCAAAAATAAAAAGTAATGTCTAATTTATGTCATAATCTTCTTTTCTTAAAGGGTGTAAAACACTCCAACAATTCAATCATTTTGAAATTGAGGGAGTAGTACTATATTCGTCTCTAATCTTGTTGTATTTCTCTTTTACATATTTCAAAAATAACATTAATTTTAAAAAAAAATTGACTATTTTACCATCATTTATGTGTTACTCTATTAAGGTCTTGTAGTCTTCGAAAGCAACTATTTAATAAGGGTAAAATGTGGTTGTGGGGAACTTTTTTTTGCTTAGAATTTTTAAAATCACAACATATAATATGAGACGAAAAATGTATATATTTTCATTTCATTAAATCAATTAACTATAGTAAATTGTAATGACTTAACGTAAAGTGAATAAATATTTATTTTAAAGAATTAATATAAATACATAATTCAATACACCTTTTTACACAATATTATATTTCTCAGTAAATATTATCAATTGATTTTACTTGGACAAGAATAACTCCACTCCAAATTAGAGATCAATAAATAATAGTAATACAAAAACTATGCAAATAAAACTTTAAAAAATCCTTACACTTAATTTATATAATTATAAAATAATATTTTATTTGTATTATAAAAAATAAAAATCAAATTTTGCCATAAATAAGTTTATGGTAAAATATATTTTCTAAAAATATCCATATATTCCAATTACAACAAAACTATAATTAAGGCGCATTTGACGGCTTGATAATATCCACGTGGCAGCCGCCGGTCGGCGAATAATTTGATCGGTCGTAACACGACTGGCCCGCGCTTTCACTTTCTAATATTTTATTTTAAACTAATTTAATATATTATAAATAACATATTATTAATTTATTTTTCAAAATTAACATATTATATTTGCTATAATTTTTTTTAACTATAATTGAATGTCAACTTAACATGGTAAATGGATAAAAGCTCACTTGTATTTGTATCAAGTTAATAAATATAAGATATCATTTATTATTTATCATGGCTGAGATCAATTTACATATATCTTAATTAATTTTATGAAATATTTATCATTTTTTATTAGTAATTGATATCGAAGAATTTTATCCATCTAAACTAGAATAGATATAAGAAAATTACCAACGTTCAGTTCACACTCTTAAGTGTTTATCATAAATGTATGATATGTTTTTGCACATACATTTATCTAACTTAAAGCTAGTTAGCTAATTCATATCTTCACGATAAAAAATTTAACCTCACTGAATATTTATATCAAAGGAATTGTTGTGTGACATTATATTATATTTATATATCGTTACTTGATCATAAATTAATTAATTTATATTTTACTAAATTAATTTTTTAAATCATTAAGTTGAATCAGTTTTATATAAACATTCATATGAATAAATATTTACCTATTTTTACTTTATTAAGCTACTAATCCTAATAAACTAAATTAATTTGACAAAAACGCCATTGTACCAATAACTTTTTATCCATTAAATGCACTATATTTAATGTTTTTTTTATTGTTCTTCTAGATTATTCCAACTGGAATGTCTAATTTGGTGTACTACACGTTAATTTTATTTATTTTTCTCAATAAAATTCAAATACTTTATAATTAAGCATAATACATTAAAATGTCATTTAATTTGACATATCAACTTATATTTATGACATTAAATTTGAGTATGCATAAATAAACATTTAATCAAAATTAGATAACTAGATTCACATCTCCTACCTAGTCTTCTACGTAACAATTCACGTGAGATACACTCGAACTGATTTATATATGTATTTAGTTTATATCAAACCATATTAACATATCAATGATTAACTAATTTTGATGATGAAAATACATACCAACTACTATTATTAAGTAATAAAAATCTATCTACAAATACATATAATAAATCTATTGATTTGATATAAATATACACGTAAGTTTTTACTTTTCACACATTCTTAGTAGTTAGTAGTAGTACTAAATAATCACTCAATAGCCTATATATTGATGTGAGTGACTAAAATCTTGCTGGAATATAAATATAGCTTAGGTTAAAGTAAATGATTAGTGTGACAGTAATTGGGTTTTAGTTTAATTAGTCAATGATTAGTTAACGTGTAGTTTTATTTTTTTTTATTTACACATATAGTATATTTGTTTTAGTGTTGAAGATTGTCCTTAAATTTAAAGTAAAATGGCAAAAAACAGCTGGATGCATGGAAACACCACCAAACATATAATTATAATTAACGCGTTTTTAAAAATTAAGATATAATAAATCATCCAATTAGTAAAAATAATAATAATAATTTAACCATCCACATAAATAGCTGGTTTCAGAAAACTTCAAGATTTTTCTAAATATTTTTTTCTTCAAAATATAGTCAAACTACTCAATATTGGATGTTAGAATAGGAGTGATTTTTCGATAAATGATGTTTAATTAATCCACCTTAATCAGATGTAATATTAGATTTCGTGATATGAGGGATTTTGTCCCACATTATGGGAAAGAAACTAAAAAACTTTTTGGACTTATATAAAAAGACGTCATTGATTTTTACACTAATTAACTTGAATAATTTGGGCAAAAAAGTAAATTTTTGTGTTGTCGACCGCTGCTTATTATTCGGTTTGATTTTACCACTTCAGCTTCGACTTCGAATTCACCTGACCTTATATTTAAACATCAATTTCGAGATCTTTTTCTTTTCTGAAACTCTTTTTCGCATTATTTTCAAAAAGAAATAAAAATTATCATCGATTTTATGGTTCGAATTTTGCTGAAATTAGAAGTATTGTTGTTAACATGTCAATAAAGACCAACAAATAAAGTAGTATAAGTTACGCACGATTTTATTATTCAACGGTAGGAATTATAGACCTATTCTTACGTTAACGTTATGATATATATTATATTATATCCTGTCTATAAACAATTTTATTGACTTTTAAATGTAGGTGAATTTTATATTTATATATATATTTGATGCATTATTTTATTTAATAAAGTAAAAAAAAAAAAAACAAAGAACATGTCGTTGAAGGCAAAATTGCATGAATAATATTGTCAAATGACAACTAGTTGCCAGAAATAATTTGGAATGGCCTGCAAATGAAGAATATTATGCATGCATGGTCAGCAAATATTTGTAGTGATAATAATTTATTTTATTTATTTTTTGGAATAATTTTTTAATTTATTTGAAAATTAGAGTTTGGCCAAGAAAAAACCAAATCTTAATTAAGTTGTATTTGAATTTAGAAGATAACTATAATCTGTTTTCCAATTACTTATTATTATTTTTTTCATCTTAAAGTTATATTTAAGTACAATATTTAAGAATGAACATTATTCTTATATTATGTGCAAAAAGTATAATCAAATGCAATTTCTATCAAGGCATAATGTATAAATATGACTTAACTTGGTATCAACCATGAACTACTATTTATGTTCTCCTACTATATATGTGTGCATAAGTAACATTTAAACTTATATAAAATTGAACAAATAGACGTATGCGTCTTATGGCATAATATGCATACAAGACACGACACAAATCAGTTCAAGCGTATCTAATGCGAATTGTTATATTAGACATATGTATCTATAATCTACTTGTTCAATTTTATATAAATTTTAAGTATCTATTTATAAACACTCAAAATTTAAAAATATAAATATTAGTTAAATTCAAATTAAAAACACATGTTTATATATTACGTCAATCTATAGATGCGCACAACTTAAACTCAAACACAAATGTTGCACTTCGTTGGTGAACTCTTGTTTGTTTGGACTGCCGTGTTTGACCTTTTATTTTTATATTACTTCCTACGATTTAATTTATTTTATCTGATTTCAATTTGATACGTAATTTTAAAAAATAAAGAAGGTTTTAAAAATTTTTAATATTAAATTAAAAATATATAGAATGTATTAAAGTATTTTTTTTTTAATTTTATGATCTTACACATATTATGTGAAAATTATAATTAAAGAATTATCAAACATAAAAAAAGACATTCATTTTTAGCGAACAAAAAAAAAAGACAAATAAATTGAAACAAATAAAGTAATTAATTTATGTTTTCACTTATAAAGTTGCTTATAAAAAAGTTACAATTTTAGTATTAATAAGTTTGAATTTGATAAACTAAAAAATATGGTTACTTACGCCAACTAGTTAATTAGAGCACACTAATATAAGCATAAAACTACACTATTAGTTAGTACTTCACGTTTCAAACATTTTTATAAATAACGATATCGTTTGTTTGGATATATATCACATCAAAATAACATATCTTTTTATTTCAAAATTCTGCTGAAAAATCTTTTGATGTGGTATATATGAAGAATAAAATTATCATACCCAATAAAAATGAATTACAGATATTTAAACGACAATAAAAATCCCTGATTTAACAGTTTTATGTCAAAACTATATTATATGAAACTTCGTAATATAATACTAATAATATGGATATGATAGGCTGGAATCACAATGACAGAAAATGACACCTCTCAACAAGTCTTTATGGGCATAAAAAAACAAAAATTAAAATTTTAAAAATGAATTATCACCTTTAATTTAATTTTTTACGCAATCTTACTTACTTGTCATGCAAATTCAAAATAGAGTAAACAATACACTAATTATTATTCCTTATTAGTAATTTTACTTATCAATGGTGCGTGTAGATTTTTATCCTCCGGGTATATTTGTTTTGTTTATTATAATTTTGTCGTTATATTTTTCTTGCATTGAAAATATATTTTTGAGTCGAGATCTGTCAGAAATAACATCTATATTCTATATTAATAGTGTTTATTTGCACTTTTGTCTCTATTTGTACTGGTCTTTAGTTTAATTTTTATCTTTTGGGGTAAATAGCTTTTTGTGTAGTGGCATAATAAATTTATATTTTTGCATTATAATATTCTACAAGTTATATCTTGCGTCCTTAAAAAACTTATATCCTACAAGACATAAGATCAATTTTTAAAGATAATAAGTAAAGATCAAATCGTGCCATTAGTTCCAGAGGTAAGGTGTGTTGTTAATTGTTATGCTGTTTGTTACGAATATTAATTAATTATAGGAAAAACGTAACTTTCATTAGGTAAACAAAATAAAATTGGAAAAAATAAGAAGAAGATTTCAAAAGAACAAGTCATGTTCGACCTGAAATACGGGGAACAAAACAAATAAGAAAATAAAAACTTTGGTCCAATTTCAATTAATTAAGAACAAATTAAAATAGAAAAACTGTATCTAAGGTCCTTTTTTTTTTTTGCACCTAAACCTACGTTTGATCTACCTTGTTTATATTTTTTAGTAAATCTTATAAATGATATTTTAAAAACTCTACACTATTATTATTTAATAATAATGATAGTATAAAAAAAACTCTTCTAATTTGTGAAAATTAAATAAATTATTTAATAATAATGATAGTATAAAAAAAACTCTTCTAATTTGTGAAAATTAAATAAATAAATAAAATAAAATATCTATTTTGATATAAAGACGGAATAAAATGAAATGGAAATATTACCTAACCGACAATTGCGGAATTGGCTGTAAAAGATTAAATCTATTTCTGGTTTTAAAGAAATAAATGACATTATTAAATTGACCTTAGAAAAGGATAAAGTTGTGTGGCCAAAAACATAATAATAGAAGAATTTAACTATCATAATTTGGTCAAAATATTGTCATTATTTTTTGTTGGAAAGAAAAACCATGTGAATGACAGCGTGATTATAGGAGCTTTGATTAGAAAATAATATTAATGCAGTAACAAATTTTCCTTCCCACCTCATACCTATTAGCCTATTTCTCTACTAAGCTAATTCATAATTTGAAATTTACGAATTCTGATAACTCATCGCTTGTTATAAAAAGTTTAAGACATGAGAAATATATTGATCATATTTAAAATTTATTAGTAATATATTTTATTTAGATATTTAAATTATGATGAATGTCAATTAGATACATTCTGTTTAAATTTTGAAAAAAATTATGTATGTATTCTTAAGCGTTCAATACGTACATAAGTTAATCATTTAAAATATGTCGCATTTATAATTATACATATGTAATTCGACTTGAACATGTGTGATCTTTTACGACTTAGTGAGATTAATACATATAATTAATGAGATGAAATATCTTTAAGTGGTTGACATTTCTATGTAATGGATGCTTCAAAACATACATATAAGATTGTAGGTTCCACTTGTAAATTAATATGGTGAGTTTTCTGTTATTTTACTTCAATTTTACTCAAAAATGTTTTTTTTTAAATAATTATATTTTTTTAAAAGATACCTTTGATTTCTGTTTCATTCTATACATGGCCCAACAGAAAAAAAAACCCGCTTTTATTGGGCTTTGTGCAATTTTGGCCCAATCCAAGAATGATGGACATGATGGCTGATACATTTTGCAGAGATCCACCATGCAAAACACCTGCGTGGGTGAGCCAGTCCGTCTAGTAATTGATTATGTATTCAACGTAGATTATTTCGTCCGAACTTTATAATTCATATGTCCTAATAGTGTTCAAAGTCTAATATTCTTGCAAGCTTTAGATTTTTTCTATTTTGAGAAAGAGGTTATCAAGCAAGTGAATTTGTACTCGCCTTTTCTGTTCCTGTTGTTCTTGTATCGAAATTGAAACAAGCTCTTTTTTAGTAATTTTGATAATGATTTGAAAATTCATTCAACGGAGAAGAGTGTTTTAGTTGCCAATACCAAGATTTAATGAATAATTCCACCCAATAACAACAAAAAAAGAAGTTTGACACTAGTCAAAAGAGAAAGCAAAGAGAAATTTTACTCTGAAAAAGAAGAAGAAGAGACATTTAAATGAAGGACCCTCGGGCAAGCCTAATTCAAGAGATGAAAATGGTCCAAATCATATAAAAAGACCGTCTATTTTATTTCGTATTCACTATGAATGTGAAACTTCTTGATGAGATCCATATAAAATTTAAACATATTTAACTCATATACTTCAAATTTTATTTACTTTAGAGGTGATGTCATGATGACAAATAACATATAAACTATTTGTACCATTTCAATTTGATTATCTTCTTTTTTAGTCCGATTAATAAAGAATACTATCTCTTTTCCCTTTTGATAATTTTTTAATGTAAAAGGCTCGAAAATATCATTGAACTTTGAGAAAATTCATCTATGTCATCCGTTAAAAGTTTGGCTCATCAATGACATTTTCGTTTGAGTAAAGACTCCTCTATGCCATTATTCATCAAATAAAAGCCATTTTGATTTTGTAAACCATTTCTACACGTGGTCAATTATGATTCGACCATGTCATTAATTAAATCATTTTTTAAAAGAAAAAAAGACTCAAATATGCAATCAAACTTTGAGAAAAAGCATATCTATGCTATCAGTTAAAAGTTTGATTCATCTACGTCATTTCAGTTAAAAATAATGGCATGGATAAACTTTTTTTTCTCAAATGAAAATGACATAGATGAGCCTTTTCTCAAAACTCAATGACATATTTAAGCTTTTTCCCTTTTTTTAATCCTAACTTTTCACATGAAATATTTAAAATCATTAAATTAAAAATATTTTAACATATTTTACGTTACCATTTAAGACCATAACAAATTATATATGTATTTTTTTATTTTCTTTTCTAAAACTCCGTCGAACTAAAATAAGGAAGGTGCCATGTTATGCTTATTGCTATTGGTATCCAGCTATGAAAGCCATTCAATTAGAATTTACTCAAAAAAATCAGCGGCCACAGCTGCTAGATTTGGCCGAGTTTTCGTGTATCAAATGACTCACCTATGACTTGTTTGACAAAATTCCCCTGAGAGAAAAAAATTATTGTGTTTACCCTTTTTCCTTCCATCTCTGTTCATTTCTTGAGGGAGAGAGGGGAAGAAGAAACAGAAAAGAAATGCAGAAGACAAGGGATCAACGTTCAAGATCTTCCAGACCCATAACCATTCATGGGTTAGCACAATCTGGGGATGTTGTTGCCTTTAAAAAGTTGCTTAATGACAACCCTTTTCTTCTTAATGAACGCAACCCTGTTGTAAGATCTCTTTCTTGCTCTCTTTGGCTTTATGTATTAGTTCTAATATTTTGCTATATGTATATAAAGGTGGTTTCTTTTTATCTGTTTGAGCTTTGGTGGACAGAGTGAATCAAGTAGCTTTTGCACATACCCTGTTTATGTGTTAAAAAATCACGAAATGTTTATAAATATTTGATTTTGAGCCCGGTTATTGAATTGTATATTAGTTTTGGGTTGCTATAGGCTATAGGAACCATAAACTTTAAATCTTGGATTCGCCTCTAACTAGCATGTACCCCGTGGAATTAGTTGAGGTGCGGAAGATGGCCTGGACACGGCGATTATAGGAATAAGAATATTTGTAGGCTTTATGTATGTAAAGATGTTAGGATAAAGAAATGTGTCTTAAAAGAAGCCAATTTTGCACAAAGGAAATGTGTATAAAAGAACCCCTTAGTTATAGGATAATGCAATTATGAATACCGTGTCTTCTGAGGAAATTCCAGTTGAATATCGAGAGTATGTTGTAGAAATCCTCTGTGTTATGCTTTATGTATGCAATTGGGAGCTCCAACCCCCAACAATTTGGGACAAGTTTAATAGTGACAACAATGATTAAATAGAGGTTAGATGTTAACATATGCTTAAAAACATTCGAGTGATAGGATTATCCTTATGCATCTTCCGCTTTATTGGCTATTAAGAAAGAGGAAGATGCATAAGATATCCTTATCGTTCCCACATGCACAGCCATAGACAAAATCAGTTTGCCAGTGTTATACATCTATATTGGTTATTGGATTTTAAAAAGCTTTTTTTTTTGCTTGTATGTTCTGTTGAAAATGAAAACGTGCATGCTAATACATAATAACACAGTTGCTTTGGTAAATGGGTGGGATGGAGCTTAGCTAAATGGTTATTTGATTGCCAATTCAATAGAGTTAATTGTACTATGCTAGTGTAATTTTGACTGCAGGTATGGAATCTCATGGTCAAATGCTGATATATAGCTTCTTATTTGGAGTTATCTCATGCCCTTTATTGTTTCATGATATTGATTTTTTACTTAGATATGGAGTTAAATTTGAGGTTGATACAAGTAGTCGCTGGGGTTATGGTGCCTTTGATTTTTCTTGCTTTTAAGTTCCATTACGAAGTTCCTAAAGGGAGGGAATGAAACAGGGTACTGATAGTTTTGTTTAAGTTTGAAAGAGCTGGCTACTGATCATGTTTACCTGGTCATAGTCTTGTGAAAGCTAGACTAGATGGTTGCTTGTGAAAAGTATTTTATTTAATATTGTTAGCTACTTTTCTGGATGCAGATGGTGCAGACGCCTCTTCATGTTGCTGCTGGTTACAACAATGTCGAAATACTCAAGTTTTTGCTCAGTTGGCCGGGCCCAGAGAAGGTAGAGCTGGAAGCCAAGAACATGGTACGTGAAGGAATCGACCAATTGCATACGGTTGCATTTTCTTTTGGAGCTGACTGGACTTTTTCACTCTTGTAACGTCTTGCTTTCTTGTTTTCTGGGGTTAATATTCTGTGCATTGCAGTATGGAGAGACACCATTGCACATGGCAGCCAAGAATGGTTGTAATGAAACAGCAAAGATGCTTCTTGCTCATGGTGCTCTTGTCGAAGCCAGAGCCAATGTGTGTATGTTTACCTCTTCAGTTGTGATTGGACCATGAACACGTGCTTCTCGATTTGTTCTAATTTTCATTTTCATGTGGCTTTTTGCAGAATGGGATGACTCCGCTGCACCTTGCTGTTTGGCACTCACTACGAGCCGAAGATTATTCAACAGTAAAGACATTGTTGGAGTATAACGCGGATTGTAGTGCTGAAGACGATGTACGATAGATTCCATTTATTAAAAACATCCTGTTCCTTTTCTGGTCATTGCTAATTATGAAATATATGAAGTGCAGGAGGGAAAGACTCCTATAAATCATCTCTCTCAAGGCCCTGGAAATGAAAAATTGCGCGAACTTCTCCACCAGTATCTTGATGAACAAAGAAAACGTAAAGCCATTGAAGCATGTAGCCAGACCAAAGCTAAAATGGATGAACTTGAAAGCGAATTATCTAAAATAGTAGGGCTAGACGAACTTAAACTGCAACTCCGCAAATGGGCAAAGGGGATGCTCTTGGATGAGAGGCGTAAGGCCCTAGGGCTTAAAGTTGGTGCAAGAAGACCACCCCATATGGCTTTCCTTGGTAACCCTGGAACAGGTAATCAAGTCTATATTACAATTTATGAAGAAAACATCTTTAGTGATATGTTCTATCATCAATCATCAGAATTTTAACTATTTTTTCCAATACGGCATCGTACAATGTTTCACCTGGTCTATTTATTGAAAGGGTGGGGCCAATTATTAATGGAATTCCTTGTCTGCTCTCTGTAAAATACTCGCATAGTTATTAAAGAGAAGCAAAAAGATGAGGTGAAAAACTTAAAGAAATAAAGAGCATACCTGGTAGCTCCTGGTTACGTCAGGGATACTGTTGAATGTAGGATGTGTTACATCTTCTTTTACCTTTTGGTGTATGCCTGGCCAACTTATGTGTTTGCTGAATATCTTCTAGGTTGATTTATAATATTTTGTGATTGTACTATTACAGGAAAAACTATGGTTGCTCGAATTCTTGGAAAATTGCTTCATATGGTGGGGATTCTTCACACCAACAAGGTGACAGAGGTGCAGAGAACCGATCTGGTTGGTGAATTTGTTGGTCATACAGGGCCAAAGACAAGGAGAAAGGTAAGCTTTCCGTGACTCTTGAAATTCTTGCACATTTTCCCATAAATATTTTATCTTCTAGCTCACCAAGTCTTGGGCAAATATGCAGATCCAAGAAGCTGAAGGGGGGATTCTTTTTGTTGATGAAGCCTATCGATTAATACCTATGCAGAAGTCGGATGACAAGGACTATGGTTTGGAAGCACTAGAGGAGATAATGTCTGTTATGGACTGCGGGAAAATTGTAGTAATTTTTGCAGGTTACAGTGAACCAATGAAGCGCGTTATCACTTCTAATGAAGGTTTCTGTAGAAGAGTAACAAAGTTTTTCCATTTTGACAACTTTAGCTCTGAAGACCTTGCCACAATTCTTCATCTTAAAATGACCAATCAAGCTGATTGTAGCTTGCTATATGGATTTAAGTTGCATCCTTCATGTAGTGTTGATGCTGTTGCAGCACTTATCAAGGAAGAAACCTCTGAAAAACAGCGCAAGGAGATGAATGGAGGTCTGGTTGATCCATTGCTAGTTAATGCAAGAGAGAATTTGGATCTGAGACTCAGTTTTGACTGTATAGACTCAGATGAACTACTAACGATTACTCCAGAGGATTTAAAAGCTGGTCTTCAATTGTTATCGCAAACAGGAGTAGCTTAGTCCTGACTTCTCTCCGAGCCAAACGGGTTGCCACAGAAGTTATACATTTTTTTGTGGGAAGGAAGTTGTAGAGATTCTCATATATCTGACCTCGGAATGGATATTAGCTAGAGGTAGATTATCTCAGGCCTGCAGCTCTGTCTGTTCTCCATGGATACTTGCTCATGAATTTCTCTTCTTTTTTCGCATATTGCAACCTTGAAATAGCTTGTTCATTGCATTTATTCTTGCTTTTAAATATCCATTTAAATTATTTATTATACTTGGGATATTCTTCATGTTGTTTTTATAGGTTGGATGAAAATTGTTGTACTGAACTGCTACAAAAAATTGTATCTTTGTTATGTTAAGAAGTGTAGTTTTTGGGGTTCCTTCTAGTACTCCATTTTGTCAATTTTTTGTTATATTAATTCTGTAAATTGAGCTGAGCTTCGGAAACAGTTTCTCTACCTATACAAGGTAGGGGTAAGGTCTTTGTAGACACCACTCTCTTCGAATCATTGGATGTTGATTCTCTAAATATTTCATCACACAGTGAGAATTATACTTCGAGGATCCTATAAATTCTTAGTCAGAGAACACTTTAATAACGCCTTAATTCTAAGAAAGTTGGAATCAACTATATGAATTTTCACTATCTATGTCGACTCAACTAAGCTCTTGTATCATTTCAATTTGATAAATAATTTGTTTCTCAGGCACTAGAAGCTCTTTACGTTTTTTCTGCATATAAATTTCTAACAAACTTAAAAGATTCCTATCAAACATTAGACATCATTTCTTAGTTAGCATTTAGCAACATCAAAAACATGTACGCATACTTTATTTCTACCTATTAAATATAGAGAAGTTGTTTTCAATAGATTCTCACCTCTAATGAAATGTTTTCGAGAAGTTTGAAAAGGAAATATATAAATGAGAACAATAACAACAACGAAATAATATGAAATGAAGAGCAATACTTAACACAATAATGATAATCGAAGAAAAAATACAAGTTCTTTACAAATCAATCTAGTTTCAACTTGTGAATAGATAAGACATTCAAGTGTGATCGAATTGATTGAACAAGTAATCTTTCAAATAAAGTATTTTAGGTTTGAAACTCTCTACATATTTTGGATAGCGACCGCAGTTTCCCAAAAAAATCATAAATAAGCTTCGACTTTGCGTGCAAAATAGCCACAAGCAAACCAGAAAGCAACCAAACTAACAGATTTTTATACCTCTTTTAACAATTTTTTCATCACTCCATTTCTCTTTACCATATCTTCTTCTCTCTTTTCTCTCTCTAAAAGAGAAAGAGCTATGGTTCATCGCTCTCTGTCTCTACTCTCTTCAACATCTCCATCTTCAATTCCTTCAAATTTCAACTCCGATTCACCTTCCCCGTCGTTTTCCTTCCGGCGAATTCCTCGTTTTCCGAAGCTCAACGTCTTCTCGAGGCAGCTATTGATTGATAACAACAACAATGACTCGCCGGAGCAATTCCTGCAGAATAATTCGATTGCTGATTTCATGAGGTTTAAAAAAGGAACCAGCTCTGATGATAGCGTTAGCACAGCTGAATTGCAAACCGCCGTCGTTACTTACCGGAAGAAGTTCCCTTGGTCTCTTCTTCAACCTTTTCTCAAGGTTAAAATTCACTCACTTAACTTAACATTCTGAGATAATGTGTTTATGTGTATTATAATATATACTAGGCATATTCCATTTAGGCACTTGAACTAAGAGTGTTTTAATTGAACGTGCAATTCCTAATAAAGTATTCCAATTAAACACTTCCTATTCAAATTTTAGAATTCCTTTTTGTGTGTGTTTCTCATTGTATATCAGGTAGTTATGTTAACCACATTAAATATGTCACTTCGTGTAAGTATACGCATTCACTTCAATAAGACTTAAAATCCTAGGCATTTTTACTTGAGGTTGATGCTTATAATCAAAGGAGATTAACATATTTTATGAGGTTAACTTAACTATCTAATAGACGAATGGAAATTCGCGGAAGTTTTTTAAAAATTAGAATTGAAAGTGTTAGTGAGGTGTTTAATTGGAACAAGACTTAGTTGAGTGTCAAAATGGAATATCCTGACAAGTTTTAGGGGCAGGCTATGTAAACACACATAGGTTTACGTTGGAATTAGATGTGAGTCTTATTAGCGAAATGATTCAATGTTGTTCTACATTGTGGAAGTTCAACTTCTGAAGTTTGATTGTGATTTCGACATTCTGATTGTGTAGGTTGATTTGGTGTCAACAATACACATTGCTGATAAAGAGTAAGTTCAATCTCTCAGAATCCAGAAAAATGTTATGGATGTTACATTGATAAAAAGTGAGATTATTTATGTTATTCGCTACATTATAGAGATCTAGATTGATTAAATATGAATTCATCATCAATTAGTTGCAGAAGTTAAGATTATCTTGTCTTGTGATGGGCGCCCTTGAACATGGTAGCATCTATGTTTTATGTGAAACGCCAAACAAAATAGCAACTTTTTGTAAAGGTTGACACACAAGACATGTGAGGAATTAGAAATGTATATGAAAAACTAGTTGTGAGGCTGTATAACTCAGTTTGTATGAATGAAAAGTAATTGATTGGATAATGTTGCACATTTTTTGTTGTTACTCTCAAATGGTAATGGATAGTATCCATGCCAAAGTGGTAATTGTGTTCCCTTATATTTTAAGATTTATGCTATGCATTTAGTGACTTTAATATGGAGGTGAATTTGTGAAGATTCTGTTTGTTAAATTTACTTGTCCCATCGTTTGATCATTTGGTGAACTGAGTGCCAAAAGATATCCGTATTCCCCTTTTAAGATTGTTATGTGGATAACAAAGAAGCCATGACTTGATCTAGAGCCAACTTTTCTCTTTGAGCTTTTAGGTTTATCTCATCGCCTGTTAAGACTTGCAATTATTATGGCTGTACCACTATGAACTGATGCATTTGGAGGTCTACATAGTACATGAAAAGCCTATCTCAAATGACAATTCTCTTAATTTGGAAGAGCTCTGATTTATATTCTATTGAAATCTGGCCAGAAGGAGCTTTTTTGCTTCTTCTTCATACATTAGATCCTTCAATGTAGGAAGTGGGATATCAGATTTATTGGGGCCTTAAAGAAGAATGTTTAGTTACAACTACAACTATTCATACTGGGAATTTTGCCCTACTTGTCTTTTTCCTAAAAACATCATCTCAAACAACATTCACTAATTCCATAAGAGCTCTGCTCTATGTTCTATTGAAATCTGTCCAAGAGGAATTTTTCTCGCTTCCTCTTCCTACTTTAGATCCTTGAATGTAGGAAATCAGATATCAGATTTCTTGGGGTCTTAAAGAAGGATGGCTAGTTACAACTACAATTATTCATACTAGGAATTTTGGTGCTACTGGTCTTTGTCCTTCTACTTAGATATTTGGATGTTTCTGAAAAATAATATATGTTCTTTGTACGTATTTTAGAATGTAATTATTTCTAATCTTGTCTAACAATCATGTGACCACACATCCATCTTAACGTATGCATTTCGCGACACTCATCTTGTGGATATGTTGGACCTTAGAGGTCCATCATTTACTCCCTTATAACATTTACTGGTCTGAAAAAAAGTTCTATAGAAATTGTCTTCCATTTTTGTAGTTGTCCTAGTATGACATATCACTCCAGTAGTACTCACTCAGCGAAGAAACAGACACTCTAGTTGCACTTCTCCTTTTCAACTGTCCTATTTTACTTTTCTGTGCCACATTTTCATCGATTTTACCATTTTCTTGGAGCATTAAATCTAGACATAAGAAGTTTTCGCATTTTGTCACTGTAATCTCATCTCAACTCTACTCTTATGTTGGCGAAACTTGCATTGTATATTTTCTGTCTTGTACTTATTTTTAAAGCTCTTATTTTGTTGAGTGTTCTTTCGTAGTTTGAGCTTTTGGTTGATGACCTCGCTTGTTTCGTCCATTGGCACATATTGTCTGCACATAGCATACACATTCTTGTATACTGTTAGTTACTTCATCTGTAGTTAGGGTAGACTAATACATATTTTATGCAAATCCCTTGTGTAAACTGAGGGTTGTATGAAAGTTGTTTGTATCCTATAAGCATTTTCACACCTGTGATGCTCTGCCACAATATATTTGTGATATCTATATATTTGATATGGATTCTTCCTTCTCCAACACACACATACATTCATTGACACTCCATATTTCAATTTCTCGAGGTTAATGAATATCATGTGTAGATCATTCTTTGTCTACGTATAAATTCCCATCATTCTTCTTAGTCATAAATGCTTTTGTCAAATTGAAAATCATCCTTTCCTTGTTATAGATGCAAATCATGAATTGCTAACTTCTTCCACTAAAATTTCTAATTGCAAGGGGTCTCTGTTGTTGGAATAAGTATGTTCCCGAAGAGTTGTTTTATTGGTATTTCCAGTGTCGCAATTTTATCATACTTTCTAACTTCTTGAGCCAATAGTTTTTCATTTTATTGTTTCCCTGCAAAACTGTGGTTAGCAATTGGGTAATTAGTGTCAGTTGAAGAATCATTCTAAGGTCGGGTGCTCAACAATATCAAAATATAACACTACTTTCAACTTTGGGCTACTAATCTATGATCTGTCTGTTCATCAGAAGTTGGTAGAAGTGATCATTGTTTCGATAATTAGATAATAGTTCCATACCTTCATGAATCAGTTTTTGTATAGAGTCTGATTGCTTATCTATCATAGCTTCTATCTTGATTCTATCTCATTATCATGGTTATTTAATTTTTGTCCCATAATGTTTTATCTGATATCTTGATGTGTATCCTGATGTCAAGTATGGTCCATGGGACACATCTTACTAACCTGCTATTTCCGTATCATTCTTTTCTGATCTTGTCTGACAGAACAGTTGAACTTGGATTGATATTGTATTTGCAGGTACTTCGCATCCCTACAAAAGGAACTTGAACCATATGATTGCATTCTCTATGAGATGGTAGCGAGCAGAGAAAGTTTAGACAGTAGAAAAAGTTCTATTTCTAGGAAGAAACTAAAAAGTTCAAGATCACGGGGTTTTAATATTATAGGATTCATCCAACGGCAGATGGCAAGATTTCTCACCCTTGATTTCCAACTAGATTGTCTCGACTATGAGAGTGAGAATTGGTATCATGCAGATCTTGATTTTGAGACCTTCAAGTTACTCCAGGTACTCTATGTGATAACTTTGCTGCTAAGTCTGTTACTTGTTAAATAATTGCTGATTATTCAGGATGTTCATACACTTGTAGCCTCTCTCTCACTTCCCTTAGTTCATTTCATGTCCATTTGAGCACATGGCACTTGATTTATGTGTATTTCTATGGTACGGATTGAAAGTTGATTTATATGTATGTACCTACGGTGCTTGTATGAATATATTGTTTGTAATTTTGTATGTCAGACCAACATTTCTAGTTTTCTCTTTTTTGACATGCCATTTTTATCTTTCTTTTGTCAGTTTTTTCTAGTGCAAGTATATATTAATTCTCTATCCACACAACCGGATGATCTCACCATGTCATATATAATCCTTTCAGACTGAAAGAGGCGAGAGCTTCTTCACATTTGCCAGAGATATGACACTTAGATCAACAAAAGCACTCGTGCAACCTACAATCCCAGATGATCTTGGCCCTTGGAGATCCAAACTTCTATGGGCTTCTCGGGTGCTGCCAATGCCTCTTGTTGGACTTCTTATCATTGGAGGTGTTTGTACGGATGTGAAAAGCCAACCATCTGAATATCCTGAACTAGAAGCCTTGTCTAGACTTGATTTTGGTGCTGCAATGAAGGTCTTCCTGGCAAAGCGACTAACATCCGAGTAAGTTTATTTTGGGCAGTCAAAATTTTAGTTTTGGGTTGCAGCTGTCTGGAATAATTTTATTGTTCTCTCTTCTTTATCCAATGAGAATCAGAAATGACATAAAGAACGCACCTCCATGAAAAATGCAAAAAGAAGATGCAATGGGACTCTTTAACAAACACCCTCCTCCCTCCATAGCACATGTAATTCATGAATGCAAACTCAGATCCTACAGTCTATAGGTTTTTGCATCGACGAAAAGAATAACTCTCCAGATAATCACTTTGCTCTATGCTAATTTTTGTTTACCTTTTCCTTGTCTAGTAATGCTTACAATTTTTTGTTGTTTCTTGTCTTCATTTAAGATCAAAGCTTCTTTTGTTCATGCTGGGTACTCCCTCTCTTCATTTACAAAGGTAGTTACGCCTTCCCATTATACCTGTAGATTCACACAGGTCACAACTGATGTAGAGGCGGAATCTGTTATCATCGGGGAGAGAAACAAAGCTGCATTAGAAGCACTTCAAAGAGCCATGAACGAGGGTCATAATAAGATTGCTATCCTTTATGGTGGTGGGCACATGCCAGATTTGGGACGGAGGCTACGAGAAGAATTTGACCTTGTCCCTTCTGAAGTACAGTGGATAACTGCCTGGTCCATCACGAACCGCAACCTAACAACCAATTCACTTCCTTTGTTGAAACAAATGGCAGAAGTCTCAGGTTGGCCTCTAAATCGATATCAGACTTTAGCTCTGCTAATTTTCTCTTCTGTTCTTGCATTGGATCTTTGGTTTTGGGAACTCTTCTTTGGTACTACAGCTAATTGGGTTTCCCAAGTTGCATCAGACATTTCTCAATATGTTCATATGTAGAATTAATGTAATTAAATTTATTGAAACAATTGGGTCAATGAAGCCTTGCGTACATATTTCTGGATTCTATAGTTAATTATATTCTAGAACAGTGCTTTTCTCTTGGAGATTCTTGTTATTATAAGGTTATATATCCTTCATTTTACATAAAGGACTTGGGGTGGTTCATTTGTGTTCTTGGCCTTCATAACTAACACTAGTTTGGACATATGATCGAAATGAAAAAGTCCTGAAGATTGAATGTCATGAAAATGTTTTTTTTTGGTTTTCCCACCTGGTGTCCGGTACCTGCTTAAGGTGCTCGATTTAATCTGGATTCGCACAGAAAAGTCCCAATGATCAAATGCTTTCTACCAGAAGGGACTTCATTTCTCTGACTCCAGCCCGAGACATCTGGTTATGATTGTACAAGAACCCTTCAAGTTGTTCATATTCAATATCTTTGTACGCTGAAATCTTGCAGAGCCTACAGGGTAGAGGAAGATCAAAGAATCGCTATTCAGTGAATTCGTTCCCGAGCCTTGTACAAAACGGCCAAACACAAAATGTCTAACGAGCGGTATAAGCTGTCGTTTAATCAGTAAGAAAGGTAACTGGTAAAAGATGTTTTTGAAACAACTTAAATCAAAGTTGCATACTTAAAACAGAAAAACCACACTAAAAACTTCCACAGGCAATAGCCCTCCCACGGCTTTAGTTGGTAAAAATGTAGCCAACGATATATGGGTCAAGTGCATGTCACAAGTTCAAGTCTCGAAACAAACAAGGTAGTTAAGTGGATAAAGATAGGAGGATGAACTCATTATCCATTGAGTTTCGAACCTTGTGTCACTATCCTTTAAAGATTTCTTGATTATTAAAGAGAACATAATTCTACATACAAAAACTACAACTTGTAATGTGTGGGTTAGGCGCTCACAAATTCAAACCATATTTAGCTGGAGAATAATCTAGGAGTGGAATCATTTATCATCTAGTTTCGAACTTTGTGTCACTTCGAGAATTTTTTGTTTTTAAGAAATAAAAAAGAAGAAGAAATATGAATCATATATGATATGCCATTACCTAATTAACAAATCGTCGCTTTGGCCGAGTGGTTAAGGCGTGTGCCTGCTAAGTACATGGGGTTTCCCCGCGAGAGTTCGAATCTCTCAGGCGACGATTTTTTTTTGGATCGCGCACTGCAGGGTCTATTTGGGGTGGTGCTCATAATAAGATTTTTTCTATATTCAGGGCTCGAATATGAGAGCTTTGGTTAAGGATGGAACAGTCTCACCGCTACACCATAACCCATTCTGAGAGCTTTGGTTAAGGATGAAGCAGTCTCACCGCTACACCATAACCCATATTGGTAAGTACAAGTATACGATTGATACCATCATAGGTTGTGGTAGAGTAATAAGTAATATCACATGGGTCGCCTCCAGAACAAATTATGTTGCCAGTTATTACTTAACTAATTTATAAATGAAGCCAATTAACCAAAAAAACCTACGTAAATATTTCTCCATCCTTAATCAGGGATGTTAAGTTCGAATACTGGATACATCATCGTCGCCTTTGATATACAGAGCAATTTATCATTCAAAGTGGAATTTTTCGACACAAATTCAAATTAGTTGATCCTTCAAGTGGATATCAGACATCGAATGAAAAAATAAGGAGAAGTGCAATTATATAATGTTACTAGTACAATTTACTTTTTATGTATTTTTCAGTGTCACCAGTCCAAGTTTGGGTCCTTAATGTTTTCATAGCAAAATTTAATCATAAATTTGAGCAAATTGAGAGACATATTTCACTATGACAAGTACTTTACATAATAGTGTACAAAAAAACAAATGTACACATTCAAATTGTTGTCCTAAAGTTTGTCCAATATATATGTCAACTCACAAATTGTTGTCCTCCAGCAATGCTGAAGTACATATTCAAATTATATTGATAGGTAAAAAAAAATACATTACATAATCAATGTATATAACTTAAATGCGTATATTATCTACGCGTTGTTGCAGAGCTACCAATTCTAACTAAGAAATCTGGAAAAATATAAATTCGCACAGCGAGTGAATACACTTATCTATATATCAATGGAATTCAACAATTTATATATACAAAGAAAAAAAATATAGTTTTACCCTTTTTTTTTATCTAATAAATAAGATTTGAAGTGTCTAATAATTTATAGAAAAAGGAAAAAGGAATTTTTTTTTGACAGAATAGTATTTTCATAAGTTCTGAATGAGGTCTGACCATAATGCTTCTGAACTGACCTCCCATATAAAGTTACTTATGCTGTGTTGAGCCTGTTTACTTCAGTTCCAATTTATTAAAAAAATTATCACATTTGATGTTCATATCAAGACGAGGGAAGTGAGACTGAGATAATTCGTATATATGAAGAGGAAATGCATAAATGTCTTAGTGAGGGGGCGTGAGAGATTGTCTATGATAGATTTAAGAAGAGGTTTTAGTCAATTTGTCGAAAAAAGGGAGAGGTGAATAAACTTGACACCTGAAGTTTATAGAGGAAATGACCCTAGCTAGGAGGATACGGAGGTCAAGGATTATGTTAGTAGCTAGGAGTCGAGTATTGTTTAGTTTTCCTTCTCAATATGATTATTTCTCTATCTCCTATTATCTTATCCTTTGATTTTATTATTACTTATTGTTTCCTTTATTTCAGTTATTATACTATTTATTGTAGTTACTGTTATTTTTTCCACTATTTTCTACGTAACTTCTTCACTATATATTGCATTTCCTTTTTCTCACTGATTTTGATATGATTTCTTTAAGTCGAGAATTTATCAAAAAACAATCTCTCTAGTTTCATAAGATAGGAATAAAATTATGTAAACATCACCGACACCGAATCCACTTATGAAATTACATTAACTAGTATTCGTACCCGCGCGTTGCGCGGAAATTATATATAGTATATGAAAAAAACAACTAAAACACTATAATCAAACTAAGTATAAATTTACATATGTAAAAAACTTAAAATATTTTTTGTTGTCTCTTGAAAATGTGACAAATTGAGTAACGTATATTATTTGAAACAAACGTAAAGAGTATTTTAAATCACAAAAACATAAATATTAGAATATATATATTTAAAATTTGATTGACTATAGATATTTCAACTATCTCATAAATTGTGATGAAAGGTATGACATATATTTTGTTAAATCTTTGCTTTATCCTTCCTATTTTTTAAAAACATGTAGCCTCTAAAACAATTTGCCATGTTATGACTGTATTAAATGTATTATATAAGTACTAATCCACAATTGAATAATTTTTCAGCCAAATGACAAATTATACTAGGTTTTTGGTCGGGTGGTTAAGGAAAATTAGCAAACATTATTACTAATTTTTCAGAGAATAAGTTGTATTGATCTGATATAAATATCTTATACGAATAAATTTTTATTATTTCTTCTAGGGGAACCAAATATAGACAATCAATTCTTTTTTTATTTTTCAAAAAGAATAAAATAAAATAAAATAAATGTGTTCTTACAGGTGGTGTAGGTTAATGAATTAATTGTTATACAATAATCAAGCTAAAGAAAGATAATTAAGCACAATATCTCAAACTATAGGAAAATGCAATATTACTAGTACAAATAAGCTAAGGAGGTTTATAAAATTTGCTCTAACCTTAAAGGGTTTAGAATATGCACAATTCTTAAATGTTTGGCCATATAGGTGACACACAGTTAATCTAAAAAATTCACCCCTAAATCGAGGTAAATGAGTCATCGGAAACTTTATTCAAGAAAATCATGGATCGTGATGATGAAACATGTGAAACTTAGCTCAAGGATATTTTTTTTCTTCTGAGAATACGAATAAAATTTCACATTAGTCAATATATAAAGTGCAAGGATATTCTAATAATTTTTGAGAAAATCATACGAATTTAACTCAAAACAGAATATTACCCCATATTAAAAGTATAAAACATATAAAATGAAAATTGAATGATGTATTGATCAAGGGTAGGACAAGTAGATAAGCCATTTTACTTCAAAATTTTCAGAGCCCATTTTGCTAGGTGACATTCAAAAGCATCAAATCAAAGGAAAAAATCAAGAACCAATGTCAAAGGCCATAAATATATTGTTTTTATCTTGTCATATTGAGCTGAATTCAACTTTAGAAAGCTGAACCCATCACTTATTTTATGAAAAAAATGTCTCCTAGCTTTTGTATTACTTCTATTATTACTCAAGAAGAAGTGCATTTGTTTGTTTGTTTTTTGGAAGCTTCTATGATTTCAAGATTCTCTTGAAAGTTGAGAGATATACCGACAAGGATTGTGGTGGAGTGGTAACTGGTAAGTACTCTTTTATTCTTAATCAGAGGTTACGACGGGTTCGAGCCCATGGGTACAAAATCGTCTTTATAAGGGAGCACTTTACCTCCCAATGTGGAACTTCTCGATGCAAATTCGAATTTAATCGGACTCTAATATGAATATCAGACACCAGAGGGAAAAAAAGTTGAGAGATCTAGTAGAAGAGAAAGGAAGAAACTATATATTTAAATTTTAAATTTTTTTGTATGTATACTGATAGTATCTTGTTGCTTTGTTGTCATGTCATTTTGCTATCATGCTTCAAATATTCTTCTTTTAGTTGAGTGTTTATCAGAAACAGTCCCTCTATCCAATAAAAGTAGAGGTAATAAGACATATCACATTTTACATTCCTTAGACTCATGTATTACCAATATGGGTTGTAGTAGAGATTAGTCTATCCTTAATAAGAGATTTCGAGTTCGAATCTCCATGGGAATAGAAATATTTTTATTGAGAGACGCCTTCAAAAATAAGCCTTGAAATGCATAAATATTAATTTAGTTAGTCGAACCTTAAGACGAATACGGCAAATAAGTTTTTACCCTAGAGAGGTTAAAAAGATTTGAGGTTAATGCAGTACTCTCCAAGATAAATAGTATTTCCTTGCTGAGGCAGTAAACTGCTGAGCAACAGGACATAAGTATAATGACAAATATTCCAATATAGGGAAGTTTAATTTATTGCTATTAACATATAAGAACATGGAAAAAGTGACAATTTTACCTTTGTCTTCCCATCTTGAATCTCACATTTCAAAAAGATTTAAGTGGTTCGATGCATTAAGTTTTCGCTATGTACGAATTTTAGAGAATGATCGAACCATAAGAGTCTATTGTACGCAGCTTTATAATTTTGCATTTCTGCAAGAGGTTATTTTCATAGCTCAAACTCGTGATCTCCTGATCATATGACAACAACTATATCAGTTACGCAAGATTCCCCTTCAACGTTTAGTGTAGTAGATTAATTATTAATTTTAGTTGTGTTTAAGTTATATATGTTGTTAGTATAAGGAAGTTTTTAGTTGAGAAAGTGTACTAAAGGAGTTTCTTATTTGGAGTTCAGTAAAATTCTAATCTCAAGACTTTGGAAATTTCATATTTTTGGAGATATTATTATGGTTTTTGTTACTTGGGAAAGATATCAAGTGGAGTAGTTGTATTGCTTCTTTTGCAATTCCATTGGATATTTATTGCCAAATAGTAGTCATTTTGAGTCTTTGGGATATGTCTCAAATATTTGGGTTAGATGTTTTTTTAGAACAAAAATAATTCAATCTTTTGTTGTATTGTTTTATACTTGGGGTCCGTTTGGACATATAATATGAAATTATGATACGAAGTTAAAATTTTGTTTGAATATGTAATTTGAATTTTCTCCAATTCTTATACAATTTTATCAAATGAACAAATCATGGTTCATAAAACAAGATATCATAATATCCTATGGCGCCTTATTGATAAATTGCATATTTACATGTTCCTCTTATGAATAAATATTTGTGATTATAAACTTTCTAATGCACATAATTTTATAAACATCCACTAGTCAACAACAATCAATAGTAATAACTAGTTATTTTTCAATATAATTTCATTCACACATAGTACGAACAATCTCTTCACGCTGAGCAAAAGTCTTTTTTGCAAAATTTATTTATTTTTGAAATCCCAAATTAATCATGTTTTTTTGTTATTGGAGAATTTGGAATTTGCAATCATATCATAATTGATATATATATATATATATATATATTATTTGAGACCTAATTGATATTCTATCCCGAAATTCAAAATTCATATATTTTATATTTTGAATATACTTCTTTTTACTTAAAAAAAAAGTTCAAGACTTCGAGCATTGTAAATCTCCACAACCAGGATTATTTTACAAAAATAACAATTCTATTTTATTTATTCTTATTATTAAGTGAGTTGAATCCTGTTTTTCAGCAGAATGTTTTCATTGACTATATATCATCCTTTTTAAATTACAATATTTATTATTCCTTTGTCCCAATTTATGTGACACTTTTCGTTTTTCGAGAGGCAAACAGTTTAAGTTTGACCAGTAATTTGCTCATGGAATCTTCAAATTTTTTGAAATAAAATTTATATATTTGTAAACTAAGTAAAAAGTACTATTATTCACAATAATTGATAATTCAAAATGTTTAAAAGATCTATGAAAAACCTACGGTAAAAGATAAATTTGTTTGAATTTCGAAATCTGAAAAGTCAAACATAAAATGGGACGGAGGGAGTACTACTTTATTGTATCTGTTTGGAACGTTAATTAGTTTGATCATAAATTAATTGAGGTGATTTATTATTTTAATCATTTGAATTTTACTTTTTTTAAAAGTATTATTAGAAATATCCTTTGTAGTTTGAATTCAAAATATAAACAAGTACTACTAACTTCTCATATAATTTGAATTTATTCTCCATTTGGTCCCCTACATTCTATTTCTAGACTTCTAGTATTAAATATAGCATGTTTGGAGCTTTTAATTAATCAAACTTTTTAGTGATACCTAACTAAAATAAGACAATTTGTTGCTATATTCAAACTTTCAATCTGTTTTAAATTATTTTACTTGAGTCGAGGGTTTATCAAAAACCATCTCTCTATCTTCGCGAGTTAAAGATAAATTATTATATTTTTTTCTATATTACAAAAATAGAGGTAAGATTTGCGTACACACTCTCCCTCTCCTAGATCTTACTTGTGAAAAATATACCAGCTATGTTCTTACTATAATAAGCAAGAAATGTTTTATCATAGTTTACTCATGCATTTATTTCAAATCATTTTCCGAAAAAAAAAATATATAAAAAATCTTGAACCGAGGGTCTATCATAATCAATCTCTCAACCCCACAAGATAGGAATACGATCTGCGTACACACTCTCCTTCCCTCAGACTTTACTCGTGAAAAATATACTGAGTATCTTATTATTATTAAAATAAGCAAAAAAAAAAGACCAATTTGTCCTTAAAGTATACAAGTTGAACATATATGCCTTCATTATTATATTAATGATATCAATTAATTAATCTATTGAAAGGTCTATTGTTGAAGTCCTATATGCATGAACTGTTTTCATATTTCAGGGAAAAAGTTAAGGTGGACTTAATTTAGATGAAGTTGAAATTTGTGTTAAAAAGGGACGATAAAAAGGACAAAAAAACAGCAAAAAGTTGCACTATCTGACTATTTTTTTTAATTTTTTAAAAAATCTAATTTTTGAAAACTGTTCCCTTCATGATCAATTATACTTATATTATATATATATCTAAGTCTCCCACTCATACCCTAATAATTGTATAATAATTCTCTCTTCAAAAACAAAAAAAACAAAAAATCCTCTCTTCTTCATCTTCTTTATCTTTTTTCTTCTCAAATGGAAAATAGATTTAAAATGAAAATTTCTAGTTTGTTTAAATCCTCATTTGGATCTTGTAAATCCAAGAATATATCTGATGATATTGATAATAATAAAAAACCAGTTTTTCAAACTCAAAATCATCAACATTATCAATTAGTTGATCTTTTCTCTCCAAAGCCAACTCCATTTCCTTCCATGTTTAGACACAAATGCCCCGGAAATCCACTTCCGAACAATGGCGTACGCAGGAATTTTTTGCAAACAGCAACATCGGTCTATTGTCACAATTCGACTTGTAAGTGAGTTTTGGTTTCGGTACTATATGTTTAGTTTTAAGGCTTTTTACTATACTTCTTGTCTCGAATTCATTATTTACTTTAGTATGATATGTTGCGCGAACTCTTCAAAGACTATGTATATGCATCATTTTCTAGCATAGTATATATACTTACACATACATATACAAAAAGAAATTTAGGTTCTTTGCACTAACAGACGTAGAAGATATTCACACAATTATCATGTATAAATATGATAATCAATATGTTATAATATATTAAAATATATAGATATATATATATATAGTATGTATATTTTTTTTGTTTTTTACGAAGCAGTGTTGAATAACATCCTGACAGAAAATTGTATTTTTTTTTTATAGCGGATACAAATGGACGAAAATGCCCTCCAGCATCACCAAATTTTCCTCATGATGAGTATTCTCAAGAGAAGTGCAACTTCAACTCCATGACCAAATATTATGAAAAGAATTCCAAGAAGAAAAATAAGAAGAAAAAATTCAAGAAAATGACAAATTCCAAAATTAAAAAATTTACTAATTTTGATCAAGAATTTCCAAATTTTCATTATAAAGGTCTTTTCAGTAGTGATGAAGAAAGTGAATTAGATGAAGATGACAATAATACCCTTTTTTCATCAAGGTCCTTCACAAATTCTGATTCATCGGAATATTCTCTCCGGCGAAAACCGCGGCGGAGGAGGGCGGTGAAAGGTGGCGTAAAGGGTAGTCTTGCGGTGGTGAAGAAATCAAAGAATCCTTATGGTGATTTTAGAGATTCAATGTTGGAAATGATTATGGAAAATCAAATATTTGGAGCAAAAGAACTTGAAAATTTACTACAATGTTTTTTAAAATTAAATTCACAATATCATCATGAGGTAATCATTGATGTTTTTACTGAGATTTGTGAAGCTTTGTTCTCTAGTTTGTCTTAGGAAAAAAAAAATGTATTAATATGTTTTGTTATGCAACTTTGTTATTGTGTTTTATTATTAAGAATGAGTAGTTAGTGTAATGTTTGAAGTTTTGAGTTCGAGTTCTGTGTGTATAGAGTTATATTTAATGTGGAATGCTTTACTTTTTAAAGTGAGACGTCATTTTAGATTTTGAATTAATCGAGTCTAAGAAAAAATAGTGAATATCAAATAAAAAGAATGACAATCACTTGGCTAGAACCTAGAAGTAATTCATTTTACCTAAAAGGTTTGCACTTACATATATTATTAATGTATTTTAGTTTGTTGTAGCAAATGATATGCCTTATATATTTTTTTATATTTTATATTACTAATCTCATTTATTACGTATAATTACATTTATTATCAGAAATAGTTTTTCTATTTTTATTAGATAAATATAAGGCTACGTAAACATTATTTTTTTTCCAGGTCTCACTTGTAAATAACATTGGATATATTATTATAATTACATGTTATTATATTATTATAAACGAGTTAAAGAATAATATATTAACAGTGTAAAAAATAACTACATAATCAGACACTTATAAGGTAATTTTAGGTAAATTTTCATTATATATATTGATAATCAAATAAATAAATAATAGTACATATCTTAAATTAAATTATTTGTAGAAGTAGTCCGTGAGAAGATTGTGAAAATAGTACTAAATCAAAAAAAGCAGAAGAAAAAGTGAGAGCATAGATTTGATAATAGACTGACAAATAATAGGCAAAAAATGACAAAAATAATTTTTCATGGATGGTTCTAAAAGGTGTTTTCACTGTACCAAACATTTGATTGATGATGGAGATTGATGTAAAATATTGTATTTGTCTCATTTTTAATAATTCTTTAAAAATATTTTGACTTATTAAACTTGCTTTTGACAAAAAATTCAAAATGAAAAAAGAAAAAGAAAAAAAGGATGAGTTTTGAATTTAATGGTTCGAAAATGAAAAAAAAATAAGAGTAGATTATTAGATTCTGAATAAGTTATTTATATTTTACTAAATAAAATTTTAATTCAAATCAATTTTGTGGTTAGAGTTATTGAATTTTATCGAATTCATAGAAAGAATTATACTTTCACAGTTTCGCCCTAAAGAGAAAGAGAAAGAGTCGATACAAAAACTATGAAGAAAATGAAAAAAGAGAAAGAGAATTACGTAGATGGAGCCAAAATTTTAAATTTATTCGTTCAAGATCTTTAAAAAAAAAAAATAATAAGTTTTCAGATTTTGAAATAAACTATTTATATTTATTGAAATTAAAATTTTAAAATAAAGTATAAAATTTTGGTTAAAGTTATTAAATTTTATCAAATTCGTAATCAGAATTGTAGTTCTCGCCCCGAAGAAGAACCGTCAACATTTTTCAAATAACTCAATTATTCGTGGAGCGTTTTGTGTTTATTGATTTTGACTTGTAACGTAAAATGCCATCTTTTTGTTTTATAATATGTCATTTTGCCCTTCAATAATTGAAAGTTTAATGAGCATTCAAATCAAATAATTTAATGCATTT
Source organism: Solanum appendiculatum (assembly GCA_018342035.1). NCBI lineage: Eukaryota > Viridiplantae > Streptophyta > Magnoliopsida > Solanales > Solanaceae > Solanum > Solanum appendiculatum. The sequence goes on from JAGDQO010000973.1 coordinate 414,705, forward strand.
ATTAATTAGTAATATTCACCTATTTATGAATTGAAAAGTAAAGATTAACATATATTTATTCAAAAATTGAATTCCTTTGAAAATCAATGAGTTTTTAAATTTTCAATAATATAAAAATGTACTTAGCAAAAAAAAAAAGAAAGATTGTCGGTAAGGAAACAAAAATCATTTAAAAATTTGTTCCCCACATGATTGGTTTGGTAACATTTAATAAAATTTAAGGGACATATTCCTTATTAAATGAAACATGAGGACAATATTTCTTACATTGTATAAACTTTAGTCTTTTTATTTTATTTTATATTTTGGTACATTTTAGTACATGTTTATTGTTTGGTATATAAAAAAGACAAAACACATTACTCTATGCATTAGGTGAATCTACTTTTGTAAACGATATGGGTGAAGATTCCATATTAATAAGTGGTTAAAAATTATTACGCCCGAGGGCAAAGTAACGCGGTGGAAAATTATATTGTATATACAATATTTAAATTTATTTTTCTATATATATATATAGTAGATTAGTATTGAATCTGCTCAGCTCTTTGAACATGTATTTATTTTTTTATTATTTGAACTCCTTAATGAAAATCTTGGTAACACGCCTCTGCCAATAATTAAACTATCAGTATATACAACTTAAATCATATAATAGAGTATTAACATAAACTAAAATAAATAAAGAGAGACCACTTTTGTTTCTTTTTTTAAAAAATAGATAAGCCAAATAATTTGAAAAGTTTGAACTAATGAAGCTAAAGGTTCTGAAAATACAAAATTTTGCCAGTTTCCACTACCACAAAGATTAGAAATGGACATGTCATTTTTTACCACTTTATAATAAGAAACTGAAAAGTCTGCTTCAAGAAATTAATTAAAAGGTGCTACTTTTGCAATAGGTATAATAGTGGTCATGTTTTTCTATAAAAAAAAACAAATGAAAAGGAAGACACAATGGAATTAGAAATACTGTCAATAAATACTTTTGACAGCTTCAGAGAGAATGATACCAAAATCATTAACTCAAAAAAATAATAATTAATCTTTGCAGACTTATTACCAGTAACAATAATATACTCAGTGTAATATAATAAGTGAAATCTGGAAAGAGTAAATCATACACATATCTTACTCTATCTTCGTGGATGACTGAATGCAGAGAGATTGTTTTCGATACACCTTCGATTCAAATTTTTTTGAAGTAGAATTGTAAAAAAAAAAAAATTTGTATACTTACAATCAACTACAATATACACAATCTAATATCACAAGTGGAGTCTGCAAATGATAGAATGTACGCAAATTTTGCTACTATCTTTATGAGATAGAGAAGTTGTTTTCGATAAATCTTTGACTTAAAAGAAACATTTTCAAAGCGGGATTATAAGAAAAATATGACAACAAAAATAAGAAGATACAAAGTAAATAAAAGAAAAAACAAATTCAGACTTACAGCCTGCAATATTTTAACTGTTTAGCCTTTTTTCTGACCACTTGAAAGCAATGTAACATTATACATAGATATAGAACCAATGGGCACATTTGGAATATAGATTTTGTAGTCTGTATGTATAGGTTTATTTTTTTACTTTTTTCTGTTAACATTCCATTAACATTCCTTATTGAGTAATTGAATACAGGTTATATTAAAAAATTCAAACAGAAAATGGAATACAAATGGAAGAATATGACAAGTTTGGTTATTTTTTTAAAGATTTGCATTAATTGGTTGGGTATTTTATTGGGGCTTGAGATACAGTAAAATGGCAGAAAAAAGCACATTGGCTATGAGGCCTTTTAATAGTAGGGGTCTTTTTCTTTGTTTTGTAGATAAGCCTTTATGTGGTTATGTGTATTAAATATAGTGTCTATATTTGCATATTAGATTGCTTGCCTAAGATCTATGAAGCTAAGGATTTCAATTAGATTTCATTTGGTTTACTGAGCGGAGGATCTATCGAAAATATTTTTTTACCTTCACAATATAAAAGTAAGGTTTGTGTACATATTATCTTTTTTGAATTTCGCTTATTGAAATTATACTGAATACATTGTTATTGTCTTTTAGTTTAGTGAGGGAAGAAAACTAGTAATAACGCAAGTTTGCCACTTTTTCAATCTTATACTTCTGAAAATATTGTCGATGATCCTAAAGTTTCGATTGCAAAATTTTAAATTCCATGATAGTGGCTATTTGGTGAAATTTATCCGAAAGAAAAACACTTTAAGAAATCATTAGGTCAACACACTCATATAAAGCTCTATTACTCCCATTGGGCGGTTTGCTATTCAGAATAAATCTTTATTTAAGTAATCTTGAATTAGATTCTTGTAATTTATGATTCATGTTTTGTATTTATTTCTCATGCCATTAACTAATAAGATTTTCCTTATCTTTCTGTTTCTTTAAAGTATCTAATATCCTGATAAATAGGTCAAAAGGTTGATAACTTGACAACTCTCGTTAGAAGCAAGATCATTGGGACAACACATATACCTTAATTAAGAAGTGCATTGCCACATATAGTTAGTTTTGAATAAAATATTAGGTTAAAAAAAGCTAAAGTAAGTAAGTAGGTATAATTTAATTATCAAAAAAGGTAACCTAGTCAGAGGCGTATTCAGAATTTATAGATGATGGGTGCACTATTACAAAAATGTTGTTCTAAGATATAATTTTGATCGGTTCGACATTTAGGTTTTTATTACTGAAAACCGTTAAATTTTAATACTATAGGTCCAAAATTAATTCATATATATATATACACACACACATGAATTAATTAAAATGTCAAAAGTGCTACCAATAACCAATTAGAGAGGTGTTATCTAATTTTAGAAAGAAAAATAAAACAAGATAAATATAAGATTCAAATTTCTAACCTCACGTAGAGAGGTGCACCCAGTCATCATCGCATTATATGATACTCCGAATGTGGGTTCACACATCTATATTTCAATATTTTTTTTAAAATATAACACTACTGTATATGAACCCGGTGAACCCCCGGATACGCCCCTGAACCTAGTGGAGCAAATGTAATTAATTATGATTAGGAGATTAATCATAGTTAAAAATTGTCGGAGGTGTTCGTGGATCATCATTAACCACTAATTAAAACACTATTTTAACTTAGCGGTATTAATACGTAAAGCCTAAACACATGGTTCCTATTTTCCATCCGACAATTACCTTTATAACCTCGTTCCAATCATTTGGCGACACGTATCATGTACCCTTTTGTCATTTTGCTCTACTTTTGTCACCTCTAACCACAATTTTTTAAGTTTATATTCTTGCCAATTTTATTTTACTCCCTTTTCTTTGGGTCAATTTCAAACTTGTAATGTCCCTGCTTGTTAAAAAATATTAATTAATATTCACACGTTCAGAAGATAAAGATTAGAGGAAATGAGAATATTGGGATAGACGTATCTATATACTTAAAAAAGATTTGTTTGAAACAAGATGATAATGACATCTATGGTGGATAAGATCACGAGGGAGATGAAACTAAGATCGTTTTAGCAATGCTTGTTTCAGTGAGAAGTGTGAGAGCTCGACTATTTTGGACATAAGGAGAGGTAGAGATAAGCTAGAGAAATCTTATGGAGGGGTGATTAGAGAGGATATGACACACCTACAACTTATCGAGGATATGCCCTTAAATAAGAAAATATGAAAGTCGAGAATTATGATAGAACTTTAGGAAGCGTTACCCTCAGAAATTAGGTGTCCTCTTCTTCTTTTTTCCACATCTTTCCATAAAAGCTTTCATCTTTTTTCTTGTTTGATGACTCGAATTCATAATCATAACGGTTGAAAGTGAGAGTTGTTTACTATTTGAGATGATGCTCCTTTTTTATTTATTTATTACAATCCACTAGTCATCTAGTTGAGGCCATTGGATCATGACACGTGGTCCTTCCAATTAAGGCTATGGCACGTGGGTGCATGGAGCATCTGATTGGGCCAGCCCATACCCTAAAACAGATAAAAGACTAGATGCCTTTGTCCATCTTTTGGGCCCCTTTTTCCTTTTGTTTCAAGTGTGCCGGATCTTCTATTTGGGCCCATCCACGTGCCACTCGGCCCAAATGTTGGGACCACGTCCATTTTATCGTGTATTAGATTCTCGATTTTAATAAAAATCTTAATAGCTTAATTGAGTGATTATTTGAATTTTTATTTTGTTGTTCAGTGCTCTCTTTTGTTATCCACTTTGTGATCATCTTCCCATACTTCTACTCTTACCCCCAATTTAGTTTTAAGAGAGAGAGAGAGAGAGCGCGCTTTTTGTCCAAATATTTAGTAGTTGTTTGTTCATATGTTATGAGCTTGATTTTGTCGGAAAATCTTAGTAGTTCAATTGATTGATTATCTGAACTTAAGTTCTCTACTTAGCCACTTTGTAATCATCTTCTCATATTTCTACTCCTACCCTCAATTTAGTCCAAAAAGAGAGAGAGAGACCTTTTTTGCCAAATGTTTAGTAGTTGTTTGCTCATAAATTTTGAACACTTTTCATTTTATTTGCATTTCTAAAAGTTGAAATTGAAGATAAAATATATTTGGTAAATTTTTTGCAAATTAGAAAAGAGCGTTTTTTAAAATTTGGAGTTGCAAAGGATAAACGAGATTTTTTTTCCAATTATATTTCTTTTGAGCCTACACTCTATCTGAAACAACTTCTCTACCACGTAAAGATGGAGATAAGGTACACATGTGTTACCCTTCTACATTGAATATGTTGTATCACATGAATTGCGACAAGGAGCGCCATCTCCAAATGAGCTCTGCAATGCGTGATTCAGATAATATTTCCTCCGTATTGTATACACCACTAACCAAGAAAGAGTTTATTACTATGGAAGTGTCACGCGTTGTTCACGTGAGAAGAGGCAGTGGAAAACAGGGTAGATGAGATGGACAACAAAAGATTGTTTCTTCAAGAGACATTAACGTGGTGAACATGAGGTGTGTGGACTTGTAAAGTGGGGAAAATAATGATTGTGATAGATAGTAGTACTTTATTTTAAAAATTCTTAATCAGAAATTTGAAGTTCAAATCTTAAAAAATAAATTTATTTTTGATTGGAGTAATTTACATTCCAAAATTCTTTGCAAAAATTGAGTTATAATTGAGTGTCAAAATAAATATCGAACATCAAAAGACTATAATAAAATGATAAGTCCATTACAAAGAATAAGTCAATACACATTACACTTTGGATAAATCCTATAATGGAATGAGAGAAAAAGTTAGATATTGTATTAGAATGAATACAAAATCAACGGTTGGCGCATCTTTTAGGTCAAAAACTCAAGGAACAAATTCATACAGGCAACAACAACAACATATCTAGTGAAACAGCATAAGTGTAATTTGAATTGTACGAAGATCTTATCACGGTGAAACTATTTTCGAAAGACTCTTGGCTTAAGTGCCACAAATTTCGGTACAAAGAAAAAGACAATGAAGAGAAAATTGAAATAGAAAACAGTGCAAAAGTAGCCAAAACAATAATAAAGTCATATGGTAATCGAAATGTTATAAACAACATATTAGGATAGATTATTCTTAACATACAATAGTAAACCATGATTAAAAAAACAAGAACTATACTTATACAACTACCTACTACCTCTCTATCCTAATACAAGTCTTTCACACCCTTTTATGTAGGGTTATGTCATCAATAACTTGAAACTACATCATATCCTGTCTTATAATATCTTAACAGTTGAATACGTTACACTAATATACAATAACAACAACAGCAATAACATTATACTTACTGAAAATCCACTAAATAGAATCTGAAGAAAATAATATATACGCAAACCTTATTACATCGATATGAATCCAATCTAATTGCACATCCAAGTAAATACCAAAGAATTGAGGACAAAACCTAAGGAGGAAATCACATGCAAGTGGGGTGGGGTTGGGGGGACATTGTAGCGTAGGTGCTCATTATTTAATTGAATTTGTGGCCAATGGGTGAGAGCCTTACCAATTGCATCATTGTATGGAGCATAGTAGGCACTTTTAATTTCATAATATGGCTTACCCTCATTGGATGAGCTGTGTTGTTGGCCCTCTTGATACCTGAGCCACCACCCACCCAACCCCTACCATTTTTATCTATTTCTCCTTTACATCCCATAAAATGTGATCTTATTTCATTGGGTATGAAAAAAATTATGATCCTAAGATAAATGTATACATTCAAATGGATAAATATTATAATAAATTTTCGCACATATAATAAAGTATAAGTATTAGACAGTAATGCTTACTTCATAAAAGCTTTTTCAATATTTTGAGTCATAAATTTCTAAAAGAAACATTTTGTTATTTGTTCATATGCTTAATTAGATATATGTATTTTAATTCGAGATTCTATTTTTTTTTGTTGATGAATTCAAAAGATTGATGATGCATTGTGCCTTATAAAATCATGTCAATAAGATAAAAATGAAGTTTAGAGTTAAGTAATGTGTTAGTTCGTTAAGTTAGTACTTATTTATGGGAGAATAATATCCATTATAATACGCTTTATCCCTCCATTAACATCAAAAAACATAAAAGATTTCATAAATTACAAAGTAGTTCTATTAGTAAATTACAATAACAAAAATAACATATTTTGATTAATTTCACAAATAGAATATGTGAAGATAGAGTACACGTGAATCATATTTCTATCTAGTAAAGATAAAGAAATCATAGTCAAAGCAATTCAAGCAATTTAAAAAAAAGAAAACGAAAAATGAAGAAGACATGTCAATCAAAAAAACCTGTACATAACATTTAGAAGAAAACAACAATAATTAAAAACAAAAAAACTTCACACATAATTATGCTAAAATTAGCAAAATTATTAAAGCATAGCTACAAAAATGAACCTGTATTCCCTAGCTAATTATTATTAGTCCTATAATTAATGTTAACTTGGGGAGGTCTCACTTTTCAGATTACATATTTTGTAGAATATTTGCATAATTAAAAGGGAAAGCTATATAAAAAAAATGAATTAAAATAATTTCAAAAGCTATTATAGAATATAGAGAATATAGCTCACAATTATAATATCATTTTTTTACTAAACTAAAATCCACCACCGAATAAAGAAAACGGATAAGGCGGTGGACTAGCTTCCTCCGTAGCCGCAGTTCCTCCTCCGCCGCCGCCTCCATAGTCGTAGCCGTAAAATTGATCCATCGGAGGCGCAGTAAAACCGCCGCTCTCCGATGAGCCAGTTGACAATGTACTAGACATGGTAGGACAGCTTCCGTAAGCTTCATTAGTCATCATCATCGGCCGGCCACCTATGACGACTTTTTGCTGACTCATCCACGCCGTGGAAGGCGTTTCCGATGACGGCGAGGAATGATAGAACGTATCCTTATCGAAATTCGCGTCAGGAGAGCGAATCGACTGTATCGTACCTGGCTCATAAGTTATCATCGGCCGACCAGTTAAACACCCCGGCGGTGGAGTTTCCGACGACGGCGAGGACTGACAGATCGCATCCTTATCGAAATTCGCGTCGGGTGAGTGAAATGACGATGTTGCCCCTACTGCATCTTCACTCTTCACTGATGAACAACTCGTTGAATTCGAAATCATAAGTCTCCTTTTCTTCTCTCGATTTGTTAAACTTAGCCTTTTGGATCTCTCTTTCTCCATTAAAATTCTAGGCAAAATCTCAGGATCATCAACAACTTTACACAGAAAAGCCATCATTTGTTGTGGCCTCTTCTCTGTAGCTTCTAATCTTCTAGTCATATTCTCAACTTCATGCTCTAAAGCTTTTTGTTCTTGCTTTAATCTGGAAATTTCTGTCAAAATTTCTTCGTCTTCGCTCTCATCCTGCTTCTGAGTACATGAATTTCTACTGTGTTTTTTCCTCACTATGTTCTTCAACAAATGTATTTGTCCTCTTAGAAACCATTCATTTGCAAATTCCCACTTATCTGGATCCACTTTTCTAAATCCCTGCAGATTCATCATCAATAAACTCGAATCAAAACCAAAAAATTCAAGCTAAATTATTTCATTCTTCGAGCCTATTATCAATCGATTTCATCTGAATCCAGTATTTTCGAGATAGCAATACATATATCAGATTCAGAACTCACAATTCTAAACGTACTACTACAATTTAATTTAAATTTTGAATCCGACTCTATCAAATCGAATTACATAATATACTCACATAAGTGTTGAGCTGACGAACAAAGCTGGAGAAATTATTATGCTTAAAGTAAACAGGCAAAATTCGTTGTGAAAACTCCAAAGGTTCAACAACGATGAAGCTGTTATTAGCTGTTCCCCAAGCTATAAGTCTATCAATCTTCGGATCATTCGCCATTTGATAAGTTTTCAGCACGAACGGAGCAATAATATTGTTATTATTGTTAGCCTCCATCCCATATATATAGCTCGTTCCGGTGTTTTCACGAGGCGGAGATTGCCGGAGTTGAGCGGAGCTTCACGGTTGTGGAAGGTTATGACAATGGGAGTCGTGGTGGTTATAGAGGAATATGAATATGTAAGGGATATGGTTATATAGAGGATTTGTTTGGGTGGAACGTATCTTAATATGAGAATTTAGACTATAGTAATGTATGGGTGTAATTTATCTTATTTTTAAAATAACAAATATTATATTTTTAAAAAGTTCATATATAGATATTTTTGAATAAATTATTATTCTTACATTAATAATATATATAACCACAAAAAAAAATGAAGAACTTGTAAGTACTACTTACAAGCAAAGCAAGAATATAAATTTTATTAGATCGTTAGGTACTAAATGAAATTACGTTATCTCATAGCAGGGTTTCTATTTATATAAAAAGTACATAAAATAATTCAATAAGATATTCTTATTTATTTTATTTTGCATAATAGACTACTCTTATGTTTGAATTCTAAAACAATTATATTGATATTAGTATCTAGATTTTTAATTCATATGAAATATAATTTTGATCGTAAATACAGAATTTGAACTAAATCTATCAAGTTCAATCAAATTCTACCTTTGTAAGTACTTCTAATATATCCCTAATTAGAGTTATAGAAATTGAATCACACCGATAAAATATGTCTCAACCGAAATTATTACGTTGTGAAATTTATTAGTAAGGCTTCAAAGCGGATAACTGATTCCGACTTCCAAGAGCCAATAAAAGAAAAATACTATACATATTAAATTAATAGCAATGTGGTACGTGGAGATTATTTGGAGGGTTACATGATATTTTTATGGTTATGCTAGTAGGGGACCACAATTATGGTCTTTTTAATTTGATTGGTCCACGTCATGACCTTGCCTCTTAGATATTTTCGTTGCTTTACCACTCGCAGGCTATAGCGCGTGGCGTTTGTATTTTAAGTTCTTACGTGGTCACTTTTAATCAGTGCCACGTTTTTAGTCAGGATAGGATGATGCCAAAAATTGATAAGCTGGAAATATTTAAAACTTAGCCATTAAATTTAGATAAGACTCCGAAAAATAATACGTGTGATGAGCTTGAATTGTTATAAGTATGGTATAAGAATCATGACTCTCCTTCAGTATAACGGTGTAACAAACATCAACGAAGATATTGAATTCCTGAGATAGGGGTGTGTGTGCAAGTGACATTTTAGACGAAGAATAGATTAATGAAGACAGATTAAAGAAAAGAATTGACAAACTTTAAAAATTAAAATAAGTGGTGCATATTCTAATTTAGATGAATCTCACAACGGAGTAATGAGAAGAAAATTCAAAAAGCTTTAGAGTGAAGTATTGTAAACATTCATCAACTTGGCGTGAATTGTTAGTTTCATTCTTAAACTATTGATAGCCTTAAAAACATTCATTTACTTGATTAAATGAACTTAAACACTCCCTCGATCTGTCTCATGGCATAACAAGTTATCTCAAACTCTTGTAGGAGCGTGAGACACTTAATAAAAAAACAAATAGAAGTACTTTTGAAAACACCCTTAAACTTGACGAGAATTTAGAGATATATTTTACCCATGTGACAAAATTAGAAGTGTATTTAAGTTCAATTAGAAAACTAAAAAATTATTTTAATACTGTTAATAATTTAAAAAAGATTTGGGCCAAATATTAGTAAGTACTTTTTTTTTCTTATGTCCCGTGCACTTGCCGCATAAAAGCGACACGTGGCATATAACTTTTTATACGTTGCACTTTCTTATTGGTACACTTATTATTTTTTCACTCACTAATTTATTTCCGTGTTGATCTGACATAATCTTTTAAGAAAACTTTAGTTCGAAATATATATATTTTTTATTTTAGAATTCTCAAATTGGCTGTTTTTATTATTTTATATAGTTATTTAATAGTAAAAGTAGTTTTAAAAAAGGCAATAAATCTCTTTTGATTTATTAAAATGAATATGAAGAGAGTAGTTTATTGTGTGTTTGGTGTGTGGAAAATAATCATTTTTTTATTTTTCCTTACTTTATCTAATATTTGTATTAAAATTAAATTATATTTATATTTATATTTATATTTGTATTTTTATTTGTGTTTGTATTTGTGAATTGTAATATCTATTTAGCTATTTCTTATGGCGAGTTCCAACAAAAAAAATAAATCTAAAGATTTAAATTTGAAACTTCTAATTAAAAGTAAAGACCATCATTTATAAGTAAATTCACTAATGTTGTTGATTCAACTTATTACATGCAATTATCTATAGTAATTTTTTAGTATAAATATTCAAAAGTTTGTCTCTTTTTTTTTTTTGTGTTGAAAGGACCCTTTCGTTGGGAAGTGCTACTTGATACCAAATAAATAACTATATTATATGAGGGTTGATAAGAATGACAAAAGAAATAATGTACAATTGGTTCATTATAATTTGAGTTTGGTTCATATATATATTGTTAGATATAGTTGTTTTCTTGCAACTTAAGTTTCATCAAGGTGTTATGCAGTGGCGGATTTAAAATTTTCACGAAGTGGGTTCAAGATTTAAAACAATTTTCCAACTTGCAAAATCAACCAAATAAAATCAATTTTTTTTTTCTTTTATTCCTTTTGCTCCACCCAAAATTTCTAATAAATAAATAAATAATCTATGTTTAAGTAGAAAGGAAAAGACAAAATCTAATCCAATTCTTTAATTGATTTCATCAGCTAGCATAAGTTCTTGTCATTTTTCAAGAAAAAAAATTATAATTCATTCTTACTTTATTTTTTTAATTTTTAATTAATGAAACGTTTATAATAGGACACATCACTCTTTTTTATGTTTTAGCCTCTTTAAGTAAAAGAGTGGTCATTAGTTTCCCAAACCAGAAAGGAAGACAATAATTATCCAATTTTTAAAATGTTTATTCATGACCCACTCAACCAAGTGAAGTAAGAATTAGGGGGAAAAAATACTAAAAAATTCAATTAAAAAAATAAAGTAATTTGATCAATCAAAGCTCCCTTACCTACCATATGTTGCATATAGTTTGGCTCATATGCAATATTTTAGTAGAATCAAGATTTATTGGTTATTTTTTCATCATATCTTTAAAAATTAGTCATTATTTCAGAATTTTAAATTTTTTGAGTAAAATTTCAGGAAATATTTTGATGTTATGAAATTTAAAACTTTAATATTTGAACATATAAAAAGAAATTACCTTAATGTTTTGTTACGACTAAAATTTAAATATGAGATTTCATAATTCTCGACGGTATTACTATTTTGGCAAGAATAAGCATTTAATGTCAATTGCTCTACATAGTTGTTGGTTGCACCTGAAAATCTTTAAGAGAAAGTTACCTTTGGACTAGGTAACTTATCAATCTATATTTATTCCCCAACCACAAATATGTGAATTGTCAAACTTTCTATCCAACTAAGATTTGGTTCAATGTATGAATCTCATAAAATATATGATCTTATTAATTACTAATCGCATCTTAATTAACTCCAAAATCAAGTCATAATCAAGAAATAATAATGGTAGCATCCATTCAATTTTTTCACTATTCACCTTGTTTATTAGTGTATTTTGCAACTTCTACAAAAGGTCCAAGTTTGATGAACAACTCATTAACACTACTTTCCTAGAAAGGTAAGTTTACCACCATTGAATTTTTTCGCATCAGAAAACGGTGTTAAATAAGCGAGTTGAATTAAATTTTGACAGCTCAAAATAACATGAGTCGATAAATAAACGAATCATTAACAAATCCAATGATTACTTAGGCCGGAATGAGTTAGGTCTAAATGAGTTAAATAATGAAGTATAACCCAACTCGTTCAAATGTAACCTAATTTTAATTTCTTTATTATTTTCTTATAATTTATTTAATTATCATTTTCTAATTAATTTGGATTCACGCCAGAAAATCTCACATTGAAGAACAAAATGCTGATTAACAAAGTCAATTTCGTATCATGAAGACTGAAACTCGAGACCTCTGATTAAGGATGAATGAATACTCATCACTCCACCACCATCCCTATTGATATGGTAGTGGAATTGGAATCTATAAGGGGAGAGTACTAGGGTTTATACAAAAGCCAAAGTAGGCCTAACCAACACCACTTTAATTCACTTTAATTCATTGTACATATCAATGGTCAAATGCCTCTTCATTTTATTTTTTTCCATTTTATCATTTATAATAAAAAACATATGTCTTTCACTTTATGGAAATTGTATTTTGGCCACATGTTGCAATGTCCCCCATCTCAAAGCACTTTGTACAACTTTTAGTGCACTACGTGTCACCTACTAGGACTGCTTAATTACTATATATATAAATTGGTTGTGTTATCAGCCACATGCCGTAATTTGGCCATTTTTTGCAATGTCCACATATTTTTTTTGTTTTTTTTTTGCGTTTGAAAGTCATCGACTAAATGAGTATTTTACAGAAAGTCGACTTTAATTAAAAGAAAGTAAAATGTCAATTGTATTTATATAAGAGGAAAAATTCAAATTTGCTCTTAAATTTTTGCAAGGTAATATAAATTTGCCCGTTGTGAATAATTGAGGTCAAATATACTTATGCCTTTATAAGTTTAGTCTAAATATGTCATTATTCACTAACGAAGTTTTTAACATGTGGGATAAGTTAGTTCCTTACAAAGGAAAAATGGTTAAATAGAAAAAAGAATAATACAGCAAGTCGAAATTTGATTTGAAAGTCCAATGATAAAAAGGGAGTGGAGAAAGCTTATATCAAATTCTTGCGATAGTTAATATGACTATATAAGCATAACTGAAATTTATGCAGAGTTTGACCTTAAGCTATGTGATATGGTCTAAATTTGACCCAAAACTTTGATGAAGGAAATTTTGTTCTGACGACAACAATATCATCTTCTTTATTATTTTGAACTTCCAACAACACAAATTCTTCTCACATCATCAATAGCATGTCAAACCTCTACACAACTTCTTTATGATGTTAAAATAAATATAGGTTCGTACATAATATTTAACTTCTAAATCATTTGTAGCAATATTGTGATGATCAAGTATAGCAATTTCGAGTTGGTGATCTTACGATAGAGTTAAAATGATGAGAGAAGAAATGGTCTTCAAGTGGAGTTTTTGAGAGAAGAAATAATCAATTGCTATAATGGTGATTAATTTAAAGCGTTGACGGACGATAGTAGAGAAAAATGAAATATGTATAATTTTTGTCAAGTCCAAGAACAAATTTGTATCATTTTGTATTGCCCAAGGGAATTTTTTTTTACCCTTTTTCTTGTAAAAAAATTCATATATTGAAAAACTTATGATAAATACATTTTATCCAAAACCCCTTCGAAGGAAAATTTTGATTTTTTTCCTTTTCACAATTCATCCCTAACTTTTATCAATCATATAACTTTTATCTGAATTGATATATGTGGGAAATATGGGGAGCATAAAGTATTGATCTAGACATGAAGATTGATTGTTGCCAATAAATTGTCCTTCTGGCTAAACAACATGTGCCACTTGGGTTATTGATATAAGGTCGGAGCTAACATTTCAATTATAAGTTCGATCAGATTTACTATGACTTAAAAGATTAGAATTTTGAATAGATAAACTTCAAATATTAATTTTGCCTCTATACTGATATGACAATTGAAATTAATTTACTCATTTTAGCGATAAGTTTAACTTATATATAAATATTAATTTTAATTAAAAAGAAAAATAAGATACATAAATTAAATAGAAGGAGTAGTAAATTTTAACAACACAAGTATTCAAATAAGAGAATGACACATCTTAATCAAATATAAAAGCCCTACAAAAACTTGAAACTCCTTATGATTTGTCAATTCTAGCTACTTGCTAAATGTTGAGAAAATATTGGTGAAGTTGTCCCATCAATTATAATTTTCATTGCCAAATTTTATGTCAAGTTTACAATAAGTGTCAATCATCAAATTTCCTATTATGGTATTAATAATTTAATGGTGCCTCTCACTAGTGTATTGCTATAATTTGCTCCATTTGACTCTGTTCATTCTACATTATTGTTGTCCACATATTAGCATGCCACGCCAAAAGTTACAAAGTGTACATACTTCGAAAAATAGCTAGCCACATATATATGATCTTGACAAACGCGAGCTTTCAAGTAACGATAAAATTATTTTTGTGTGATTTATATATCATATGTTTGAGTTGAGAAATTAGTGATGCAGTTAAAATATAAAGAAGCAAATACACGAATAAATCGAAGGGGATTCAACCATGTATAAGTAGTGCAATCTTCCATTGAAGAGGGTTTGTATTCAAATCCCCTTGGTACGTAATTCCTAGCTCCGCTACTGAGAAATCGACCACTAATACTTGTAACACCTTTGAATGTGACTCTTCTCTGAACCTTAGGTAAACGCGAGATACTTTGTGCATCAAATAGTTTCTAACCTTTTTTATACTTCATCTTGTTATCACAAATAAATTCAAAATTTAAACTTTATAACTTCTAAATTTTAGAATAGCTATTTCAAATACTGATATTTAAATTTTAAATTTAATATTATATGTATTTAAGAATTATATATGCATAAAATATTTTTATTGAATTCGATTGAAACCGTAATCCGAACACTACCTTCACCCCAAGTAGGCAGGGGGGCTGCATAACCCCTGATGAAATATAGAATTTTTTATTGGAAAGTTCAGTTTTGTGTGGCCACAATCAAAAAGAAGAATTAAAATGAGAAACTCATAGGAGTGGACTACTTACATGGTAAAACTTTTTGGTGAAGAGGCGTGTTTCCTTGATTCACATTACTAAAAATTTTGATTCTGACTTTGGCTAAATGGCTAAAACAAAAAAAGTTGGAAAAATTATTAAAGTACACAGCTTTAAGTATATTATTTTTCATTTGTCCCTATATCTTTTAAAAATAATTAAAATCCCTTATTTTAATAATGTATCCGTATTAATGTATCCGTGTTTGTATTAATGTATCCGCGCTTTCCTTAATGTATCCGGATTGGGTTAATTTTTATTTTAATAATGTATCTGTATTAATGTATCCGTGTTTGTATTAATGTATCCGGATTGAGTTAATTTTTATTTTAATAATGTATCCGTATTAATGTATCCGCGCTTTCATTAATGAATCCGAATTGAGTTAATTTTAAGGGATTATTGTAATTAGAAAAAAAGTAGGGATAGATAGTAATTTCATCTTTACACTATGTGATTTATGTAACTTACCCAAAAAAAATTGCATATCCGTACGGGCTTTATATCATGGGCCTAAAAGTTAAGGCCTACTCTGATATCCTTATGAGAGCCCTACCCACAACTCCTTTTTGAGACGGTAAATTTAGTCCATAAAAAATATGATTCAATTTGTTTAAGTTTGGATGGGTCACGTTTCATTTTAGTTCAACCTATTTTAATTCAAATATTCAATAAACTAAACCTATTTTGATTCGATTAAATCCAATTTAAACTGTTCATTTGATATTTTACAAGCATGCACATATAATAAAGTTAATGTTGAATGACCATTTTTTTATTCTATTTTTAATAGATAATCAATGTTATGGAATTTTAAATTTCACGTGTGAAACTTCAAAACTTTATTTTGGAATTTTATTTATGAAATTTAAAACTCAATTATAACACCTATTTTTCAATTATAAAAACTGAAAAATTATCATTTGTGAATTTTACCTGCACATACTAATGTTCCACTATTTTAAAAAAAATTCAAAAATGTCACAACTAGTGAATTTAGACTCCTCTTAAATGTGCTCAAATACCTTTTTAATTATATTGCCTTTAATACTATGTTATATTGACTAGTTCAATAAACAATAGCATTGTTGTTGAGATGGCCGAGTTGGTCTAAGGCGCCAGATTAAGGTTCTGGTCCAAAAGGGCGTGGGTTCAAATCCCACTCTCAACAATAATTTTTCGTGTTATTCAAACCACTATATGACTTCTATTTAAATTTATATGACATTTTCTTTTATAGCCTGTTAAAAATATAATAACATCCTAGAATTATAATTTTTTAAAATAAATTATCATTAAATTTGTTAATTAACCCTTTCGTTTGTCTATGGTTGGGGACGTACGAATTCAAGCATAGAAATGAAAGACTATTCTTTAATAGACTTGTTAGTTTCGCAGTTCGAGGAGAAAGTTCAACAAGGTATCAGTCTGTAATGGAAAAACAAATTTCCAATTTTTGGATTCTTGGATAAAAGATTATAAAATCAAACAGAAAGTTGTCTTCTACAAAAATTTAAAATGAGAAAAAAAGACAAAAAATAGAAAATGACTTGTATACTTGTTAGGTGAACTCTGTGACAGCTATTTGTCACCTTCATAAAGACACCTCAATGGTTCTTCCTGTTCAAATCCAAAGGAAGGAAAAATATATATTTAAAAATTGGACAGTTCGATGCATAAAATATTTCATGGTCATATAAGGTCCGGAGAAAGATTGCATCTTAGAGAGTGTGATGTAGATTGTTATCTTATACAAATATTAGTGACTGTTTTCACGACTCAAATTTGTGAAACAACAAATGAAATTTGAAATTGACTATACGAATTTGGAATCGACTATATGAAACAACAATCCCATACGAGAAAGCAATTTGAAATCAAGTATATGAATTCATAGTCATCATATTTCTCCATTTGAGCTTATCTCAAACTAATGTTATACAACATGAAAGTGAAAATAAATTAAAGAATATTACTCTATATTTTCTACTAGCATAAAAATTTCCGATAGAACTAATTAGAAGAGTCCTATAAATTAACTATAAAGCCCTTAAAGTAATGAACTAACATGACTATTTGTGGAAATTCTAAGAGATTGAGCTAGCGTTTGATCATAGATTTTGAAATCAAATTTTATAAACTTATCTTCAAATATATGTTTGACCATAAAATTTAATCAGTTCAAATATTTTTTTCAAGTTCTCACTTTTCAACTTCAAAATCTATAACCAAACTAGAGTGGATCGAATTATAATTAGTTTGAGATAAAACTTTACTTTATTGTCCCAACTTACAATAGAAATAATAATAATAATTTCCCGCCAAAAAAATTACCTCAATCCTTCCAAATTCCCATATATTTATAACATTCCCTCTCTCTCAAACACACACACAAATGAAGTCTAGTACTTCCAAGATAATAATGGCATCAATATTAATAATGGTGGTGACCCTTGCAATAATTCTAGGCCTACTCTTAGTTTTTCTTGTTGGATTTTTTTGTTCTCTCTTATTTAGTAGGCACCAACGGTCAA
Source organism: Solanum appendiculatum (assembly GCA_018342035.1). NCBI lineage: Eukaryota > Viridiplantae > Streptophyta > Magnoliopsida > Solanales > Solanaceae > Solanum > Solanum appendiculatum. The sequence goes on from JAGDQO010000973.1 coordinate 432,503, forward strand.
AAACACCTATAAATTTCGCGACAACCTCTACCACACAATCATCACCACAATGTCAACGGTCAAAAAGAGGTACAAATTTCGCGACAACCTCTACCACACAATCACCACCACCACCACCACCAGAGTCTCAATCAATTGTTCCAATTACAAGTAGTCATAGTAGGTTTTATGCACAATTAGGGGTTCTTCATGTTCCAAGAAATTACCTCTTCCCTAAAATATCAACTAAAGATCATCACAACATTGATGATCTTGAAATAGTCCAAAATATGTCATACCCTAAATTAGTCCATGAAGTACTACAACCACATCAATGTAGCACTAGTAGTACTACTATTGAGGAAAGTTTTATTTACATATCAAATCCAATTTATGATAACGAAAAAATTGAGCATGATACCCCGTTTGAAACGCCAAATTCATCCCCCTCTTGTCTCAAAATAATAAGTGATAGTTCTTCGGAGGAAGAAGAAGAAAATTATCGAATATCATCATACTCTAGTACGCCTTCTTCAGTACTATTAACTCCGATGAAGAAACTTCCTATCGAGGCATGTTCAATTTCACTAAGAGATGCTACAATATTACTTGACACTTCAAGAAGTGGCTCTATTAATAGTAAAAATTCTACTTCTTCATCTGGATCTCCATGTACTTCTCCTTCTTGGTAAAAGTTGCAAAAAAATAATAATCTATGTACTTAAATTTGTCTAATTAGGGTTTGTGTAAATGTTCTTTGTTAGCTTAGTTTGTTTAGATCTTTTCATTTTCTTGTTTAGTTATTTTTGTTGATGTAATAGGGATGCTAAAAAGGTGGTGATAGAACAACTAAATATTAATCTCTGTCCCGGTTTATTTGCCATACTTTCCTTTTTAGTTTGTCTTCCAAAAGTCTTCTTTTTATATTTAGAAATGATTTAATTTTAAGTTTTTAATTTGTTCTAGTGTTTCTTTGTAAATTTAGCTTGTTTAGTTCTTGTTGCTACAAAGGTGGTAATAGAAAGATTAAATATTACGGTATTTTACTTTAAGATGCACATTCTTTTTCAATACGTCTCAAAAAGAGTATTATCTTTATATATTTAGAAATAATTGACACGTTAGGAAGTGACTCTAATGTTAACAATTACTCTTTTTATTCCTTTGTATCTCCATCTACTTCTCCTAAACTAGTGAAATTTGCAAATTAACAAAATCCTTCTATGTACTTAAATTTGTCTAATTAGGCTTTATTCTAATTATGTTTCTTTTTAGCTTTATTAGTTCTTTCTTTCTTGTTGTTTATGTAATAGGGATACTAAAAAGGTGATAGAAATTAGAAAGACTAAAATATTAGAAAGTTTTTAAGGCGTGGCAATGGGTGCACTAAGAACAAGGCCACGCCAAATTCTCTTTATGTATTCTAATATAAAATGACATTTCTTTGTTTTTAAGTACCTAATTAGATATTTATATAATCATAAATCATTTCACTAAGAGATCGAATCAAGTAAAAGGAAATGTAAAATGGGAACAAAATGAAATAAAACATTTTTAGCTATCGAATGAAAGAGAGAACACAAGTCCCACGAAGAGATTACATATTCGATGGTGTCAATTGGGATTCATGGATTGTTGCTCTCTCGATGAAGCATTTGACCTAATAGATTTCATATTAAGTCAATTCGAGTTTCTTTGATTTGTCTAATCGATACTTTATAATGCAATAATTTAATTTAGAGGTTAACCTTATAATATAACTTGATGATATACTTACACAATTTTTTGACCTAAAACTCTATATAGTGTCGATCTTTCTTACTAGATTATCAATTAGTGAAGTCTAAGATAAAAAGAAAAGTATATTATATAAACTGAACGAAGAGAGTAAAAAATGATTATAAATGATTATTCATGATGTTTGGAACACATAATTTGTCATACAACAACATAACTCAGTGTACGTAATTTCACTTCTGGAGTCTGAAAAGGAATAAATAAACCTAGACCTTATCACTATTTCAAAGATAAAAAGTTATTTTCGATCCTCAATTCGAAAAACATGACTCGTCAATTGTCATATAACATGTTAAAAATACGGATAATGATAAAAGAATTTGACACTATTATAAGTAAAATACAATTTTTGTGTTGGGAATGAGAAGGTGCATGTGAAGAGGGGTGGACCAAAAGAAGACTAGAATAGAGTCAAAATATATATCTCTATTTTTCATGTTAAAAAGGGACCCTCATTTGCTAATATTTATTGAAAAAAACAAAAAGCTTGAAAAAAGAAAAACCTGTGGGATCTTTTTGTATTTTTAGTAAAGGACTATTTATGTTAGTCTCGATGCATGGCAATGAACCCAATGAAACAAAATATCTACAACTAGATTCTTCTCTAAACTAAGAAAATATAATCGTATTTTGTATAGAAAATATGAATTCAATATAATTTAATAATTTTGATCTAAAGCTTTATTCAATCCAAGCCCAATTATATCTATACTTTCAATAATTACGTTTTTTTATCATTAATTAAGAGTTTTCTATTATATATTGAGAAAGATACGCTTAGATATATGCATTTTTGCTAACAGATACACTAAAATGGGGAGAGAGGCGAGCGAGATAGTCATGTATCTCAGATACATGCGAATCACACTAGATACAAACTCGATACATTGTATCTGTGTATATATGGTGTTATTCACATGTATCTGGGATACCAGATACATAGGAGAGTGGCGAACGAGATTTGTTATGTATCCCAGATACATGTGAATCCACTTGAATACAGTATATTTAAAACAAATTACACCTAATTTTGACCTCATTTATCCCAAAATACATGTATCAGGATGTATATGGACGAACCAAAATTTAGTAAGATTCATAATATTGCAAATTAGAATGTATATAAATAATTAGCTCATACGCTAATGAAATTTCTGTAAGTTTCCTAATTTTTTATAAGATATTTATTTGGAAGTTGTCATTTCAGCTGTATCAATTTTATAAAAACAATTTAACTAATATCCACTACACTGACCAACATTTCCCATCGATACATTATTATACATACATTGAATATTGAGGTTTTTTTCTTTTATAATCCTTTTGGAATCTTCATTTTATTTTTTCAAAATTCAACATCTATTTGTGATTCTACTGGGTGAAGTATAGTTGTTATTGCTCAGATCTTTTTGATTGTTGCTTCACTCACATTTTTCTTGCAAATGATATGGACAACTTCAAACATATATATTATGTATCCAATTTTAGTTGTATATGTCTAAAGTTGGGCTAAATATATATGTCCTGACCTTATATTAAAATATCTGAATTCTTACCTTGTTAAGGCCACAATTCCAATTAAAAAATATTGGAAGTTAGGTCTATCGTAAAAAATGTCGGAAATTCGTAAATTATTATATGTTTGAAATTTTGTCAAGACCACAATTTTAGTAGAAATTGAAGTTTGGCCTTGTCAAGTCCATAACTTCAATAAAAATGTCTGAAGTTGACTTTGGCAAGACATATCAAACTTCAATTAAAAAAAAAGTCCAATGTTGGACTTTTACAACATCACACTTCAGACAAAAACATCCAAAGTCAGAAGGCACAAATTATTAGTTTCGTCGCCAAACTATTGGCAGCCTTAAAAACACCTCTCTACTTGGCTAACTAAACTTAGACACACCCCCGATTTATCATATGACATATCAAGTGGTCTCAAACGCTTGTAGGAGTATGAGACTCTTAATAAAAAAAACTAAGAGAATTATTGAAAACGTTCCTAAACTTGGCGAGAATATAAGGATGTATTTCACTGATGTTGCAATATCAGGGTTGTATTTAAGTTCAGTTAACCACGTAAATGAGTGTTCTTAAAACTATCACTAATTTGAAAATGAAACTAATAATTTATATCGAGTTTAACAATGTTCTCTTAAAAAAATTAACTATGACATGAATTTACCTTGATTGGACTATAAATTTATTAGATTGCTTTGGATAAGGGATCCAATTTTATCTATTTGTAAATTATTTGTTCTGAATATATAGCAGATTAGTATGGGCCTATGGCCCATTTGTCCATTGATTTATTGAAAACAGATCCATGAATAATAATCACGACCATCTAGGCAGGAAATGAAATGGTCCAGATAAGGACACTGTGCCACCTGTCAATTTCCTCGACCCGTTCGACTTTAAAAATTTGAGAAAATTTTAGAAATAACAAATATAATAGTCATAATAAGACTCTATAGCTATAGTTTCGATAATTGCGCCCCATAGCTATAGTTCAATTTGCTATGGAGGCTGTTGTTTGTATATTTCTGCCAGTTGAATATGTTAGAATTTTGTGATCACCTAAAATTTAAATTGTTAATGAAATGGAATAATTAAGGTATGTTTGGTACTATCGAAGATGTTTTCAAAAAAAAAAACTACTTATTTTTTCTATTCGATACAAAGTAAAAGATATTATAATATAGAGTTTGTATATAACTTAGATAAATATTATATAAAATATGATCAGAGAACAAATTTTATTTGGTTATCATTACTGAAGAGTAAATCTCCACCTCACTTACTATTATGGGACTCAACCCTCCCTCCCCCACACATACAAGTGTTTCAATTGAAATATGAACAATATAATATGAAAGTTAAATATCGAATCTACTACGATTGAAAAAAAAAAATTAATCTAACTCAAATTTGAAAAAAAAAAAGTTCATGAATTAAGAATGGCTTTAGACATTAAAAGAAAAAATTGATTACACCTATTACTTGTTTTATTTATATTTACTTGTCTATTATTTAAAAAATAATTTTTTATCTTTACTTATCATTTTTAATTTATCAAAAAGTATTAGTTATTTCTTTCTATTTTATCCTCAATATTAATTACTTATTCCTTATACCATTTCTCAAGACCTAAAACAATACATCAGTTAATATAAATATTATAATAAAACACTTATATTAATAATTACTTTTTATAAAACGTACCAAGTCCAAAGTAAAGAAGAAAATATGAACGCATGGAGGACACTAAAAAAAACAAAAAATAAATAGACCACTTTACCTAATTGATTACTTTTTCCAACCTCACATAATTATATTTGCTTAAAAGATAATTATAATATAATCTCCAATTATTTTCCTATAAATACTAACCTCTTGACATCTGTCTTTCTTCAACTAGACAAAACTTTTTTTTTTCTTTTCTCTAAAAAAAAAAAAAAACTTATGGCTTCCCAAAAAGATATCACTGTCATCACTACTTCCCCCGATAACACCACCGGAGATTCACACCCGCCGGCGAATTGTCCGAAAGGACACTGTTTATGCTCTCCGACGACCCATCGAGGATCGTTCAGGTAATTTTACTTTGATAATCAGTGGTGACGTCAGAATTTTCACTCGGTTTCTACTGATAATAGATTTATTATCAGAGACAGATTCATGATTTGAAATTTTATGATTTCAAATTAATTTTTAGTTTTTACTTTTGTAATTGTTCGAATCAAACCATCATCAAAAAGGACAGTAAAGTTTAACAAGTTTCATTTCAAACGTGCATCAAGAGATAACTTGCTACTAGATTCTTAATAAATATTATATCTACGCAAAAAAGTTATTGAATTTTCGAAAACTCTCTACTTTTAGATCCTCCTCCACTTGTTGTATCTTATGAGTAGAGGTGGAGTAACATGGGTATAATAAAGGGGGTTAATAGAACCTGTTCGTTAAAAAATTACATTATATAAATACAAAAAGATGATAATTTTGATTTTTTTATATATAAAAAAGTTGTTGAATCTCTTTTAATTTATAAATTTATTATTTGAAAAATTATATTGTGCAAAGAATTGTGACTGAGGCAAAAATTTTATCAAGAAAATTTATCATTTAATATATATATATATATATGTATGAAAATACTTAACTTTATATATATAGTATGATTTTTGACAATTTTCTTTTCCCCGCCTTAAGCAAATATGGAAAATATATATATGCTCGTTGTTTTAATTTGAAATTCGAAAGTCAAACTAACTAACGTTCGGTAATATCAGGTGCAGGTACCACCGTACCTCTGGTGAGACAACAAGTACTGCATGGTTCAAGAGATCAAAATCCATGCCTGTTAATAAGAATAATAAAAATAATAATAATTTGTCCTCAATTTCCCCTAAATCAGTTGAATCTACTTAATTAATTAATTACAAGTAATTTGTACTTTTTCCTATATATATGTTTTACAGGATAAATGGAAAAGTACCTGGTCTTTTTTTTTCTTTTTCTTGAATATGTACAGTATAGACTTTGATATTGTGTTTTTTTGGCGGAATCAAAATTTGAAGTTTATGAGTTTTAAATTTTTTCATTAGCTCGTTTAAGTTACTCTGGTTACAATTAATATTTGTCTCTATTTTGATGATTTTTCGATACAAATATAACATTTAAGCAAAAGTTATTAAATTCGTTTGAAGGTCTACCTGTTTTGCCTCACAACTTACAAGTTACGAGATTACTTTAGGTTATGTTACAACATGTAAAAATTTGGGAAGGCAGAGATGGTTACGACATGATTTGATTAAACTTTGAAAAATATACATTTAAAGTTAAGTTAAAAAGTTTATCTGATTCAAGTTGTGTTTGAATATGAATGAAGCTGAATTTTGTGAATGAAAAATTGAAAAACTTCTAAAACATGTTTTTTTCAAGTTGAAATAATGGGTCAGTTTGACAAACAAACACTTATTTAAAATAATTTTTTAGATATTATTTAAACATTTCAAATTTTAATCTAAAAATAAATAAATTGGCACCTAATCTTTTGTGCCTTTTTTTTTTTGAGATGGCATCAATATAATGATTCATCTTTTCTTTAATGTGATTGTTTTCACAACTTTAAATTTATTACAATAGCCTAATAAGCATTGCTTACTCAACACTTATCAATTATCATGGACTAGAAATTAATAATGGATAAGATAAAAAAGAATGAGAGTGGTTGTTGAAGTTGTTTGATGTTCAATTAGTGATAATTCACAAATAACCATTTTTTATTAAAATTTGAAACTGATTTTTTATAATTAGAAATAGTCACTCTTTATATGTTGAAGTCTTACTTGTAAAATTCAAAATTACAAGATAGTGACTATTTTTCAAAAACATAAAAAAATAATTGTTTTATCATTATGTTTAGAGTTAAGATGTTTAAGTACATGTTATTATTCACCACTTTTCAAAAATAGCAATCAATGCTTATAGAGGTTTTTTTCTTCTTCACAAGAGCCATTGAAAACTTTATTAGGTTAATTATTAGCAACAAAATTAAACATTTTTGGAATATGTATAAACACAATATAATATGAAAACATGTTTTAAATATCTTCACATGCATTCATGTTTCAAATAATCTCCAAATTTTTCTTAATATATTTACTATACAACTTTCACATTAGAAAAGATATAAAATTTCCTCCATCTATTTTGTTTTTCACGACTTTTAAAATTGTAATTGCTTAAACAATTATGAACTTTCTAACAAATTAAATTAGGGGACTATTATTATTATTATTATGTGGGGTAGGGGGTGAGAAATGTCATCAATTATTGTAGAACAACTGAATAGAACCTTAGTAGCTATATATTATAGCATGGGACCAATGTTATTATTTTAATAAAGACGTGGGAATCTATGTTTTCATTAACTATCACGCAATTGGAAGGAGGAGAAAATATTTCAAAATTATCTTCATTGTTCAAAGCGGATAATACAATAATATTTTTTTTGTGATCAAATTCATTTGATGGATATCTTAATTATAATACTAAATAAAAAAGAAGGAAAAAGATAAATTTAAAATTGATAATGAATATGAAGTGAGTCACTTGATAGATATATATCATGCTATAATATTAAGATGCTCCATATGTTGAAAATGACTTATGGGAAGAAGAAATTAGAAAGGAGTGCATACAAATCATCCATTAACTAACTAATTTCATCACTATAGATTGTGGTGATATAGTTCAAAAATTTTCTACTCGTAGCTAGAGATTTCGGATTCGATTTGCTTTTGCCATGAATTTTTTGTTGTTGGGAATGTTGTTTCGAGAAATGATCATGTATTTTAATCAGATTCCAATGCAGATTCCACACCTCGATTGATGAGAAATAAGAAAAAATTGACTAATTTTTTATTTCTCTCTCATTAAATAAAAAGATTTTTAGTTTGAATTTGATAACTAAGTAAAATATAAAAGAATAAAACTTTTACTTCTTATTTAAGGACAAATGAGGAGACAAAAAAAATATTATTATTCCATAAAAGTATATTCACTAAAAGATTTAATTAATTTTTAATATTCATATCATAATTTACACATTAGGATCTCAGTATAGTATATAACTTGTCCAGATAACACCACAAAAATATATGAGATCTTTTAGAATAAGGAATTATTTATTTTTGCCAAAGTTATCCAAAGAATAGGATATATTCCTACTAAGGTGATCCACTTCTTTGATAATTGAGCCACTTATTTGTCCTTTGGCCAAATTAGTTGCTTTTGCTTAAGTCAAATACTTCGTCCGTTTCAATTTATCTGATTTATTTTAATTTGACATAAAATTTAAGAAAATAAAAAAGTCTTTTAAATTTTATTATCTTAAAGTAAAAATATGTGAAACATACTAAAATACTTATTAATGTTATTGTCTTAAACATTTTATGTGAAAAACTGAAATTAAAAAACTGTTAAAAAAGAAAAAAATTATTTCTTTAAAATAATTTAATTTAAAAAGTAGATCAAACAAATTAAAATATAATAAGTATATGAATATATGAGCGTGTCGTTTGTTATCATGGTGGAGTGGAGATAGAATTGATTACGATCAGAAAAGAACAACTAAAGTATGGCACACTTGCTATAGTTGCTAAGGTATTTTTTTTTTTAATGTCAAATTCGTCTCGGATTAATCGGAAATATCCTTTCTATCTTTATAATTAATTCTCATATATAGAAGATAAAAAAATTAGCGATAAGAAATTTTTTATAGCTAAATAATAAAATTTCAAACTAATCTTATTTAGCTATGGATTAGTGATGGAGAAAATTTAATCAACTTAAAACTTTTTGATAATGAATTAGGTGAGGATTATCGATAAATGTCGTAGTTAATTTCATGTTTTCTTATAATGTAAAGCATAAATAAGATATTTGTGCACACTATCGACCTTCTTAAAGCTCACTTATAAAATGACGTGATATATTAGTAGAGTAAATTTTATCCACAATATTATCATGATATTTTAGAGAAAAGATCTAAATAAATATATATAATTGTAACGTTTGTAATTTTTCTTATAGTTATTACGCTATATTTACTTATCCAGTGAAATTTCCTTAGTCATTTTAATCTCTAAACTAAGTTAGTGTTATAAGAACTTTGAAGTATATAGAAATTAATAACTCTTTTGAGTATTATTTTTTTTTGAAAAATAGAGCAGTTGAGTGTACTAAATTTTCGTTATGTGTCAGATTATAAAAATTATATTGTACGTAATATTCCTTTATTTCTGGAAAAAAAATTATTTTTGCACGATCAAATGAGTCTTGACCTCCTGATCACGTGACAACGTTGATCTTTGAAAGTTTTTTTTTTTTTTAATCTTCTTTACAAAGGATAGTGTCTTCATTTGAAAAAAGTGATGTTAGGATTGTTAGAATGACTTTTTATGGTAATCAAACAGAAAGGGAGAAGACAGAGAAGATGGATGTTGATGCTTTACTTTTCCACCGCCCTATATATATAATTATTATATATAAAATACTTTTTTTTATATAGTATTTGTATATGTGAACATAGATAGTATTTGTATCTCAAATAAGAAGTTAAATAAACACTATTGTTGGATTTTATTGAGTTAATTAGATATGGCTGAAAAAGATAAAAGTGAATGTGCTGTAGATGTTTCAGGTTTGAGTTTTGGATATGAAGACATCATTGGTTATAGGAAGTGTTTCCCTTCGAATAAGACCTACACGACACGAATTTAAATTAATCGAACTTTAATACAAATACTGAACACTGAATGAAAAAAAATAATTAGAAACTCATAATATTCCATGGGGCTTGTCAATAGTTTGTTTCAAAGCTAAAAGACATAATTTGAACTAAAGTTCTGATTGATTTATTTGGACTTGTGGCAAGACACGTTTTTTGGCCTAATTCATATGAATTTTTGGTGATCCATGTTGCTTTAAAGACGGAATGAAATCTTTCTTTCTAATCTTAAGTTGTGAACTCATCGTCAAATAACTTCCAAGTTGGTGCTTCTCTACTCTATGGAAATACTATGAAAACTAAGATTGTTTGTTCTGTTCGAGCCATTAAGGAGACTCCTCGACTCTAGTTATTGATCAATAAAAAGATTTGCGTTCAAATTTCGAACCACAAGTTATTTTAAATAATAAACTTAATATAAATACGGTCAAATCTTAAATTATTGACATGAAAGTATCATATTTGTGCAAATCATCCATGTCATAGCGTAACATCATATCTAAAAGTTCGAAGTTCACATTGAGACCTTCAATCTAAAGCCAAATTAAAACGCAGACATAAGGTTTGAATTTAAACTTAGAAATAAGTCTCAAGTGAAACTTTTAAGAATCAAACTTCAAATTTGACAGTTTGAACTTTTAAATTTTAATCGATTTCCACTTCATTTTCGCATTATGATAAATTAATTCTAGAACAATTAAATTTTGAAAATTTATAAATTTCATTTTTTGAAAAACAAATATCCGAAAAACGGGTGCAAAAGAAATTTATAATATGGAGCGATAATGGGCTTTAATGGTTGCTTATGTATCCTTTTAGGGCCTTCAGTAGCTTGGCCCAATGGGCTTAAACATGGATAGCTTCGTTTTTTTCATCAACCTTTTCTCTTCTTCTTGATAGTAATAGCGCGAGCTAATCACGTTTTTGAAATTTTACTTGTGAAATTTAAAACTTTATAATAATAACTATTTTTTAAAATTAAACTTATTGAATTTAAACCTTCTATAATTTAAAGAGTCAACTCTTTTTTCCGAACATTTAATTAAGGATAAGATAATAAAACACTTTTTATTTTCTAGAAGTAAATAATTTTCTTAAAGGGTGTGTCGAAGATAAAAACGCCACTTATTTTAAAACAGAGACAATACAAAATTTTAATTACTTTTTAAAATTTGGCGGCCAATTAAATATTTTATTCATAAATATTATTGATGACAAAGCTGTTCTAGAATCTCGTGTAGTCGACTTATTCTTCTATACATATGTCCAAATATATATGGTACCAAAATATATTCTCAAATAAAAGTCAAATTTTAATATTCTTTTTAAATCTTCTCCTCCTTTATTATTCACACATGTATAACCTGACTCGAGGGTATTAAAAAGTAGTAATTTTTTTAAATTTTTAATCAAATATTTCGTATTTGAATACCAAATATGCAATTACCTTTATTAGGTAGAAAGCGCGTTATCATTTGATATAAAAAATTTTGATGCGAATAAAAAATTAGTTAAATCTCAATTTCAAATATTAAACACTATATAAAAAGAAGAAGATGATTACCTAGACGGGGGGAGCGAAATATCCCAATATATTTTATATTACTATAAGATAGTAAACCAAACAGTGAAATATGACCTAAATGGGGACAGGGAAATGTGAAGTTTCATTTTCAGTGCAAATAAGTAGATGCAAAGCAAGTTCTTCACAAGAAAAAATAATAATATGAATTTTTAAATGATATTTATATCATCTTTGTAAGAAAATATATATTACTAGGTCTTTTTTATGTGTTATAATATGTGACATATTTTGTTTTATTAATCATATATTCTAAGAAAGTTTACTTGTAGATGTTTTTATTTAATCTGATAGTATAAAAAATTATTTAAATATAGTATGCAATAATTAGAATAATATTTTAGAAAATTCCATGCAAATTTGGCGACTAATACAAGCTTGACCAATATATAATATAAAGTTTTATATTTGAATGTTGAATTAGTTTATTCAAAGTCTTATGCATCACTCCCACTTTCTAAGTGGTCCAATCCACAACGACTATATGAGGCTGCTACGCCATCACGAAAAAAAAATATCGGAGTCTTAATAATTTGAATTCGCGTAGAAAAGTCTCACTTTAAAGAATAAAGTGTTTTCTTACTAAAGATGACTTCCAGTTTAGGGGTGTAGCGCTCACAAATAATCAGGGTGGTTTGAGCTAAGATATCATAAGGAGGTTTATCTGAATTTTGTTCGTAAAAGACACACTATATATAAGGTAAAATATTTTTTATACTTATAGTAGATATTGAATCTATTTAATTTTTTCATCTGTTTACCTCTTTATTTTTGAATTTCCTTAGTAAAATTTTTGACTTCGCCACTTCAAATAATAGTAAGCAAGTGACGTTTGAAAACTTATTCAATAACGTATTTAGAATTTGAACGTTATAACTTTGAATTGAGAATTCTATCATAAGTTAAGGTTATAAATAAATTGATTGCAAACTCAATTATTATTAAGTATTTTAATTTAAGATCAATAAAAAAACACATTAACTTCAAATTCTGAATCCGTTCCGATAAATAAGTTCTAAAGCATTACTTCCCAATCCAAAATGATAATCCTCCATTGAGTCAAACAACTATTTACCAAGTCAATAAATTCAACTTTATGATTTTTTTTTAATTTTTTTTTTGAATTAAAATATTTCTCCGCGTAGCTTCCACCCAACTACAACTTTTTTATTCTTTTCTTTTCCTAGAAATTTCCAATACATAATTAGAAAATCATTATATAGACTCAAGAAACGTTTTTTTTCCTCCATTCATCTGCAAATTCCAAAAAAAAAAAAACCTTTTTCTTCTCTAAATATCTATTAATTTTTTCTTGAAATTAAATATTCCACCTCCCTTTTTGAATAAAATACAATTTTTTTTTCTTAATATAAAGATGAATTCAGTAAGATTGATGAATTTCTCATTTATAATTATTAGTTTCATGGTTTTGGCACTTGTTGAATTCAGTTTTGGACAAGACATGGCTCCTTCTTCTGCTCCTCCTCCTTCTAATGATGGTAAGTAAACATTTTTTCCTCTAAAATTCGTCGAGAATCTGTCGCAAAATAGCTCGTAGCTAATAGTAATAACTTTTTTTAGTATGTATATACAAATAACTTGATAATGTAAACAAGTTTAACTTATATACACGATATTGTAAAGAATTTTGAATCTAACTTATATAAGTACATCTCTATAAAAAGTGGAGTTCTATATTTTGAAATTAAGATAGGTTACTTGCAATTAATTAAATTGTGACTAATACAAGTTAGGTATGATATAATAAGTTAAATTATACTGATAATGTAATTTTTTTTAAAAATAATATTCCTTTTCTATTTTTTTCATAGATACATTTTATTGAAGAAATTATATTGATTTGATAATTTTATCTTGCAGGCACAACAATTGATCAAGGGATTGCTTATGTTCTTCTACTTGTTGCCCTTGCAATTACCTACTTGGTCCATTAATTCACTTATATGTAGTATTCTTATATTTAGCTAATTAATTTATTCATTCATAATATACATTATTTATGTATTTTTCTCCTATTATTCAAAATGGAGAAATTTCCAATTTTTTGTGAGTAAATGAAATAAGGAGTGGTTACATATTATTTGTGATACAATTTTTTTTCCTCCACATTATTGTTATCTATTGCGCCTTTTTGAACCACCAAAACGTCCACCCAAAAAATAATATAAAAATGAAGAAATTCAACATTCAAGCAGAAGCAATATAGATTTTATATATGAAATAAATAAAAATATGTATTTTTATTCAAGATCGTGAAATTTAGCTGAAAATCCTTCAAAATATATCATATCTCGAATCTGATGAAATATAAGAGATGAATTATAACGATATTTTATTATAAATACGTAATTATCCTTCAAACTCAAATAAAATGTGTCGATAATATAGAGAATATCCTATTCCTATTTATATTTGTCTAGGTTTGTGGTTCGAGGTACATATAAAAAATAATCTAATTAATCTTGTCTTACAACAATATTCTAGAACATATAAATATGTCACTAGGGTCATTTTTCAAAATCAACTTTACATTTTCCACAACATGTTCCTTTAAAATAATTTTTCAAAAGATGCTTTAGGAAGTAACTTGATGTAGATATCGATAATATTTTTCTGATATCACACTTGTAAATTATAAAATATTTTATAATACGTATTATCAATAACCTTCTTTCGAATGAAGTGATATTCCTGATCTTCATGAATGTGCTTAATTAGTTCCTATATGGAATATCGAATTATATTTTTCTATACTTAAATATGACATTTTGATTGTCTCCAAAAATAGCAATTGATATAGCTATATTAATCTAATTTTTAAAGGTTAAAAAGAAAGAAAAAAAAGGAGTAGATGTTAGGTAAAACCAAACAAGTGAATATGACATTAATAGGGTCAGGGAAATGAGAGATTTCGTTTTCTGCATCTACAAATTAGTGGAGGAAAAACAAGTTTTTTTTTAAAAAATAAAATAGTTTTACACGTGTAAGGTGTTGAGTATGATATAATTGAAGAATTTTAAAAAAAAATTGAAGTCATATTTCTCAATTATAAGAACATATGTAAGTCTAAGTTAAATTAACAATAGTCACTTTTAATCATAACACAAAGTATTGAAATTGAACTCAAAACACCAAACCATAGCAAATTAACTTAGTATGATGATAATATATAATATTTCAAAAATCAATAACAATAATATTCTGAGTGAAATTTCACAAATCAAGTATGGGGAATCAAAAACAATACAATACAATTAGAATAAGGCTATTACTATGACAAACAACACTCCACTACACTCTATCCTTCTATTTTAATCTGTGACCTCCACACCCTCTTATCTAGCAAGGATCATGTTCTCGATAAGCTACAATCTTGCCATATCTTGTCTAATCACATCTCTTCAATATTTCTTCAGTCTACCGGCCTCTCTCTCCTCGTACCCACCATATACAACCTCTCGCACCTCTTCATTGGGGTCACTGCACTTCTCTTAATCACATCGCTTCCCTCATCTTGTCCACTATGGAGTCAACTCTCGCCTTGTTTTGGATATCCTCATCCTAATCCTATCGTTTCTAGTATGTCCACTCATCCATCCGAACATCTTCATTTCAACAACCTACATCTTTTGAACATGGAGTTCATGATTGACCAACACTTCGTCCCATACAATAAAATCGGTCTAATCAACACTCTGTCCCGTGTAACTATATCATCTGCAAATAACATACACCATGACACTTCATCTTAAATATGCCGCATCAATTAATCTATCACCAAATCAAAATTATCGAACTGAAATTTTCAATATTGTTCCATAAACCCCACCCCCACTCCCAATCCAACGGGGAAATAGTAATCCGTCAATGAGTCAAACGTCTGCCACAAGTCAAAGTCAATAAAATCAACTTTGTGAATTATTTTATTTTATTTTGTCAATTAAAATAGTCCTCCACGTAGCTTTCACCTAACTACAACTTTTCTCTCTGTTTCCTCGAAAATTCACATGCATAATTACACTTTCTTATATAAAAACTCAACAAAACTCTCTTTTATTCAACAAAAAATCTTCTCTTTAAACTCCAAAATAAAAAATAAAAAAATTCTTCTCTCTAAAATTACAAATTTGTTTCTGAATTTGAAGATGAATTCAGTGAGATTGATGAACATTTCATTTACAATTATTGGATTTATGTTATTGGCACTTGTTGAGTTCGGTTTTGGACAAGGCATCACTCCTTCTTCGGCTCCTCCTCCTTCTAATGACGGTATTTAAACATTTTTCTCTACTTCTCTTCTCTTCTTTAATTTACTCGTAAAATTCATCGATAATCTATGGCTAAATAGATTCGGCTATGCCCACGTGAGGTTATGCTGGGCTAAGCTAGATATTATGAGACCCGTCTAAATGGTGGTCCAATTCAACCTAGCCCACTTAGACTGGGTTAAGCTAAACTATATCGACAACTCTCAAATATGATATACATGTTAAATTACATTTGATTACTTTAATTTCTTTTTACAATGTCTATATTCTATAAGTTGAATTGAATCCTATTTATTTTATCCTTTTATTATTCTTTTTTGTACATTTTTTATATAAATATACTTTAATGAAGAAATTAAATTGATTTGATAATTTTGTCTTGCAGGCACAACAATTGATCAAGGGATTGCTTATTTTCTTCTACTTGTTGCCCTTGCAATAACATATTTGGTCCATTAGAAACTCATGAAGAATTGTGTTTTAGCTAATTTAATTTGTTCATTCATAATTTTAATTCTTTATGTATTTTTCTTCCTATTATTCATAATGGAGAAATTTTAGAGTTTTGCGATCAAAGGAAATGGTGAAAGGATACTTATTTGTGTTACGAAATTCATTTTACTTTCTTATTAGTTTATTACCACTCTATTTATTACGCCTTTTTCGTCTTAAAAAAATATTTGATTTTTTAAAAAGGGAAAAGGGTCTGATATACCCTCAACTTTGTCATTTAGAGCTGATATATCCTCGTTAGGAAAGTAGCTCATAAATACATTTACTGTTATACAAATGGCTCACATATACCCTTTTCTCAAACGGAAGTGAAAAAAGTAATTTTAATTTAATTTTTAAAATTTATTATTTTGATGGTCAAATTTATTTATGTTTCACTAATTTTCTTGTAAAATTTATTATAGATGCCCCAAATTTTTTTTTACAAATACAAAAACTAAATTACAATATAACCGAAAAAATAGTTTTAAATTATAATATAGCCATAAAAAAAGTTAATTTTAAATTTTTTCCTTTACACAAAAGAATGAAAGAAAAAAATAAGAATAAGAAACTCAAATAATGATAATCAAAAAAGTCAAAAAATAATTTATGTATGGAAAAGATTAAAATATACCTTGAACTTTGCTAGAAGGATCATATATACCCCTACATGATTTTTAAAAAAAATCAAAAGTCAAAAATATAAAATTTAATACTAACTTTTTCACTTCGTTTAGATGAAGGGTATATGTGAGTTCCTTTTATAACGGTAGGGGTATATGTGAGCCATTTGTATAACGGTAAGGGTATATATGAGCCACTTTCATAACAAGGAGTATATCAACTCTAAATAGCAAAGTTGAGGGGTATATCAGATCCTTTTCCCTTTTAAAAATAATGTTGTTCCATTGAGATGGCAAAGTAGAAAATTGGGAGAATTACATAAGTAGTGAGATAAGAGATTAGTGCCTTTCTTCTTTTGCAAAAAATAATAATTTTTTCCTCAAAATGTAGTAGTATTTTTCTTTTCAAACATACCATAAATATATTGTATGCACGCAAATACAATATCAATTATATACACTAATACATTGTATATATGAATGTATACACTAATATACTATATATATATATATATATGTAAAACATAGCTATACTTTTTAATTATTTAAAAATCCCGCTACGAAGTGAAATATGAAGCATAATTAGTTACATTAAACAATTTTTTCTTAAAAATTTGGGGTAAAGTCTTCCAATTTAAATGGTTGCCAATGTTCATAATTGATATATAATATATCACACTAAAATAATTTTATAATATGTTTTATGAAGTCTAATCAAACGAATAAATTAAACATAAAAATGTCAAAATTCTAATGCTGCTATTCAACTATTTATACTTGATAGATATATGATAGTGAAATTTCATATTCTTCATATCTACCAAAATATGTTGCATATTTCTTTTTCACATCACTCACATTTTTTGCTGAACCTTTCCTCTTTTTTCTAAGCTATTTTTCATGTTTAACAATTTCTTTCTAATCTTATTTTACTATTTCATGTTTGAATTTAGTTTAAATAAATTTTAATTCATGGAAAGAAGGTAACCAAAAAAAAATCAGTACCTGCACCGATTCATTTTAGAAAATAGCCAAAAATCGCATAGAATATCTTCAAAACTAACATTGTTCTTGAAAGTATATAAAAATGGAATAAGAATATAATCTTTATTTGGGCAAGCATACTGAAATTTTGATGATGAATGCGTAAGTTGGGCGAAAAAGGTATGCATGTAGTAGAGAAGATAAAGAGAGTATTAAAAAAAATCTAAAAGACGGAATATCGAAATCTACCTGTCTATAGTTAAGATGAGCCGAAAAAAGTTGAATAGCTTGAACAACTGATAAGCCCAAATTATCTAGGTTCTATATTCCTAGATTACTGTCACTTTGCCTTATAAAATCATCAAGTTTTTTTCCTTGTACACTAGCTCCTAGGATATGATTAGGTTTTTTTCTTGTACACTAGGTCCTAGGATATGATTAGGTTATAAAAATTGCCCTTTCTTTTTGTTGCTAGGTGACTTTTTCATTTTTTAATATTTTTTATGTAATACTTTCTTCTTCAAATTTATTTCTGATGATCTACCCTTCTATGTCTAGTCCATCTAGATTGGCATTGAGTAGATTGTCTAAAGTGCTATCCGTGAATTTTACTGCAATTTCTTGGGATAGTAGTTCATATATGGAGAGTTGAAATAGAGGCAAAATTTATTTTCATTTAGTTTGTGATATTTGTATAAGATTGATTAAACTTAAATTTGAGCTTTGTTTTACCAATTGCCTTTTCTATTTTTTGTTTTGTGTTTAATGCTATTTTGCTCAAAATATGACTTTCATTCTTCCGAGATTAAATGAACTGAATTGAAGATCAAATTGAAATTCTTTAGGCTATTTTATTTTAAATAAATTTTCAGTTTATTGGAATTTGGCTGTTTTGGAGTACTAAATTCTTTTTTTAGTTTTGGTGGCTGAATTTGTTAAGACGGATCGGATCTTATTTTGGTCTTCTAATGATGATTATTAGTAACATTTACTGATTTAATCATGTTGATAAAAAACTTTGGAGTCCTCAATTGAAGAGGCAATAATAAGATCACTTTCATTCCCCATATGGTTTTTGCAATTTGTTTATCTGTTGTGTATTTGGTAGGGGTGGTCAAATAGCCAGGTTGGGTTGAAATTGAAGATAGTAAAATGAATTGAAATAAAAATTGGGTTAGGTCCTGACCCGCTCAAGTTTACTTTGGGCACAAATGAGTTAAAAACGAATTGGATTTTGACCCGCGCAATTTGACCCGCTTAATCTCGATAATTTTAATTAGGGTAAGTTACATAAATGATATAGTGTAAAGATGAAATTACTAACTATCCCTACTTTTTTTCTAATTACAATAATTCCTTAAAATTAGCCCAATCCTGATACATTAATGAAAGCGCGGATTCATTAATATAAGCACGGACACATTAATACATTAATACAGATACATTATTAAAATAAAAATTAACTCAATCCAGATACATTAATGAAAGCGCGGATACATTAATACAAGCACGGATACATTAATACATTAATACGGATACATTATTAAAATAAAAATTAACTCAATCCGGATACATTAATACAAGCGCGGATACATTAATACAAGCACGGATACATTAATACATTAATACGGATACATTATTAAAATAAGGGATTTTAGTTATTTTTAAAAGATATAGGGACGAATGGAAAATAATATATTTAAATGTGTGTACTTTAGTAATTTTTCCTTTAATATATTGTTATTTAAATTTTATAACCACAATTTTAATTTTAACTCAAGAAAATTTTTAAAAAAAGTTACAAATGGATAGATAAATCCTAGAAGATATAAAATAGATAGTAATTTATATCTTCAATATAGGAACATACATTACATCAATGCAAATAAAGAGCCTTAAAAAGGGTTCAAATTGGAAATTAAATTGAGCTCGATTAAAGATTCTTTTAAAATGTGTTCAGGCTTGAATGATTTGAGATTGAACTCAATTCAAATGAATCCAACCCACAAAATTCTGGGCGAATTGAGCGGATTACCTATAGTTGGGCTCATTTTGACATCCCTAGTATTTTCCGTGTCTGTGTTTTGCACTGTCATTTTCTCTAACAAAAACCTGAATGGAAGTCCACAAGCTTTATGCCATCAACTCGAGTTTTTATTCAAAATTATTCATTATCTATTAGCTTAATGTCATCAACTTGAGATTTTGAAGAGACTCATAGAATATTAGTAGAGCCAAATAGATTTTCTGCACATTTTCGTTAATCCATGAACATGATATGTACATCTATCAAAAGAAAAAGAAAGAATTGAAACTGATCAATAGACTTCTTGAAACAAACTAAAAAGAAACGAAAGATGAAAGCATAAAGCATAGAGGACTTTCTTAAAGAAAATCCCATGTAAATACCATGCAATAAGATTTAATCCTATTCATAGAGTTTCCATAACTATTTCGAAAATGAAAAGTTCGACACAATTGATATATTACACCAGAAAACCTAAGTAGTCAAACCGAAGGAACCTGCTTTTTTTTTAATTATTTTTAATTATTATTATTATTATTATTATTATTATTATTGTTATTATATGAATAAATAAAAGTCCATAGCCATCATCTTTGTCTAATACCAAAAACAAGCTAAAATATTCGTATTCCCTACTAACTAGCTGCCTTTTTGGACCATTTATCCTTAAACTCCATTTGTGATAAATAGCCATCACTTCCCTAATTAATCATAATTCTTTATATACTTCTTCCATAACCATATATCAAATTCTTGTTAACTCAACTTTCCAGTGATCAGTGAAGATTCATATAGCCGATTTCAGTTATTTACTTGAAATTGAAGTATAGTTATTATTGTTATATTCTAGTTGATCAAACTTCTTGATAACTATGGATGTGAAGAATTGGTATAGAAGTTTTAGCACAAGAAGCAAAAGTGTTAGATTAGCAAGAAATTACAATCATGGTGATATTGAAAGAATGAAAGAGCCACTTTCTAAAAGTAGAGGTAGCAAAAGTTCAATTTGGAAAGTTTTGTGGAAGAAGTTGTCGAAGGAAAAGAAGAAGGGATCAAGGCTCGAGTGTTCTAGGTCAGTTCATGTGCAAATTCCTCGTTATGATGAATACACATATTCACAGAATTTTGACGATGGTTTTAATTGGGATGAACCTGATCATCTTTTTAAATCATTCTCTGTTCGATATGCTGATTCATCTAAACTACAATTTTGAAGTGATTAGAGAGAGATGCAAATCACATGATTAATTAGTGTCCAATGAGATTTTTTTTTCCTTTTTGTTACGTCAGCTCCAAAAGGATAAGTTGCGTTGAAATTGATAAAGGCCATCTTTTTGTTCTTTAATTTTAGACTAACTTGTAACCTCTCTCTATGTTCATATAATCCCTACGTCTTAATGGATTTGGTTCATATTGTATCTCATTGAAGTATAAGGAATTCATTTTGAGCAAGCAATGTTAATTTACTATCCCAACTCTGTATAATTTAAATATATCATTAAGTAAAAATTAGTTCGTGGTGCATATGTAAAAATATCTATGAGTTTATCGCTAATTTGTCGTTAACAAAATTTTTATGATAGTCCATCGCTAAATAAGACTAACAATAAATTTTATTGTTTAGCTACAAAAATTGGGAGGAAATAATTATATTTAGCCAAATAAAAGAATTATATTGGTAGAAAATTTTAGTTGGGATAAAAAATATATCCACATATGTGCCAGTAACATAATAACGGTGCCGGTGGGACATGCGAGTTAACATCACAAAGCCAAATATGTATCAAAAGTTAGATAATAAAGATAAATATATTGAAAAATATAGCTTTTTTTTTATAAGAGCACAAAGACAAATATGATTCTTTAATACTTGTCTTAGATATTCCGATGTGCTTATATGTGGTGAATTCAAGTTACTATAGTTAATAAAAATATATTATTTAATTATAATTAAGTGATATATAATTATATATATTCAAATATATGTCATTAATTTCTTGATTGATATAAACATTTGAATAAATGTTTATCGTGAATATAGCTTTAGAGAGGTTAATTAAGATGAGAGTAGGGGGGCCTAATTTGAAAATTTTATAGAGCTATTATTTAAGTCAATTCCATTTGTTTGGCTCATTAATATGTAGACCCATTTCCTAAAAGTTTAGCTACAATTTTACATGATAATGATAAGTGTAAATTCACAACATTTGTCAATATCCTTACCCATCAACCACTTTCTAGTTATAAATAAATTATATCATATAGTTAGCCCTTTCTAAAAAAGTTTACAATTAAAATAGACAACTTGTAAGTGGTTCAATCAAGTAGCTAGATCATATAAGCAACTTGGGAATAGTTCAAATATACGACTTACACTATATCAAAAATAATTTTTATTAGCAATTAATTAACGACAATAATTTAATTACTGTTAAATATATTTTTTAGAAGCAATTTAATACTTTTTATAAATATTTCTAAAGCATATAGCGTTATTTGATCCAATATCAATTAACTAATACTGATAAAAATTTTAACACTCTTAATTAATTTACATATTTATATCTTTCTATTTATCGATAAATAGAAAGATAAATCAAATAATTTGTAAAAGAATTTCAAGAGAAATAAATATATCTCCCCCACCCCCACCCACCCTCTACACGTTCTTTGCTACACCTATTATTGTCTTGTACATTTATTGTTTTTTATATATTTCTTCTTACATTTTTCTTATAAAACCCTCAATATAATGTACTCCCTCTCATAATTATGATATTTCAATGTAAAATGTTATCACAAATATCATAATCTTGAATTAAATAATACCACCTATTTTATTTGGCCAAACCATGTGAATAAATTTAAAATTAAAGTCTATAGCCCATCATATTTGTCTAATAACCAAAAGCATGCTAAGTATTCATATTTCCTACTAGCTTAGCTGCCATATTGGACCATTCTGCTTTTAAGTCCAAAAATGTTTATTCATAAATAGCCACAACCAAACTCTATACTTTTCAAAATCTTATCTCATTATATATCTACTTGTTAATTCAACTTCTTCTTGCATTGATCATCACAATGGATGTTAAGAATTGGTATAGAAGTTTTAGTACAAGAAGCACAAGTGTACATATATCTACCTTGTGGAAGGTACATAGAGAGGATGTTTATGATAAATTTTTTATTTTGATAACACTTTAAATTCTTGAGTGAATCTATCAAAAAATTTCTCTACGTACCTTACATAAGGTAGGAATAAGATTTGCATGCATCTCATTCCTTTCAAAATTTTCTTTTGGAATCACACTGAATATGTTATTATTATTGTAAAGAGATATACATGTATTTCACATAGTTAGTGACAATGCACAATGGATGCAATAAGAGCTTGGTTTCCTTGGGTACGTAGTTTTTTTTCTTTAACTTTTGGATTCTTGGAGCCTATATGCAATATGTTCATATATGTGGATTTAATTGGAATTGGTTCATATAGACAGGATGAATCCAAAAAAAATATATTGCTACTTGCAAATGATGTTGTGGAGGATTCTAAATTTCACATCTTTAAGTTAGGTATATCATAAATGTAAGAAATATTTGCATCAACGTATCATTTTTACATGTTAAAAAAACCGTCTTATTTTTAAACTTACGAGTCTCACATTTTAAGAAATTTTACCAGTAGATATTCTTCAAGTGACTTGATAGTGTAATAAATTTTTTTTACTGACGATACATATAAATTAGACTAGAAATTTAATCCACCGATATTTGTCTTACATATATGAGTAAAATTCACAAATAGTTACATCTCAAGATACTTTCATGGAATTTTATTTGTGAAAGTTGTTCCTTTTTTTGGGCATGAAGAAAACTCCAAGGATTACCCTAGAGTTAGAGCTCGTTTGGATTGACTTAAAATAAGTAATTTTAAAAAAGTTACTTTAAAGTCATTTTAAAAATAAGTAGTTATGTGTTTTTGATAAAAAGTGTTGAAAGTCACTTCTTTTTTTATCAAAATGTCTGAAATACCCTTAAAAGTTGTTAACATTATAAAAGAATTAAGGGTAAAAAAGTAATATACTTGATCAAAGTAGAATGATTTATAAGTTAAAAAAAATAAGTAGGGGTCACCCTACTTTTAACTTTTAACTTATTTTAAGTTACTTTTGACTTATTTTAAGTTATTCTTTAATTGGCAAACACTCTAATAAGTCAAAAACTGATTTAAAAGTTAATTTGACCAACTTAAAATCCCATCCAAACGGGCTCTTAGACCACTCTACGGAACCCTTTTTGGTCAGAAAATGACTGGTTGGAGTTATTTCTTTTATAGATATTATGATGGGTACTAAGGCTTCCTTTATTTACAATAAAAGAAAGACGTCTCAATCTAAATATAAATTTAAATATTAAATATAAATTTAAATATTAAGATATGCATCAAAATTTAGATGACTGAATTCGAATACAAAGTGGAATTATATTATATAATAAGCGATGACTCAAAAGGATAAGGGTTCTACAGCAAAACCATCATATTATTGTGGAAATTTGTTACTGTCCAGATCCAATAATTGGTAAAGACGTGCATAGATTTGTTTCTTACGTTTTAATCCAAAATGCGTCTCTATAGTTATTTCTGAATTTATTTTTTTAAGGTCTTTAATATAACTTTCTTCTCTCATGTCGATGTGAAATTGCCTAATGTGCATCCCTTCTTTAGAGATTTGCCCTTCATGGGAGCTTAATCTCTAAATAAATAATACCTTAATAGTTGGATAGAACCGCTACAAAATTACATCTTTAAAAGAGGTTTTGAAGAAAACAAAATCTGATCTCATGTTGATGAAATTAACCTTCATGGGTTAATCGTGGCAAAAGTAATACATTTGTTAATGGTAAGTTTGATTTTGAAAATACACTAGGAATACTATTTAAACTCAATATGTAAAAGAGTAATATTCACATATGATATTAAATAATAAAGAAGTTAAAAAATAATAATATTCACATATGATATTTAGTTACGTCAAATTAATAAACGCATGACATACATTTATAAATAAACGTCCTTTATGTGTCATAATTCACTTTAAATGTGAGTGTATAGAGGCTTCCAGAGATGAATTTTATCTAATCTGATTCTTATTTCAACGAGATACGTATACAACTCTTTTTGTTGGTTTCAGTCTAATGAGGGAATTTACAAAATTTTATAGAGCTATTGAAGTCAATTCAATTTGTTTTGTTCATAATAAAAAAGTGCCCATTTCCTAAAAGTATTGCTATTATAATAATTAAATGAAAATACATATAATGTGTAAGTGTAAATACAAAAACGATTTGTCAACGTCCTAATTATAATCCAACCATTATTTTTGTTTTGTTTTGTTTAAAACGCTCAACATAATATATAATTAGTCATTATCACGTGCTTACTAATTATTTTGATAGTTAAACATAAAACATAATCTCTTAGAATTAAATAATGCCAGCTACTCTCTACGTCTCAAATTATCTGTAATGTTTCTCTTTTACACGCTCTTTACGAAAATATTAATTAGAAGGAATTTTTGACTATTTTACCTGGCTTATGTCTCAGTTTATAATCTCTACTCTTCATTAAATATGTACTCTATTAAGGTGTTTATAGTTTTCAAGAACAATTAGGGATAAAATGCAGAGAAATGATTAATTTTGTACTTCTAAAATGACAAATAATTTGAGATAATTATTTTCTGAAATCACGACAAATAATTTGAGACGAAGGAAATACTATTTTATTTAGTCAAATCGTATGAACCTTCTTGTATATATAAATTAAAGTCTAAGCCCATCATTTTTGTCTAATACCAAAATCATGCAAAAATACTCCTATTTCTTACTAGTTAGTTGCCATTTTGGACAATTCTACTTAAAGTTCCAAATAGTCATAAAAACCTACAACCAATTCCTTTAAATGTCCAAAATCCATTTCACTCCTAGCTCCGTACTTTTCACAACCAGATATGTCTCATTATATTCCACGCAACTAATTAATTTTTTGTTGACAGATAACAATTCTCGATCAGTGAGAATTTATATAGCTGGCTTAAACTTACGAGGAATTGAGACGTAACTATTATTATAGTTGTTGATAGAAGCTATTGCTTACACTAATGGATGTCAAGAGTTGGTATAGAAGCTTTAGCACAAGAAGTAGAAGTGTTCGACTAGGAAGAAATTACAATCATGATGATATAGAAGGAGTGAAAGAATCAATTTCTAAAAGTAGAGGTAGCAAAAGTTCAATATGGAAAGTTTTGTGGAAAAAGTTGTTAAAAGAGAAGAAAGAAAAGAAAAGAAGAAATTACAATCTGAGAGTGTATATATGTTTGAAATTTGTTTTTTTTTGAAACCATAGTGAAGTCCATGGGCCTTGTATCTGAACTGGGCTAGATTAAAAATGAGGCCTTTGTTGAAGTGATCAGGCCCAGTACACTCCTTTTGGAATCAAGTTTTTCCATGGATCATGTTAACTTTTAAGAATTACGCGACTTTTTTATTTTTCCTGTGTATTAGCCCATGGATTTGACGTCTTGTGGGACCTGAAAATATTTTTTGAAAAAACTTTATGAGGACCTCCGTAATGAGTTGGAGGAGCATTACGTATAGTCCCGCCATTTTTTTAAGCATATTTTTGTAATTACGGGCCAATTTTTAGGAATTACGCAGCTTTCTTGATTTTTTGTATATATTAGCCCATGTATTTGGCACCTTGTGACACCCATAAATTTTTTCTGAAAAACTTTATGAGGACATCCGTGATGAGTTGAGGGAGCATTACATATAGTCCCACCATTTTTAAGTCATATTTTTGCATTTACGGGTCAACTTTTAGGATTTATGTGACTTTCTTGATTTTTCGTGTGTATTAGCCCATGGATTTGGTGCCTTGTGGCACCCATAATTTTTTTATGAAAAAACTTAATGAGGACCTTCATAATGAGTTGGGGAAGCGTTACGTATAGCCCTACCATTTTTATGGCATATTTTTGCATTTACGGGTCAACTTTTAGGAATTACGCAACTTTTTTTAAAATTTTTCGTGTGTATTAGCCCATGAATTTGGCGCCTTGTGGCACTCGAAAATTTTTTCTGAAAAAAACTTTATGAGGACCTCCGTAACGAGTTGGAGAAGTATTACGTATAGCCCCACCATTTTTTAAGACATATTTTTGCATTTACAGGCCAACTTTTAGGAATTATGCACTTTTCTTGATTTTTCGTGTGTTAAAGCCCATGGATTTGGCTACACACACGAAAAATTGAAAAAATCATTTAATTCCTGTTGAATGGCCCATAAATGTCAAAAATTAGGCCTAACCCATCGGTGGCCCCCTAAAGTTGGCACTAACTTTCACTTAGACATCTTAACTAAGCTTTGTTCATTTTAGACACCTCATGTCATGTCCCGGTGTGTCATTTTGACACCTTTTTTTATAATCAGCCAAATGTGCAAGGTGTGTGTAACACACTAACTGATGACGTGTCAAAATGGCGAATTAGATAAAAACATGTGGCATATATATTGAAAATAATTTTTTAATAATGAATTTTGAAATAGAAAAAAAATGGCCAATGACTTAGTGACATGTGGCAATGTTTATCCAAATAATTTTGAAAAAAATTAACCACTTGCACAACCCATCCTTGTCTTCTCCACCACCACCCACCCCCGGATCCTCAACCCCTCCCCCACCAGATTTATCTTCTCTACAACCCCCTACCCCTCCCACACTCAAATCATCTTCTCCACCACCTCCCACCCACCCCCCCGAACCCCAACCTCTCCCCAATCAAGATTGTCTTTCTCCAAAATACTTTCGTAGTAATTTAACTATTTGAAAAAAATTATTTTACAAAAGCACAATCTATTTGCAAAAACTAATTCATCTTATTTATAACTTCAAATAAAATTAAATTCTTCAAATCTGAACAAAGAATTCCATAGTAAAAAATTTCCTAAAACTTTTTCTTAAAAAATATATATGTCGATTTTTTTTCAAAACATTTCAAGGAGGAAGAAGGGCAACAAAATAAGAAAGTTGTTTAAGTTTGAAATCTCTTGGTGTTAGAGTTTAAGTGTTAGAAAATGGTGGCTAAAAATGGGGAAGAAGAAGAAAAAAATAAAATAAAAATAGGTTAAATCAGCTCTCCACGCGCTGGTAAGGAGTGTATCCCACTCACTATGTCATGTCACCAAAAAGTGTCAAAATGACACAGCGGAACATGACATGAGGTGTCTAAAATGAACATCGCCCAGTTGAGGTGTCAAAGTGAAAATTGGTGCCAACTTTAGGTGGCCACTGATGGGTTAGGCCCAAAAACTATGTCATGGATAATGGTGATGCTATACGTAATACTACTCAACTTATTACGGAGGGTTCCGTAAAGGTTTTTTTTTTAAAAAAAATCTCCTGAAAGTCATATTACCAAAATATTTATGGGCTAACACATGAAAAGCTGAGAAAATCACTAATTTCTGTTAAATGGTCCCTAAATGTCAAAACTATGTCATGGATCATGGTGACGCTATGTGTACTGCTTCCCCTACTCATTACGGAGGGTCCTGCATAGGTTTTTTCAAAATAAATCATCTGAAAGTCATATCAACAAAATTTTCATGGGCTTACACACACAAAAAGTTGAGAAAATTGTATAATTCCTATTAAATGCCCCCTTAATGTCAGTAATAAGTCGTGGATCATGGTAAGACTATATGTATTGTTCCCTCATCCAAATAGGTCATTCGCACAAATTCTCATCTTTGGCCTTAAAATTTAAATATAGGTCAAGAATATTTTGATGATATAGCTTTCGAGTGATTTTTTTACAAAACACACCCTTAGTTTTTAGTTTTTTTTTCTGTTTAATTCAAAATCACAAAATTGATATTAGAAACATAGTTTTCATAAAATTGATATCAGAAATATAGTTTTCATATACAGCCTTTATTCATTCTTTATTTATTGACATTTCACTATTTATTTTGATCTCCTCTCGATGTTCTATATCTGTATAATGTCCGATTAAATTCGGCCGACACTTAATTTGATAAGATTGAAAATTCAATTATATTTTAAAATTGGAATTGGTCTTGTTGAGAATATACGTCAGAAATTGATTAACTTCAATATCTAAAATATATCAAGATTGCGTAA
Organism: Solanum appendiculatum; assembly: GCA_018342035.1. Classification (NCBI taxonomy): domain Eukaryota; kingdom Viridiplantae; phylum Streptophyta; class Magnoliopsida; order Solanales; family Solanaceae; genus Solanum; species Solanum appendiculatum. Next base: position 461,789 of record JAGDQO010000973.1, read on the forward strand.
TATATTTATAAGATCATTTCAAAAAATGTCAACTGAATGATATCTTTATGTTTATCATTATTTCTTAATTAATATCATTATTCATAGTGCAATCATGCTTAGATATAAAATATTTCGTCCGTCTCAATTTTTGTGTCGTAGTTTAATTCTACATAAAATTTTAAACATATCATAATATTACGTGTATAAGAAATTTTTAAAACTTAGTGTTAAACGTGAAATAAATTTATATGGATAACTATTGAAGCTTATCATTACAAGTAACTCGAGAGTTAATTATTTTTAAATATAAAATATGTCATTATTTTTTAAATGAATTAATAAAATTTATAATATAACATTATCGGGAATACAATTCAAATGTATAAGTTATAACTATAATTGTATACGTTGAATCTAATTTTTATTTTTTTTACCTTCCTCATTTTGAAGGGAGGGGCGGGGGGAGTTCTTAACTAAGGCGACTTTGTACTCAGAAAACTCAAATTCGAGATCTCTGATTAAGGATATAAGAGTATTTTCCACTCTACTACATTTTTTACTGGCCACTTGAGTATATTATTATTGTAGTCGACAATCATCGAGAGAAGTATCACATTTTCATTCAAATATACTGAAAATTAGAAGAAGAAAATATCTATAATTACTTTATAAGCAATCTAATTATGTTTATAATTTATTCATCATAGGTTCATAGAACTTAAAACTTAATTGTAATTTATTAAGTATTCCCATTATAAGTTCAAAAGTAAAACACGTTTTGAGAAAAAGGAAATCGTTGACTCTTTCAGTTTCTTCCATTGCATTATTTTTAATATAATAATAATATATGAGGTACAAATATTATTGGACTTTATTACCTTCCTTAAATAAACACGTATTCACATTATCTTTATAACTAATCGTATATTATTTGATCATTCATTAATTAAAAAGAAAGATTTAAAAGTAAAAAGTACACGTTAACATGATGTTTGAAATTTTATATATTTCAATTTGCTATATAAGTCTATGCGCAAAGTCATTAATTAACATATCCCTCTGTCCAACAATACTTGTCCACTATTGACTTGGCACACCCCTTAAGAAATAAATAGAAGGGTGATTTTACTATATTACCCTTTGAATATAATAAATACAATGTATTGAAAAATGTAACAGGGAGATAACTATAATTAATGATAAGGGTAAATAAGGAACTAAGGGTAAAATTATCCATTGATTTCATAAAGTGGATAAGTATTGATGGAAATCCCAAAATAGCATAGTGAACAAATATTGTTGGACGGAGGAAGTAGCAAATTAAACATATCATAAAGAAAGTTGTTGAAAAGTGAAAAGGCTCGCTTTAATGAAATTCACTTTGCTTTTTTTGGTTGATTTATAAAATAATAAAATATTATAGCATCCTAAATATAATAAGATAATATCAAATTATATATATACTAACTTTATTATACTTAATGAATTTTTTTTCATTTTATAGTTTTAAGTACAAACTTTGCATATAGCTTATTATTATTATTTTCTGTATTCTGATTGTATAAATATTTTTTATAATGTCAATAGATAAACTCAAACTCTTCTATTTATGAGTATATTATATCCAATTTGAAGTATATCACAACATTTTTTTTATTTGTGTATTTATAACTATCATCAATTCGTCATGCTTATTGAATCTTCTATAATTATTATTTATTTATTCTCAAAGAATAAAACGATATAGGTGACGAGTATTTAACCTAATTTTAACATTTTGCTTTTGTTTTCTTCTCACTCTGTTGTATTTAATTTTTTTCTAGTTAAACATTTAGTTTGTCATCAACTATTTAATTAATTGTCAACTTTGCCATCACTTTAAACTAATAGAAATACTTACTTAAATCTTGGATATTCTCATTAAATATTCCATCTATAAACAAATGGTATTATTATATGTTGTAACGTATAATAAAGTAATCATATGATAATTTAAACGGACAAAATTCCTTGATTTGCTCACCATCCACACAAATACAAACAAACAAAAAACTTAAATCACACGTAATATATTAATATACATTATAAAAACATATAATATGTATACATATAGATAGAGTATTGATCTATTCTATAAATCAATGAATGAGACTCCTAGTTCTGAATAAACTAGACAATATTAAAATGATAAGGATATATTGATCTATCCATCTCTCCTAACACAATATTTATAGTCCCGTTTAGATATGATTTGAAATCAGACGGGTTTGAAATTTGAAATTGAAAAGGAAATATAATTTGAATTTTTTAAATTATATTTTGTTCTCATATAAATAGGAAAACATCATATGTTATGAAAATTATCAAAATTTATCTAATTCTTGTATAATATTATCAAATGAACAAATCATAGTTCATAAATAATATATCAAAAAATCTGAAGGCGTTGTTGCGTTGATAAATCACATATCTCCATGTTCATTTTATAAATAAATATTTGAAACTATAAAGTTTTAAAAAAAAAACATATAATTTTATAAAGATCAGTAGTTACTAATTATTCTTTCATATATTTTTTCACATGGTATGAACAATCTCTTCACGCTAAGCATGAGTCTTTTTTTATAAAATTTAAAATGATCGATGGGCATTTTTTATAAAACATAAACTTATGAATTAAGTTTTACATTTTAAAAAATTTTAAATCACAATTTGAAAATCTAAATCCTGCTTTTTTGAAGAATTTGCGATTGAAAATCATAATACCAAATCGCATATCAAACACCTACTAAATATAGTGGCGGACTAGGAAGTTATACAAGGCGATTCAAAAATGTCGTATTTTAGAATTTGAACTCATGACCTAAAATAATTTTTGAACCTCCTCCGCTAATTCACTAGATTTGTTTTTATATCAAAGAGATTGATCAACACCTTATATATAATATAACAAAGGGAAAAAAACAAAATTTATTTTAATTACGCAGTATATAACTAAAATCTTGCATCCTTTCCTTTAATTTATGATGAGAAATTGACTTTTTTTCCTATTATGTTCCATCAAAGGAATAAATACACCTTATTTTTTACTTGGAAAAATAATGCTATTATTATGAGCAAAGTAAAACACACTATTTAATTTTTCGAGTCAATTAATTATTGTAAAGGGAATTCTATTTTTTCTTCAATATTCCATGTTCTAATTTCAAGGCCATTCATTGCCCACGACTTTCCCCATTTTGAATTTAAAAAAAGTGGAAAACTTTATAACACATAGTTGGAATTTAAAGAGTTAAAGAAAAAAAATGAATGCAATTTATTCGTATGTCATTTGAATATTTAAATTATTAATTTTTGGTACTTATAATACTTTTATGTAATTTTTAAATATTTAAATTATTTTTCAACAACCTTAAATATTATATCTCCGAATGACAATCAAAATAAATAAGTTTGTCTCTCGAAATTCAAATTATGTCTTATAAATTAAAACGGAGGGAATATTAATCTTCAAAAGCTACTTTAATTTTACCCAAAACTAATGAATAAATATAACCTTCTAACAATGGTCAGTGGCGGAGTCAGGAATTTCACAAAAAGTATTCGGAAATTGAAAAATTATTGCTAGTGAGATTCGAACACACAAGCACTGGCTCATTCAAGGTGTCTTAAATCCATTCCAGGCATCTGAAATCACTGGGCTACAACAACATGTTATGTCAAGGGTGTCCAAAATATATTATTTAATCACTTTGTGTATCATTTTACTTGTACATACAGTATTTTTTCCGGCGAAAGGTGTCCAATTGAACACCCTGACATGCATGTGCCTCCGCCCCTGCCTTCTAGATATGTCGTTGCATACTTTGGTCTTCTTTTTTTGTTTCCTACTTAGTTCTGGTACTAGTATTGAGGTCCAACTAAATACTAATAAATAGAAAAGCATACTTTAATAGAATTTTTTTTATTTTCTGAACTTAAAACATCGTAAAGATTTTGTCCATCCCATCACAAATTAACGTAGTCACGTACTTTATTCAATTTATTTAAAAAATCGAATAGCCTTTTCCTTCTAGACTTTTCTCCACATGCCAAATCTCTAATGAACTGTTATTTCATGTGGATGTAATATGCATTATTGGACTATAACGTACTCCAGTATATACTTTTATCGAAGGTGAAATTAGAATATGAAATTTATGAGTTCAAAATTCTAATTCATTTAAGTTATTAGGCTCTGATAAGTAATTTTTATATATATATTTAATGATTTTATTAATGACAAATATAATTTTTGGATCAAAATTATTAAATCGATTAAATCTGTAATCCAAACTCTAGCCCTGCCACTGCTTATCTCAAGTTTCTTGAAGAAAGGGCGTGATAACACTTCGAACTTCTTTTTTTCATTCGACATTCAATATCTATTTATATTGAGAATGTCAATTTTGAAAAATATATTTAGTTTTATTTATACTTTATTTTACATATTCTATTTTTTCTAAATTCACATACTCGTGATTGAATTTGCTAGTGATAGCAAAGGTACAGTAGCCTACTCTAATTAATTGAGGTGAAAATATGATGCAATTAAAAATAATAAAATTAACTTATAAACATCCATTTTTATGGAAAGAAGACTTCTAGATGCAATTATTTGGATTGGACATACATAGTTGGAAAAAAGCACAACTTTTAAATTATAATTCAACTTGTTTTTATTTTCAGGGTCAATGGTTTGAGTTGTGGCTAAATGCTGAAAATAGTTTTTTTTTCTTTTCAGAAATGTAAAATAAAATTATAATATTAAATCTTTATGGTCTAATTTAGATATCGTGCATAGCTAAAGTTTAGTATATTGAGTTATTGTTGTTTTTTCTTATTTGTTTGGATTAATACAAGTATGCAACGGTTTTTTCTGTTGTAAACAAATGAGTATTGTAATGAAATGATAAATATTTTTTTTATTTGTATTCATATTGTTAGAATTAAGTCTTAGTGGCCTAGTGGGTGCATAGTCACCTTTGTCAAGAACTACTTTAATTCATAATGTGAATGTGGTTAGCAACTACTCCAAACATATTATTTTTATTTAGTTCCACTAATAGACAAATAGACTTTAAAACTAACGGTGACTATCAATAACACGATAAAAATCGTTAGAAAAAACCCGATAATCACAAAGATCAAAATTAAAATTTATTAATATTTGAGGAACATAAAATGCTAATATATCCTTTTTAAGCAACCGTATTTCTCATAGAGAGATAGCATTTGATTAAATACTCAATTTATGTAAGACTGCTTCATTTACTTTTTTAAAATCAATAAAATGAAAGAAAGTCAGAAGAAATAAAACCATAATTTAATGCAAACACTAACCAATCACTCATCTTTACACCTATAATGAGCTACGATATTAGTGGCGGAGCTAAAAAAATTATTAAGCGTCCTTATTTTTGGAGCGTTACATATCAAAATATCAAAAAGTACCTACACATAAAAAAATAAAAAAAAAAGAGTCAACATATACATACATATATGTATATATATGTGTGTGACTAAAATTTCAACCTAGTAAATAGTGTAATTTTTTTATGAAGGGGTGTTATTTGATACCGTCAAGATAAGGTGGCTCCGAATAACTCGATGAAGTATTTTAATTAATAATTAGGAAATATTATTATAACAATTAACAAATATTTATTTGTAATCGATATATGCTCACTAGAATAATAATAAGTGTGTAACATTTATGGGCGGATTTAGCCTTATAGTTCAAATCATGTATTTTTTATTACATAGTTAAGATCTTGAAAAATCTTTTTGGTGATAATATTCATCATATATAATAATCTTTTTGCGCCTCCATATATTCATTAATATCCCAAAATTTTTCATGGAGAATATGTAATTTACAAACTTTTTTTTTTTAAGGTTACACCAATAATATCATTTTTTTACCACTTTGATAGCATAGTTTATTATATTCCAATAACTAATGAATTCAAAAAGTAGTTTTCAATTAATTAGCTAGTTAATGTTATCATTTAATTTCATCATACATTTATGTATAGCCCCTTTTGTATTTCGCTTTCTATATTTTCTTCTTTCATTTTCATTATTATTATTATTTTCAGAGAGAAGTATTTCCAATACTTCTAAACTCAGCACATATTATTAGTTTTATCTCCGAAGTATTGACAGTTTTAGAAACACCCTTTTACTTGATAAATTGAACTTAAATACATCCCCATGTTGCAACATGAATGAATACACACATAAATTTTCGAAACGTTTAAGCGTGTTTTCAATTCATCTCTCGACTTTTTATTAAGAACCTCATGTTCTTACAAGAGTTTGAGATCATCCACTTGCTATGTCATGTAGCAGATCGGGAGTGTATCTAAGTCGAATATATGAGTGTTTTTAAAGCTGTCAATAGTTCATAAATGAAATTAATAATTTATTATTATTATTTTAATCTTTTTTGTTTCTATATCAACTTTATGAAAATGACAAGGACGGCCCATGACTTTAATGTATGTGGACACATTTTGTTGTTTAATACCATTGTATTACAATCTCTTGGCCCTACATAGTCAATCAACCTCCTCAGATAACTTCTAAAATTAAATAGTAAATTATCTTTATTGCAAGGCATATTCGATAACACCGTCAAAATTTTTAATAAGAAGATTTTAAAATAATTCTTAGAAAATACCCTAAAGAAGTCAAGGAATTTCAGCTTTATTATTTATATATAAAAAAACAATTTTAATATTATACATAGTCTAATATTTTTATTTTAAAAATTAGATTAATTGCCTCTTTCCATCCACTTGGATCCGATTCGGGTCTATTAAGGCTTTACATGGTCCCCACTAAGCAGAATTCGTAAACTATGCAAACTCTAACTGCTCACGTGGTGTTTACTAGGAACATTTGAGAAACTCGTCTTTTATATATATATATATATATATATATATATATAAAAGACGATTTTTCAAGTAAACATCAAAAGCAAAGCAAGGGTAGAAGTAGAGAGATAAAGGGGGTTCATTGAAATTATTAAAAAAAAATTATCTATGAGAGATGATTTTCAAATTAACACGGAATCAATAAATTTAATCGTATAAAATAATAAGTCTAAGGGAAGGATCAAGTTTGAAAGGACACAAGGAGGTAGGCTTAATAATGATAATAATTGCAAGTTTTAGAAAAGAAAGTGACATGAGATTGCAAAAATTAAGACTCAATCTTGATTGGTTTTTTTTTTTTGGTTTAAACACGGCTATTTTATATTTAAACTGGTTCATTACAGTCTTAAAGGGCATTCCCCATCTGAAAAATATCAGCCGTGGTATGGCGGTTATGGATTCTCCTTTTCTTTTTAGTCTGTTTAAAAAATAATGAACTCATTCCTTTTTTGGCAATATTTTGATTTAAGCTTTTCATGTATTATGTTTAACGCCACAAGATTAACACACGAAAAATAAGAAAAATCGCCTAATTCCTATTAAATGTCTCGTAAATGCGCAAAAACGTCGTGAAAATGTCCGAGACTTTACCTGTCGTTCCCCCGGGTACTTACGAAGGGTCCCGAAAAGGTTTTAGAAATAAATTGACCGGAAGCCATATCACAAAAATATTCATGGGCTAACACACACGAAAAATTAGAAAAATCGACTAATTCCTATTAAATGCCTCGTAAATGCCAAAAAACGTCGTGAAAATTCCCGAGGCTTCACCTGCTGCTCCCCCGGGTACTTACGGAGGGTCCCAAAAAGGTTTCGAAAAAAATTGTCCGAAAGTCATATCACAAAAATATTCATGAGCTAACACACACGAAAAATGAGAAAAATCACGTAATTTCTATTAAATGCCTTATAAATGCCCAAAACCGCAGTGAAAATACCTGAGGCTTCCCCTGATGCTCCCCCGGATGCTAACGGAGGGTCCCCACAAGGTTTCGGAAATAAAAAATTGACCGGAAGTCATATCACCAAAATATTCATGGGCTAACACACACGAAAAATGAGAAAAATCTCCTAATTCCTATTAAATGCCTCATAAATGCCAAAAACGCCGTGAAAATTCCCGAGGCTTCAACTGCTGCTCCCCGGGTACTTAAGGAGGGTCCCCAAAAGGTTTCGAAAAAAAATTGACCGAAAGTCATATCACCAAAATATTAATGGGCTAACACACACGAAAAATGAGAAAAATCGCTTAATTCCTATTAAATGCCTCGTAATTGCCCAAAAACGCCATGAAAATTTCTGAGACTTCACCTGCTGATCCCTCGGATACTTACGGAGGGTCCCCAAAAGGTTTCAGAAAAAAATTGACCGGAAGCCATATCACCAAAATATTCATAGGCTAACACACACGAAAAATTTTCACGGCATTGCTGGTCATTCACGAGGCATTTAATAATGTTACCCATATTATTTATTATTAAATTTTAATAGATGTGTCAAGTCAATGTGAACAACTATTGAACAGAGAGAGTAATTCTTTTATATTGTATATATATATAGTTACTTTATTTGAGTCACAAATCTATCAAAAACAACTCATCTATCTTTTCCAAAATAGAAATAAAACTAATAAAACCCATTCTCTCCATACTTCACTTTGAAATTACATTTACCTAAATTAAAAATCTATTTATAACAACATTTACTTTTTACCTTCATAAAATAAAAATAAAGCTAATAAACATCATTTTCTTCAAACATTAATTATGAAATTACATATATTTTGAGCCAAACATCATTTGCATACACATTATTATATAATATTATTTCTCTAACTGCCCTTCACGAAAAAAATACTCTGGCTGACTTTTAGCCTATATATAGGCTGTATGTAAGCATGTGTTGTTTGCCTTACAGTTCAATAAGACACAGGGCAACGCATCAGTAACAGTAGCAGAAAAAAATTACAGTGAAAAACATGGCGGAATCGAATGGGAATTCAGAAACTCATTTCAAAATTCCGAAAATTAAGTTCACGAAGCTGTTCATCAATGGTGAATTCGTCGATTCTGTTTCAGGTTTGATTGATTTTTACCTTTCTAATTTCTGTTTTCTTCTGTTTAATTCCGTGAATGAATAAAATGAAAGGAAATCAGTTATATGTTGCAGATTCGACTTTTGAATGTTTTTATAAAGGCATAATACATAAACATGACCCTTAACTTGGCGCTAGCTTGCAACTATGACCTTTAATTTTGGGTGTGCACAAATAGACACTTAAACTTGTATAAAATTGAACAAATAGACACATTTGTCCTACATGGCACCCTACATGGCAATTTTGTGTCCTACATGGCGTCCTACGTGTATTATGCCATATAGGACGTGTGTGCCTACTTATTCAATTTTATACAAGTTTAAGTGTCTACTTGTGCACACTCAAAGTTGGAGGGTATAGTTATCCACTGAAACTAAGTTAAGGGTCATATTTATGTATTATGCCTTTTATAAAATGCTTTTTAGATCTAATCTGTGCATTTTGTGCGTCTCTCTGTTTCAGGTTAAGTAATTATACTTTTTTTTAAAAAAATTACTCTGTTTTTCTCTCTTTATCTGTTTGTGAAATTGCGTCAATGAATCTGTTGCAGCAGCTTCAAATCCAATCTCTATTAGGGGCCATTTGTTATGCTGGACGCTCATAGATAGTTTCGAGATAAAATTTTAGTACAGTCTTATCTGCGAGGATAAAATAGGAAATTTTTTTTTGAGTTCTGTCAACGCAAACCGCCCTCTTTTTCTTCTTCTGTCTCAATATATATGATACGTTTGGAATTTAAATAAAATTTTTAATTATTTTTATATATATTTTAAAATATTTTGAAATATCAGTTGTGATTTTAAAAAAAAATTACGTAGTTTTTATGTATATAAATTTTATTTTTTAATGTATGAATTTACGGTTAAAATTAAATTGTTTGACTTTCAGATTTGAATTAGGCCACATAAATGGAGACATAAAAATTAATAAATAAGATAGAGGATATTTTTTATAAACAGTTTTCTTCTTATATATTATTCAATACATATTATTTTTCAAACACTTAATAAAAAAATAATATTCAAATAACTAATTTTAATATTAATATTAAAAAAGTCTAATCCCACAAAGGATTTTTAATGAAACTACTAACGAAATTTTTTAGACTATATTTCTTAGTATTATCCCTTTTTTTTTTGCTGATAACCATCGAAAAAATTATATATGTAATATAATTTTTATCGAGAAGATTCAAATGAATCATTTTACCTTCTTTAAATTTCGTTCGTGACAAGTAAAATGAATCGGAAGGCTTAATGGGTCCCCTCGTGAGCAGCACCATGTGCGACAATTACAACCCTAAAATAATCTGTCGACTCTATAAATGGTTTTTGGCATTTTGTCACATATTTTTGTGGATATGTTTTGCTAAGTAAGTTAGATCTAGACATTTGCTAAATAAAGAAATTTTGTGTTATTTTTTTTTCAAAGAAAAGTTTATCATATAAATTCTAAAAAATATATTAAATCTTAATTTTTCTCAACTTTTTTATATTTTTATTTTTTAGTGAAATTTCTAACTATATCGCGCTAATTATAGGAAATACGTTCGAAACTATAGATCCAAGAAATGAGGAGGTTATTGCGAGAATTAGTGAAGGTGACAAGGAAGATGTTGATTTGGCTGTCAAAGCCGCCCGTGAAGCTTTCGACAATGGCCCTTGGCCTCGCTTATCCCCTTCGGTAAATTCTGTTTCATTCGTTTTAATTTATGTAATATAGTTCGATATAGTAAAGTTTTAAATAAAATAAAAATAAAAAAAATCCTTGAAATTTATACATTTTTGTTAAACTTTGTTTGAACACTGTCGTTTTATTAATCCATTAAAGAAAAATGACATATTTTACATATGAAAATATCTGATTATAAATTTGCTATTTATTTTTAATAAACATAATTTATAATCACACAATTATTATGAAATATTTAGAATTATGAATTTCAAAATTTTTGTATCCATAAAATATTATAGCATATTTAAAATTATAAATTAAACAAATAAGATCCTTGAAATTTATAGTTTTAAATAATGCCATAATATGTGTGTGGATACAAAATTTTTGAAATTCATAACTTCAAATATTTCATAATTATTGTATGACTATAAATTAGTTTATTAAGAATAAATAAAAAATTTATAATTAGATATTTTCAGATATAAAATGTGTCATTTTCTTTAAATGGATTGATAAGAAAATAGTGTCAAAGAAAGTTAAAAAAAGAGGTACAAACTTTTAAGCAGTAATTATAGAAATGTTCTTGTTTAGAATCATAATTTACTAGTACAAATAGGTATATGTCAAAAGTTTGACCATCCATTTTGTTGACTAATTTGTTTCAAATGTTTGGCATCCATTTGTTACAAAAGGTTCAAATATATGGTGGATTCAAAGAATTTCATTAAAGGGATTCAAAAAATATATTGGTTAAGATTTGAACTTAAAAATATTAAGGTGAATTTTAAATTAGTCAATTTATGATCTTGTGTTTAGGAAATTACAAATCTATACATGTACATGTAATATTATTTTCTTAAGGAAAGAATTCAGATAAACACCCTCCCATCCCCCTAGATTCACGCTTGTACCTAATGTATCTTTTGACATTCATTTGTTTCGAAAGGTACAATATACCTTTTGAAATCAAGTTGTGTGCAAGTTAACCGAGACCATATCTAACAAAAATGGAAAATATTAGTAATAAATTTCAAAATTCATTCTATTGTCCAATAGTGACAATTGTCTTTTAAATTGGTATGACAACTACCATAAAGTGCAAAAGGACCTTTTAAAAGGTAAAATAGTTTTATAGTATTTTAAATTAACAATTAGTCACACGCTACGGAATGAATGGAATCTTATTTTATTTAGTCACAACATGATATTTTATAAATGATGGTAATGTTATATAGCTTGTTTACTCTTGTGTTTTTTCAATTATTTTGAAAAATATTTTTATTGAGCCAAAGGTCTATAAAAAATAATTTTTCTACCCTAAGATCTACGTACATTCCACTCTTTCTAGACATCAATTGTGGGATTATGCTGGTGTTGTTGTTGGCAAACGTTATAGGCATCAGTATATTAATATAAATTTATTACTCTCTCCGTTTTAATTTGTTTTCTCTTACTTTTCTTTTTTGCCTGTTTAAAAAAGAATGCTTCTTTTCTTTTTTAAACAAATTCAAACATGAAGTATAACTTTGGGAAGAAGACAATTATTACAAAAGTTGCAAATATTTTCTGCAATATTGGGTGGGAGGGTGGAAAATTGAAAAAGATTTGACTCTAAAAGGAAAGACAGATTTTTTTCCCTCTCCTTCTTCCATTCTGCTTTTGATTTTATTTAAAATCTTTTTAAAAGGCAATAGTATTTCCATTAAAAAGATATGTTTAAATCATAATAGTGACATAAAGTGAAGTTTGAGTATTTTCTTGTGACATAACCTGAAAACATCATAATGAATTAAAAGAATTCTCATTCATCTTAATTTATGTGGATGTATTTAACTGAACACGGAATTTAAGAAAGAAAGATTTTGGAACTTGTGGTTCTTAATTTGGCTATAACATTTGTATAGTAGCAAGACTTTTAAAACTCATGGTCGTCACAACGTTTGTATGGCTATAAAAGCTTCTAACATATAGGAAGTTTAAAACTTCTTATTATTGTTTGTCTCCTTTATTTTCTTAACTTTGCATTATTATTGTTTTTGTTATTGTCATTATAGCATTGTTGGGCTATATTCTGATCCACACTATCCCGGTTCCCGATCCTAACAATCATGTCTAATGTGTATGCATATCTTATTCTTACTGTGGAAGATAGAGATGTTGTTAGAGATGAAAAAGAAGCAGTAACAACAACAAGATATTAAGATAAACGAAATGAAAGAAACAGTCGGACAGTACTAGAAATGTAAGAATAAATCTAAGAGATGTAACATTGAAAAATATAGCCTCACTTTGAGAAAATCTTTTAGTAATCAAGATGTTATGCTCAGTTTCATGGTTGAAATCATTATTCCTGTCCAAAAGTTATGGCTGCCTTTATTTTGATTCAATTAACCTACTTTTGAGTTGATTTTGTAACTGCTTAAATTCAAGTTTGCATTGTCTTACTTCGCGTTGGTGTTACACTCAGGAGAGAAGAAGGATAATGCTGAAATTCGCGGACTTAATGGTAGAAAATGTAGAGGAATTAGCAGCATTGGATGCAATGGATGGAGGAAAGTTGTTTGATTCTGTAAAGAACATGGACATCCCAGCTGCAGCCGAAGTTATTCGCTATTATGCTGGTGCAGCCGATAAAATTCATGGGACTACTCTCAAAATGTCACGCGAGATACAAGGGTACACGTTGCTCGAACCAATTGGTGTTGTTGGACACATCATTCCTTGGAATTTCCCGACTCAGATGTTTGTTATGAAGGTTGGCCCTGCATTAGCAGCTGGTTGCACTATGATTGTCAAACCTGCTGAACAAACTCCTCTTTCAGCTCTCTATTATGCTCAATTGGCTAAACAGGTAATATTTCGTTCTCTTCATCTGCACGAAACTATCAAATCAGATCAGTTTTTAATTATATGACCTATGTTTTCTCTGTTTCAAAACAGGCAGGTGTTCCTGATGGAGTGATCAATGTTGTAACAGGATTTGGATCAACTGCTGGTGCTGCACTTTGCTCGCATATGGACGTAGACAAGGTGATTCCCAATTGAGATATTTGTACATGAAAAATGAAAGGCAAATGAAAGTTATAGTACTGCCTTTACTAATCATACCGGTTTGTAATGTGTGTTTTTTATTCAGATAAGCTTCACAGGTTCGACAGAAGTAGGACGTCTAGTAATGCAGGCTGCAGCATTAAGTAATTTAAAACCTGTCTCGCTAGAATTGGGAGGGAAGTCGCCTTTTATAGTATTCGATGATGTAGATGTTGACAAAATTGCACCACTTGCCCTAGTTGGAATCCTATTCAACAAGGTAAACTGAATTCTATATTTTTCATTATACATCATTTCTTATTATGTCTCAAACATATAAATGAGGTAAGTTGTGTCGTTCGTTCTTGCTTTCATTTCATTTCTAGGGAGAAATTTGTGTGGCTGGATCTCGTCTTTTCATCCAAGAAGGTATTTACGATAAATTTATCAACAAGTTGGAAGAGATGGCGAAAACATGGGTGGTTGGCGATCCTTTTGATCCAAATTCTCAGCAAGGACCCCAAGTATACATTTGAACTGTTCTTTTAAGATGTTTCTACTTGTCTTTACCAAAATCGCAAATGTATTTCACCGTGTCTACTCTAACTCACTGTTTACCTGATGCAGGTTGATAAAAAACAGTATGAGAGAGTACTTTCATACATTGAACATGGCAAGAGGGCGGGTGCAAAATTGCTAACTGGGGGCAATGCCTTGGATAGGAAGGGCTATTTCATTGAGCCAACCATATTTATTGATGTTGAAGTAAGCATTTTGAAATTACCATTGTTGCATTTTGAATTACATCATAGATAAGAGGGTATGAAGGTCGCGGATTAGGGTAGAAGGTTAGTAAGTAGTTGAGTGTTGGCTTGCTTTTCAACGAGATTAGGCTTGATGGTAGTCTGGAGCATCGTGTCTGTGGCTTGTTCACGTAGTTTCTTGCTTATGTTATCTGTTACTATATGTTGTTTATTATGTTTACGTGATGGCATTATTTTGTTGATGTTACTATTCCTTGCCATTAGTTGCCATGTTTTCTTCACTGCCGTTTTACCTTTTCATTACCACTTTGATTTGCTTTTACTTAAGACGAGGGTCTTTTAGAAACAGTCTCTCTACCTCCACGAGTATGTTGTTGTTGTTGGTTACTTACATCTTCATAATGCTTTTGGCAGGATGATATGACAATTGCAAAAGAAGAAATATTTGGACCTGTTCTGGCAGTAATGAAGTTCAAGTAAGTTCACCTCCCTTATTAGCATTTTCAAAGAGTAAACAGAGTTTAAGTTCTATACACTGACGGGATGAACCTCTATACTAAGTAGGAATTGGTAAAGTGTCGGTATTTATAACTTAAAATCAACATCTCGATGAATTTCAGGACGGTAGAGGAGGTGATCAAGAGAGCTAACTGTACAAACTATGGACTAGCAGCAGGTGTGATGACCAATGACTTGAACACTGCCAACACAGTTTCAAGATCGATTCGAGCTGGTGTTATCTGGATAAACTGTTACTTTGCTTTCGATCCGGATTGCCCATTTGGAGGATACAAATGCAGTGGCTTTGAAAGAGATTTGGGAATGGAAGGACTTCATAAGTATCTTCAAGTTAAATCTGTAGCCACTCCTATTTACAACTCTCCTTGGCTGTAAATTTCCAGAAATCAAATTTTACTATCTCATGTTATACCATATGACTAGAAAATAAATTTTTGTTGTTGTTTTGCTGCCTTTGGTTTTTGGGCTATAGAAAAAGTTCAATTGGACAAAAGTTACATATTCTTGATCTGGATTTTGATCTTGTTTGGGTCATCTGTTAAAGTATGGGCTCGATAGAATTCAATAGTTTTGGTTTGAACGCTATGAATTGAGAAATTTACTGAATATAGAGTAATAAATTTCAAAAACACAACTTTCAAATTTTGAATTCTTACAACCATCTTCTATTGCATAATATTATGATACCAAGAGAGGTGACATAATACAACATATGTCTGAAGAGGATAGAGTGTTCGCAAATCTTATCTTTACCTTAGAAGTGAGGTAGAGAGGTTGATTCCGATAAACTCTTGGCTCAAGACAAAAGCAATCTAGAAAAAGACATAATGAAGTATACGAGATAATAGATAGTAACAAAACAACAGATAGTAGCAGAACAATACTACAACATAAATAATACTATAATCGAGCTACACAAAACAACATATAGTAATAGAAACTAAAGAACAATACAAAAATATGGTCCTACGATTACGAGTAAGGGCAATAAGACAAAGCACACTCCTACATACTAGTATGGACGCACTCCTACCTTCTACCCGATTTGTGTTTTCAACACTTTCTCATCTAAGGTCATGTCCTCAGTAAGCTATGCAACTGCACCATGAAGGGTAAAATTGGAAAAAAAAATTACATTTAAAATTTTCGAACTGACCCAAACATTGTTTTTGCATCGCGTGTTCCAATTTAATAATTGAATACAAACCGTATCCTCTAATATAATATTTGGGCACATTTTAATTTTATTGGTTTTTTATTTCTTTCTAAAATAAATTAACTTTATAATAATTATTACAATGATGTCCATGACTCAATGAGTGACTATCCTTGTGGTTGTTGGATAAATTAAAAAATGAACATATTTTTGGCACTAAGTATTAAGTATCTTATTAGGATATATCCCATTGTTAAGAATAAATATTTTATCCGTCTCAATTTATGTGATGATATTTGATATTCGAGAGTCAAATGAATCGTTTTGATATGGTACCTAGTGTAATCTTACAAGTGGGGTCTGGGAAGAATGGTGTGTACGCAGTCTTCCTCCTCTCTGGTAAAGGTAGAGTAAAACATAATAAAATTAAGTATGGAAAGGAAGATGCAATAGTGAAGCAGCCAAGCTGAACATAAATACATAATGGAGAATAGAACAATAGCACCAACACATAATACGATAACCGAAGCAAAGGAAACTAACAAGGAACAAGATTGTATGTTGGTAATAATAACAATAGTGATAAGGAGAACTAGACAACGCTCTACCTACTATTCTTCTACCCTAATCCTCGACCTTCATATTTTGGTAAGCCGCAAGTATGTCATGTCCTGTCTAATTATCAGTATATCTGAGATAAACCACTCTTTTCTCCATGTCCATGAATTGGACTTACAACTGAGCAGATGCAAGTATTTGAATCAAACAATGGAAACAACAAAAAACTACCAAGAGCGCGGTGGTACATTAAACAGAAATGCTGAAAGGAAACCAAATTAACCAACTATCATGATAGGTAAAATCACTTGAATTAACATCTGATAGCAGTGACTATCATCTTCATCCACGGACGAATGTCTGAAACATGGAGTTGAACTCTGCTAAAAGTTACGAAACAGTAGTTATTATCCTTACATTGAAGAAAGAGAAGAACACAAAACTTAAGAATTTTCAGCAGTCGTTCCCACATGCTGAATGACGAATCCATATATTTTTCGTCTCAAGCACTCTATCTTCTGTATCAGTTGCTCATCTTTCATGGAGACTACGCGATCCAACCAGTTATTGACTCGCTTGAGTTGTGACAAAATAGCTGTAATTGAATCACAGTTGGAAGAAGCTCCATCAGAAGCCAGGGAGCAATTCTTGAACACACGAAAACCTGCATCTAGTGACTCTTCAACAAAGGTGATGTACCACATTTGCATCTCAGATTGCAACTTCTTTGCAAGTTCAACTGTCTCATTCATCCCATTACCCCTTGTCCAAAATCCATTCACTGCTGAAACCATCAAAGGATTCTTTTTAGACGATTTTGTTGATTGATATGTCGGAGAGCTTTTCATTGATGCAGATTGAGTTCCACTGTTCTGATTTGTCAAGAGAGAGACGATTTCAAGATCAGTTGCTAGAGCAGCCTCCACCCAAAGAAGAGATGATTTTGGTTGCTCCATCATAGTCATATTCTCATTAGATTTTTGCATGCCACGACTGCTGGTGATTGATTCAGCAACACATGTTGATTTCACCACATCTTCGTAAATTGACATGAAACGATCAATAGTTGGTAGAGGGTTTTTAGGGTTGGATGTTGCGCGTAAATCTGCAAACATACTGCAAAAAGTAGACAGGAATTTAGAAAATGAAAAAGAAATCTAGGAAGCGTTGTCCAACAAGCATTTCTCATTTGCATGTTTTGAAACAATGAAATGTTTCCAATCTTTCCATTACACTACCAACAGTTGTGCATATATTTTGGTATAATAATGAGACAGCAAAGCTAGAAATTTCTCATTTGGCATAGATATTAGATGGCAAAGCTCTATAAGGATGGTGACATTTACCTCAAATTTCTAACAATAGTCTCAATGGCAAGGGCCTCTTCCAATGCTTCAGCCGCAGCTGTTGAAGCAATTATTCTCCTTTGCATTGCCTCCTGCACCATTTGAATGATCAACATCAAACAACAACATAGCCAGTGTAATCCCATTTGTGGGGTTTGGAGTGGCTAGAGTGTAAGACCTTACTCCTACCTCGTAGAGATAGGGATGTTGTTTCCTACTTGCTATCACTTATTTGTCTCATGTACAGTTCAATGGGTTTACACAGACTGGAACCCTTTAAGTAGTTGGAACATTCAATACATTAGGTTTAACATTTACCAACATGTTTGAAGTAGTCAATTTGAAAGGAAAAGAATTGTGGACAAGCTACTTGGATGATGAAAGTGTTATTAACCATTTTATGTACATCCAGTAACGAAGAAGTTCCTTCGTGTATAGAGACAACCTGCCATCATTTTCTCGTCCTCAGCATCGTAAATAGTCCTTTTACTTAGGTATAACATTTACCAACATGTTTGAAGTGGTCAATTTGAAAGGAAAAGAATTGTGGACAAGCTACTTGGATGATGAAAGTGTTATTAACCATTTTATGTACATCCAGTAACGAAGAAGTTCCTTCGTGTATAGAGACAACCTGCCATCATTTTCTCGTCCTCAGCATCGTAAATAGTCCTTTTACAGGTGCCTTTTGGTACAAAGACTTCGACATACCAAAAATATATTTACAAGAACAGCCAAATAAGTTAAGCTACTTCCATTAATCTTTCCCAAATTCATAGACATCATCACCAAGAGAAATCACGTTATCATTCTTAGTCACAAATTAATAGAATAAACCTCTTTCTTTAGCTTAACGAAATCAGTAGATGCAACAGAGCAGCTAACATAGGTTAGTAGCACATTCAATACAAGCTTTTCATCCATACCTTTCCGAGCTTTGCAAGTTCTGAGGATACAGAATGTAATGGTACACTCCCATCAGTCCACTTCTTTTCATGAACTGGAATCACTGGAGCTGCATTGTTAGGCTTTTCAGCATCAGAGGAATTTTCTGCGGCACCAGATTTTACTTTTCCTTCACTTCCAAAATCCTCAGCATGACAGCTTACATCACTCAAACGCCTAGAAATAGCAGCCTGAAAAATGAACATAAATTGTTTAAGCCATTATCAATCAGATACACCTCACAGTGTGCAATCAGTTACATGTAGTTTGTGCATGTCTTAAGTTAGAGCATCAATATTGGATCAGATTCTGAAAATTCATCTACAAATATCTGTTTGGTTATAGATTTTTTATCAGATTTTGAAAATCTGTCTTCACAAGTTTTCAAAGTTCCAAAAACTGGTCTCAAATTTCATTTTCACTCACCAAAGTTCAAACATTTTCGAGACATAAATTCAAGTTCCAAAAATCACAACTTTGTGTTTCAAAAATCACAACTTTCAAGTTGCAAGTTTCAACTTCAAAACGGGAGCTAATATATATCGTTCAATCGTAAAGTGGTACAATAAACATGGAGCACATCATAAATGTAAATGGATTTCCATTAAATCAACAAAGTACCAAGAAATATTACCTGAGTTCTCAGAATTGCCTGAATATCCGGTTTTTTCTTCGAAAAAACCTTTTCTGTTTGTTCCAAAGAATCACCACTATTTGCTGGACCTTCATCCCAACTCTTTCTACTTGTTTTCCCAGACCCCACAATTGCCTCCGAAACTTTTGAAATTCCAGCAGCAATAGCAGTCATCTTCTTCTTTCCAGAAGAATCCACAGCAGGAGAAACCTTAAGACCACCAGATAATCGTCGTCCAGGTGATAACGACATACGTCTTGCCACTGATGGACTTGCCTGCCTTCTCCCTGATGTAGGTGATGGTTGCCTATACCTTGATGGTACTATAATAGCTGCTTCCTTTGATGTCCTCCGATTTTCCTCTTTTGCAGCTACCAAACTTGGCACCACGGACTTTGATGGCACTGGTGATGCTGATCTCTTCACTTTCCCTGCTGGTGATGGATCCCTTTCAGCTACCAAATTCTTCTTCCCTGCTGATACTGATCTCTGTTTAACTGATGCCGGAGACGAAAATCTCTTCGGAGCAGAAGAATTTTTACTCAAATCTTCCTTAATTTCCACATTCTCTTTTGGAGCAAGCACTTCTCTTACCCTGAGTTTTTCCTTACCATCTTTCGGAGCTGAACCCGAACCCGCCTCTGTTCTCCCATTTTTCGACAAATAAGCAGCAATAGGATCCGAATCAGAAACGGGTTGGATGAGAAATCCCCCACCAGAAATCCGAGCAATTAAGGGTTCCGGCGAGCCAATAAACCCATGTCGACCAGCAATAGACCGAATATTGACTGCCCGCGGAACAGGCGGAGAATCAAAACAGAACCTGTCAACGTGAACAAACTGACCAAGCTGAAGCCGGTTCGTGAGTATGAGATCTGTGTCACGCTCCGAAAGGGAAACATAAGTAGAGTTAAGAGAATCAGAAAGCTGAACAAAAAAACCATTGTGGGGCCACAGGGAATCGGAAGTTGAAAGCGCCGGTACAATTCCAATCACCTGTAACAACGGTGTACGGTGGTCACCGGTGACTCTTGCACCGGTGTTCATTGACTGAAGTAACTTCAGTAGAATTCCTGGTGTAAGAGTTGCCATTGTTATCTATGGCGACAACAAAAATTTCAGAGAAAATTATATAGGGGGTGGGGTGGAGTGGGGTTGGGGGGGTGTGAAGAAGAAGAAGGAGAAATGGCCGTTAGTGAAATTCAAAAAAATGAAGAGGCGGCATTAATAATTGTATATTTTTTTGAAGTTTTGAATTTGAGATTCAAGTAGTGACACGAGATTTTATGGATCGGCTAACTTATACGGCGTTTGGATATAAAAACTATGAAATTCGAAGAAGAAAAATAGTTTTCATTTTCAAATTGAAAATTGTGTTTGCGTGTGAATGTGAATAAGGTGAAAATTATTTATGGTCAAACGGAAACCTAATATGCAATAAAAGTGTGATATTATTATTTTTGAATTATTAATAACGGCATATTTATGAAGTAATTTATTTGTAATTAACTATAATAAGTAAACCGTTGGTATAGATATTTTTAATGTCGAATTTAAATTTTGGAGTCGGCACCTTGGACTCGTTTTCTACTTTTTATTTGTTTATATGTGGAAGGTGTTAATGAGTAAATTTCTCGATTGGGTTGGGTTGGATTGGATTGAGGTTGAAATGGTAAGGAACCGACTCAGAATGACCCGGCTATGAATTGAAAGGGGCTAAATTGGAGGGTTGGGCCGGACATGTTGTTGGACCCGATAGACCAGTCCAGTTAGGTGAACCATGAGAGTTGTTTGGACAAATTCAAATTGGGATATATAAGATGGATTTTTCGATTAGTTGTTGAAGATGAGTTTTTCAAATGAAATGCATAATCAAATACAATTTTTCAAGTTTTAATCAAATTTATGTTCAAATGTCTACTTATTTGTGATAGAAGTTATATTATCATTGTTATTAGATCTTAAATTAATGATATCAAGAGATATGTATACACTCTACCCGTCCAATTCTAATTGTATAGGACTACACTGAATATGATGTTGTGAATGAAATTTAAACTATTCGTTAAGGAAAGAAACAAATTTGTCACTCTTCTTTCGTAAAAGAAGAACTTGAACCAATGATTAAAATATGAGAGTTAGAACATTTAATTTTCAGCGTGAATTTGAATATTTAAATTTTTTTCTCATAAAACTTATGAGTTAGACAATCACACTGTTGGAGTCTAAATTCCTACAAGTAAAACTTCAATGGCAAAACTACAAACATATAGTGTTGGACTTTAAACCCCATTTTCAAATTAATTTTCCAATTTCCAAGCACATATTCTAAGCTTATTAAATGTGAGTTTTTTTCGAATGTTAAGTTTCACTCGTAAAAGTTTTAATAATCCAACACATAGTTGGAGTATCATATATAGAGAGTTATTGGACTCAAGAAAAAAGTCACAAAATTCATGATTCTACAATTGAAAATTCAAAGAAAAAGTTTTAAAATTCTTGATTCTACAACTGAAAATTCAAAAATATTATCATGAAGTTTGTGATTTTACAATTGACACCTCCAAAAAATTTCATAATGTGAATTAATATTTATAAGAACAACTAATAATTTTCTTGTTTTTAATCATATACTATTTCATTTCAAAATTTCCCTATCCAACTACACAAGTGGAAAGTCTAAAATAGTTATCCAAAAAGAAAAAAGGAAAGTCTAAAATAAATTTAAAAAACAATATATCAGAATGAAAAAAAATAAAACTACACAAGTGGAAAGTCTAAAATAGTTATCCAAAAAGAAAAAAGGAAAGTCTAAAATAAATTTAAAAAACAATATATCAGAAGGAAAAAAAATACAAAATAAATGCGGTGAACGTGGATCGAACACGTGACCTTCAGATCTTCAGTCTGACGCTCTCCCAACTGAGCTATCCCCGCTTATTATTCTATCTATAAAACAAAATAGACTAACTCAAAAAACTCTGTCGAGTCGATAAATAAAAACATAAATTATTTGAATCAGTGTATGAACAATATTCGTAGCAAAAAGCCCAAGTTTTTAGGTTGTTTATGCGAACGGAAGGTGGTTCTGTATTACATGTCATATGTGAATTTAAATTTAATCGAACTCTAATGAATATCGGATGAAAAAAAGAAGAAGGAAGGTGGTTCACTTGTATTGAATCTAAACTAAAAAGATAAAGCAATGGGAATATAATTACAAAGTTCCTACTTCCTACTATTCTACATATTCCTCTCATCTACTTGGGAATATTTTTGCCCCTACAATTTGGAGTTTGGACCATAAGGGTTACAATAAACTTTTTTCTACTTGTAGAGGTTTCTTTTATTTTCTTTCTATCTCTTTTCTTTGACTATTTGATTACGGGATTCACTGATTCTATTAATTTGAATTCATGATATAAAAAGCTTATTCAGGAGTTTTTAGCGCTTTGTATCAAGAAGAATTATTTTCTGTGTACTTAAACCTAAGATACTTTGTTAAGGATGAATGAACTTGTTATTATTTTATCATGTCTTTTATTGATGAACAGGGACGAATCGAAAATTTTGAATTTATAATTTCTAGATTTAAGAAAATACATCTTACTCGAGATTGAATAAATATTTATTTATATTATACATAAGCTAATTTCTTAATGTAATACAAGGTCTTGACTTAAAGCTACTAAATTTTCTTGAATTAATAGCTAGAAATCTAACTCCACCTTTGAAGGTGGGGTTTTGTTTTCTCAAATAACAAGGCTTGAGACATATATATAAGGGCATCTCAAATATTTCATAATTTTTGGGTATTCATAAAGAGATCATAAAGACATCAAATATTGTCTTTCTCAAGGAAATCTCGAATATCCCATAAACTTTGGGGATATTCATAAAGATCATATCAAGATGTGATTGAACTCTTTTTGACAATCAAATACTTCAAGAGAAGCCACAAAATTCTTTCATGGAGATCAAATATTAAGATATGATCGAACTCTTCTTGACAATTAAATACTTCAAGAAGATCCACAAGATCCTTCATGAAGATCAAATAAATCTCAAGGAGATCCAAATTATCCTAGTTCGAGAAATACGCTACTAAAGCCCTCGATTCACGGAGAAAATTCAGATAGAAGAATCAAGGGAACAAACAAATTTGTAACCATATTGTTTTATCAATAAAACTATGTTTCTTGATATTTTATTTGTGATTGCAGTTTATTTTCTTTCAATAAAATAAATGAACTTTTCTTTAGGATTTTCGAGAAGAGATGCAATCAACAAGAAAGTTTGAAAATGTTTGTTGTTTCTTCACTTCTGTATTTACTTTTCAAACTTGCTTTAAAATATTTTATTTGTGTCAAAGGATCTCTCAAAAATAGTCTCTCTATCTTCGCATAATAAGAATAAGGTATCACCCTCTTCGAACCTCACTTATAGGATTACGATCATTATGTTATTATTGTAACAAATGCAACATCCAAACACCTAAAGAAAACAAAACTAAACTGTAATTCAAGAATTAGTATTAACTAAAAATTAGAAGCTTAAAAAAGACTATCTAAAAGCACTTGAAGTTGCATATATTCATAATTCAAGAAGATTAGATAACCAATTAAATCAAAATTAAAATATTAGATTACATAAATGAAAATTTTCCAGTGTTGAATCAAGACAGACATTTCTGCAGAAAAGTAAAAAAAACACTTTACTTTCCTCTTTATAATCATTATATTATATAAATATAAACAATAATAAGTAAAATTACAGAACAACGAAGAAACAAAATCCACTTTTTTCACAACATTTTTCCCTTTTTGTACACAATTCAACATTTCTCAATTTCCCAAATTCACAAATCTGAATTCTTGGCAGATTCATCATCAAGATTTCATCTTTACCTCAATATTGTAGATTTCAATCTTTGATATCTCGAGTCTTGACGTAACTGGTAAAATTGTTATCACGTATCAAACTGTGAAAACAACCTCTTATACACCCTTGTAGTCCGATCCTTTCCTGAACCTCGTGATTACAGTGAGCTTAGTGCATCGAGCTGCACCTTTCCTTTTTTTATTCAACACATCTGAAAAGTCACTTTTTTTCACAATTATTCACAAGAAAAAGGAACCAATTTTGCAGATTTCATAACTCCATATCTGAAATAGAGATTTACCCATTTGAAAGGGGCAAAAAGGGAACATATCTGAAGTTTCAATTTTCACAAATATTCACAAAGGATCAATCTTTTTTGCAATCAATCAGCAACAGAATGACTCTGCCAGCATAAAAGCATGATTATACAACGTCTGAGTATGTAAAATCTTGTTTTCTGCTGTTTCACCATGGTCAAAGATCGTCGCCGGAACCCAGATTTCCGGCAGGTTTCCCGGCGAGAATCCGATGACGGAAAGAAGTATGATGAAAGAGTCATAGTGAATTAGTGAAAGGGCGGCTCAACAGAATAGGAAGTTTGTTTGAAGAAGTAATAGAAATGAGCAATAAATTTGTTGTTTTATAGGCTCAAGATTTTAGCCCTTTTTTGTTTTTATTTTCATTTTTCATGGTCCCATAAGAGAGCTTTTAGTATTTTCTTTTTGTCTTTTGTAATTAAGATAGATATTTTATTTTATGTGATATTATCAAATCATATTAAATAGAGAAAGTTTTAAGTACTTTGAATTGATAATGTAATAAGATGGGAGAGATTAGTAATGATGTCGCACATTTAAAGCGAATCGAGAATAGGTGAAATAGAGGTTCACCTCTTGGATACCGTGTGATAAGAAGTTGACGGCCTAGGCTTAAAGAAAAGTTTCATAGAAGGGTGGTTTGATCAACATTGTTGTATTAGTTTATTAACTTTTCGAAATATTACTAATCGACATTCCAAATTTTGTGAGTTTATTTGCGACGATCAGGTGAAAGATATTCGTCTTTTAAGAACTGATGTTTTTTTAGAGATTTCGAATCACGAAAAAAGAAATTTAAAACTATTTCAGTTTTTTGTGTGTATTAGTCTATAATATTTTTTTAATATGACTCGACAGTTACGTTTGACCCCAAATTTTATGGGTTTATTCGTGACAACCAAGTGAAAAATGTTGTTTGCCTCTACAAGACCCGAATTGCTTTTTTGGGGAGTTTCAGAGTCTGGGAACGGAATTTCAAGATTATCAAAGCTTTTCGTATGTATAAGTCAATATATTTTTTAGAATATGTCTGATTGACTTCATTCGATCTCAAATTTTGTGGATATATTTGAAACAACCTAATGAACGATACTCATTATTTCTCAAGAAACGACATCATTTTATAGAGTTTTCGGGTCGCGAAATAGAAATTTTGAATTATCTCAGTTTTTTGTGAGTATTAGTCTATAAATTTTTTAAAATATGACTAACCAACTCCATGTGACCCCAAATTTTGTGGGTTTAGACGACCTAATACCGATGTCGCTTCTTTTTCTTTTTGGAGTTTTGAGGTTACAAAATGGGAATTTAGGATTATCTCAACTTTTCATGTGTATTAATCCATAAACTTTCTGAAATATGACTGACCGACATTGTATGACTCAAAATTTTATGGGTCCATCCATAACGACCTAGTGAACGATATTTATTGTTTCTCAAGGACCAAAGGTTCTTTTCAGGAATTTTCAGATCACGAATTAGGAATACTGGATTATCTCTTCTTTTTTTTGTATATTAATTCGTGAATTTTTTGAAATATGATTGACTGACTCTGTTTAAACCCAAAATTCTATAGGTTTATTCGTGACAGCATAGTGAATGATATTATTTGCCTTTGCAGGATCGACATCACTTTTAAATATAATAATTTCCTCTCAAATATAATATTATATATTAAACTACATGACATAAATAATTTCAAAAAGTCCTATATTTTTTAAATTTTCCCAAAAAAAAACTTGTGGCCTCTCATTGATTGCAACAGGCTTTTTTCTAGCTGATGAATGATAGTGTTGTTTGTAGGGCCAATGATGAAACATTGAAACGAAAATCAACAAAAGCATAGAATCTGCCTACCCACAATCTTATCCTACTAATTGACTTTATTATTAGTATTATTATTTTTTAATATACTTGCATATATACTCTCTCTTTTTTTACTTTAATTTAATTTCTCTACAAGAAAATATTCTTTATTTATTTAATTAATTATTTATCTGATCAAGTAGAGATTCTTGATTAGACTTTATCATCATCAACTATAAACTATTTATTAACAAAAATCTTCACATGTTTGATCAAAGAAGACTAAACATACTTTAGATAACATAATATTTATAATAATATTTTTTTAAATGAAATTGTTTTATCTAATCATTTAATAAACTTTTAGACGTGGCCACCCCTAGTATTCCTTCATCATTAATCAGAGGTTTTCGATTTGAATCATCCTAAATACGGAGTCGCTTTTATTAGAAAACACTTTATCCTCATTGTGAGATTTTCCGACGCGAATCTAAATTTTGTTGTACTCTAATGTGAGTATCAGATACCAGATGAGAAACCAAAAAAAAAACTTTTAGATGTGATTTATGCACTTGTATGATACTATTTACGTCTTAAAGTGAATGCTTAAATCATAATCACTTTTCAATTTAAAAAGTAGAAAGGTTTTATAAATTTGTCCAATGTGTTATTTGAATCACTCAATTTTTTTCAGGACCAAATTTCCATGTTATCAAAATGATGTCGTGTTTAACTTTATCACAAATAAAGTTTTAGCATAATATGTTTGAACTATACGTATAAAAATATTGCAAAAAAATAAAAGATAAAAGGACTAGACTTGCCCTCTATTTCAACTATTATTTTAGCTTTTATTTAATAAAGGTAAATTGACTTTTCTTCTTAACATATTGTGTATCTTTTCAATGTAAATGATATAATCGAAAATAATTAAATAATTATTATTTGAGAATTACATTTTAAAGCTTAAACGATAGTTAAAATGAAACGGATGGAGTATCCTTTAGTTTTATTCTACTTGTCTATGTTTGACGAGCAATTCAAAGTTTTGGTGAAAGTGAAAGATGAAATAATTTTTTCCTTTTTGTTTTATAGTACGTAATTCATTGTATTTGCATGTTAATAAATGTTTTATTTGCAAATAAAAATATAAAATTGAATTATGTCACGTTTTCACCAAATGTTTTTAAATTGAGTTGTTACCTAATGAAATTTCATACCTACCTTCCTATCTAATGCTTCTAGATGAAGCCTTGTTACAAACATAAAAAAAAAATTATTTTAGAGAGTGGTCAAACACTAGCCCAACATTTTGACTATTTCCTTTTTTTAAAAAAAAAATTGTGGTTAAATTCATGTTTTTCTTGACTTCACTTTTTTGTTTTAGCTTTGGAGTTTCTAAGATGATAGGTGGAAGTGACAATAATGTATTGTATTTATCACCAATTCGATGTCGTGGGACAAACAAAATTTCATGTTGTCTAAGGTTTGAACTTTAAGAATGAAAAATTAGAAGTCTGAAACTCAAATTATAAGAATGAATAACCAAATGTTTTAAGGTTCGAAATTTTAAAATGAAGAAATCTTTGGCAGAAAGTTTTTCCTGTCGTACATAACATGAATCTAAATTAGTTGTGCTGATGAAATGTTGTTAAATACTGGATATCAAATATTATACAGGAAAAAGTATAGTACACAGTTTTAAATTACATACCATGATGGTGTAATGTATGTACTTTTACACTATTTATATAATTTATCTTCATAATTTTAAGGTTTTATTAGACCCTTATTTCATTTTATCACCTTTTCTTTTGTTGACCTAGCAAGGTACAACATGTTGTACAACAATAATGAAGCATAGATTGCTGTGACAAAATGATACACACTAGTGAAGATTTTGCTACAAAAATAATAATATTATGAACAAATGGTAGTCAAAATTACTATCTACAGACAGTTAAAATGCAAAGGTTCTTCCAAACTGTATTTGTATCCGATTTTCGACTTCAATTCATCCCTACAAATCAAGCAGGAAAGTCAGAATGTGAAGATTTATTAGGCTAAGTAAGTAATTCATCAAGTTTAGATTCTGAATCCGTCTCTACGTAGAGGTCATTACCTATGCAGGAGTAAGTTGAGGAACTTCAACTAAGCGTTCCATCATTTGAAGCTGGTCATACGGAGCAATCTGCAACAAAAAGAATAAATTGGCGCCATTTCATTTTATATGGCGGTGTTTGACTAGATACGAAGTTGAAGAAAATAAGGAAGACTTTCAGCACATATCAAAAGTATGCTTGGAACATGTGGTGTTAAACATGCATGACATTTCCAGGGTAAAACGGGATGTTTAAATAAAGAGTGTCATATAAAATGGAACAGAGAGAGTATCTCATTAGTCACAAACAGTGCTGACATTGCATATTGGAGGATAATCCTGAAAAAGTTTGCATCAGAAAAGATAAGTATGTTCTAGCTAGCTAATTAATCTAAAAGTTTAAAAATCGAAGCAGCTCTCATCGATACTAGCAAATGCAACATTTTCCGAGTAACCTAGTTTTTGGCTGATTAATATTTTTGGGTACTCCCGCTGCTTCAATTTGTTTGTCTGGTTATGACTTAACATGAAGTTTAAGAAAGAAAAAAAGACTTTTTAATCTTGTGGTCTTAAATATGTCATATGTAAAGTTGAAATTAAAGAGTTGCCAAAAAAGGAAAGAGGATATGATAAACAACTTTATCAAGAGCCATTAATGAACGTGTAGTCAAAATAAGTGTGTGAAAAGGACCTGGTTAAATCCATCTGGCCAGGTTATTTCCACGGCATAGTTCCCCAAAGGCCGAATCTCTTCAGGTTCAATGTCATCTGGGATATCAGAGTATTGCAGTTTCTGTTCACCCGACCATTCATCCTGAAGCAAAGTCATTGAAAATAAAAAAATCAAAATCCAGACGACTTCAAATGTTTTGTAATAATTGAGTGGAACAAGCAGAGTGACTTTTTCAAAGTTTTCATTTCTTCTCCGTAAAATCAGTTTTGTTTGCTTTGCCTCATTGATAGTTAAACTCTACCAATGTTTCCTTGAGAAGTTTCGAGTCAGATGCTTAAAGTTGTCTAGAGCTACTACTTTACCTCCCTAGACATTACAACAACTACGCCTCAATCCCAAGGAAGTTGTCAAGTTGAAGTCGGTTATCTGAATCTTCACTAATCATATATATAGCTCCACTTAAGCTCATCTTTGACTAATATTATACAAAACAAAAATGAGAAGTACTAAAAGTTCTCTATATATCTCTAAAGGACTAAGAGTCCTAGAGAAGTGCACTCAAGGGTGTGGCCTAATGGTCAATGAAGTGGGTTGAGAACCATGAGGTCTCTGGTTCAAATCCCAATGGAGACAAAAGAACACTAGTTGATTTCTTCTCATCTATCCTAGCCTTGGTGGGTAACGTTACATGGTACCTGTTGCTAGTTGGAGGTAGCAAGTATCCCATGAAATTAGTCGAGGTGCGCACAAGCTAGCACGAACACCACGATTATAAAAAAAGAAGAAGTCCTAGGCATGGACTCTCATCAGCCTCATCAAGGTGGATCATATTCTTCACAAGGCTAAGCACCCATAGATCACATTTTTTCCTACTCTTCTTGCTAGAACTTGCTAAAGCTGAAAGTCTCCTTTAATTTCAAGTAGGAACCGAGTAGAATACGGAATAGGCTTGATAATTGTGAATTTTTGTGTTTTAGTTTCGCAATGATAGCTAGAATTATTGATAAAATATTTACCATATGTATGATTCAAATCTAGGCTCATAAAAATTGATCATTATTTAAAATCAACTTATGAATTAGGAACTCAAAAGTTCATGAACAAGAAGAGACGTTATTAAAGAGAAAGCATGGCGAAAAGAAGTTATGCATGCATTTCTAGTTGATTTTTGATGTCCAAACAACTATCAAGGAGAAAAGGCAATTGATATTTCCATAAACGTATTATCATGTCATAAATAGGGCAGTGCAGGCATATATCAAGCTGGAAAGTAACTTAAAGAACTTTACTGCATACCACACTTTGGGCTGACCGATCATTTCTTCTTACAGTTGCAGGGTGCAAATAAAACTCTTCATCGGAATCAGGTACTTTGACCTTGATTGCCTTGAAAGAACTATCATAACTCACAGCAGTTGATACTTTACCCAAAGAAAAAAGGGGAAAAAAGGAGCAATCAATAATCAATGTATATAGGTCAAACTTCGGATAATAACTCCGACAAGTAGATTAAGAAAGATTGGCAAGTGTATTCCCCATAGAATGAAGCTTGTTTCACTTTGAGTACTTAATAAGAATTCTTGGATAGAACTGAAATCTTCTTTTTCTTCTCATTTCGTTTGACTTGAATAAACATTTGAAAAGAAAAAACAAACAAACAAATAAATGAAGCATACCTTGTTGACGAATCTTGGCACACTGTTGTACTACACACACACCTAACTCTTGGAACGTTCTGGAAACTTCACCTTGAGGATCAGCCACCACTTCAGGCATTCCGCTATCTCCAGAAGCAGATAGCTTTACAATTTAAAACAAAGTCGGTGTATTGTTTAGTGTGAACATAAGTGCTAAATGTGAAAACTCAGTCAACAGTCATTAATGTTGCAACTTACAGCTGGTTGGATGGGGAGATCAAATAGATGGGGTATTCCGAACTGCTGGACAACCTGCAGAGATACAAATGAGATTTATATAAACGTACTCTTCAACGGGTAATTGCAGGTATAATGATAATGTCTCAAGGCATTGAGTATAATATCTAGATCAAATTCATCACTGATTAAGAAGGTATTAGCTTCACTCCACTAGAATATCTGTGTAAACTGAAGACAACGATTTAACTACTTAACGGAATCTTTTTCTCATCTCGAGAAGTTCCAAAATGCATAAATTAGAGTATCTAGATCTTAATACCATGGTAACCTTAGATAAAATCTGTTTTACTCAGATAAGGGAAAAGAAAATCCGTAAACTTTCGGAAAGGAGAAGCACACATCAATAGAACCTAAGAACAAGGCGGACCTGAGACCCTGAACCCCTGCCAAAGGGGTAGTAACGTTTTCCATCAGCATCAAAGTGGCACATGTTCTCAACTACGGCAACACAAGGCACCTGTATATTGAAATGTGAAATGTTTAAGGAAGCAGCAAGTAATCCTTTCAGCTCGATAAAGAGAGTTAACATTCTAATCATAGTGGAAGGGAAAACACTTCAGATAACACAAAAGAATGAGACCTTAAGCTTCGAGAACATACGGACACCTTTCGCTACATCAATAAATGCTAGCTTTTGAGGTGTAGTAACAATAACTGCAGCAGTCAAAGGAACAACCTGACAGTTGAATCAGCCAAAGCAGAATATATTAATATTATGCTAACAAGAGGGGAAAAAATCATTTCCACCAAGGACTCTCACAAACATTGGCACACATCAGTTGTATTGTTATTAGGCAAACCTGACATAAAGTAAGTTGAATATCACCAGTTCCCGGGGGCATATCAATAACAAGATAGTCCAACTCTCCCCTGCATAGTTGCATGCATTTAGGATAACAAGGTAATTCAAGATCGCAAAATTTAAAGCGTAGACATATTCCTCAAAAGGACCATATGCAGTGATATCCAAAACAAACTTTTAAGACTGTATGCAAACCTACTTAAATAAGCTTTCATCTTACAACAACACAAAAATGCAATAGGTACTACGCTCGCCTTTATCAAGATTAAGCCATCTGCTTCAAAATAACCAATAAGGTGTTGCTTACAGAACTCTAGGTTACTTACTAATTGGATCGCATTACAAGTTGAAACATGCAGAAATCTATATATTTCTCTGGAGTGGGAAGTTTCAACATATGTGGAAGAATTTCTCTAGAATATAAATTTCAAAGAAATATCTTAAATTGGTTGATGGTTCTTGATTTCTTGTCAAATGCAAATCATATCATACCATTCTGTAGTAGTCAAAAGTTGGTTGATCACCCCAGAGACCATGGGACCTCGCATAATTGCACGCCCTTGCCCAGCAAATCCAAAAGATACCAACTTTACACCCATGTATTCAGTTGGAATGATGGTTCTTTTCTCTGCATTCTACAAAAGTCTCTCAGTGGTTTATATGCAGTAGCAAAAACATAGTTTAGTCCAGGAAATGACAGTTACCATTTCAAGTATCCGGTTTTCTGGGGACACCATAGTTGGCAAACTAGGACCATATACATCTGCATCAAATATACCAACTCTAGCTCCCATGTCTGCCAAAGTGTAAGCTAGGTTGACAGCGACAGTTGATTTACCAACCCCTCCCTGATGTTTATAGAGTTTAATATTAATAAATAAGAGGACACAAGAGATTTCAGATGCTAAACTGGCAAAGCAGAAAAATCTCCACACAACCTATGTCAATGCAACAAGTCCTTGAATGTTTGAAAAACAAGAATTACGGAGAGCAATAACATCAAGACATGCATGAGCAATAAATCACCAGCTAACATATGTTGCGGTATAACAAATATTCAAATATTGCTTATAGAGGAAAGTTATTTGTCCTTTCCTAACCTCTTTCTTTATTTTTTTAGTTTGCTCTTGAGGACACGGATAGACCTTCAGTATTGTAAAAATATGGCACATGGGCCTAACTCAATCTCAAAAGCTAGCTCGTGAAGAGAGGATTGCCCAAGTTCATATAAGCAAACCACCCGTAACCAATGTTGGATTGTAACCCACTCTAACACCCCCTTCACGCCTAGTCCCAACTGGAGCATGGACCGGGAGTCCAAACAAGGATGGACCTGGCTTGGATATCATGAATAGATATAACACCTAGTTCTAACTCAACTCCAAAAGCTAGCTCATGAGGGGAGAATTGCGCAAGTCCATATAAACATACCACCAGCCCATTCCTCAATCAGTGTGAGACTCTAACCCACTCTAACAAGTACATTCTACAATAAATGTTAATGAGTTAAAAAGCATAGGAACTGAAGATTGTAGAATTCTTCACCTTGCAACTAGAAACAGCAATTATGTTGGAGATTGTTTGTAGCCCGGCAGGAAGCTGTCCAGCATAGATAGGTTTTGCTGGTTGAGCTGACATTGTCACATTGACCTTTTTAACCCAAGGAAGTTCAGCAACCACCTCGTTAGCCTTCTGCTCAAACTATCCAAAAATTGAAAGTCAGATTTGTAGTCCTATCATACTTAGATGATCCACAAGACCACCCTCACATGATACCAAAGAGGATGAATTTTAAAAGAAATAACAAGGATGTGTCCTAATCTCATGTTCCCTAATACGTATGATAAGCCAACAACATGCAGTTAAAAGGAAACTAAGAAAACTAAATGATGTACCACTTCATATACACATCAATTCTTGATCAAATAGTGGTAGTTGTGTTTCATTTACCATGTCCTTGATTGGACATGCTGGTGTAGTAAGCTCTAACCGAAATGACACCTGAAATTCCAATAGATTGGATTAGAGGAATATTTCTCAAATATGCTGTGAAGGTCAGAATGTACTGTTTTTAGGACCTCTCCCAAATTTTCATCAACCAGGAGGTCCTTCACAAATCCGCAAGACACTATGTCAGTCCCAAAATCAGGATCAATTATCTGCGATAGGGCTTTAAGTACTTCAGACTCAGCTGTTTGACCTGATACTGAAGGAGCACAAGCTGCAATTTACAGAATCTGTTAGGGTATATTTAGACAATATCTCAAAGAGCAGCAGTGTACACTGAACGATGTATGACAACATGTGCACGGGAGGAAATTTCATAGGAACACTCGAGCATAATGAGAAATCCAGTCGAAAAACGTTTCTACTCAAGTGTATGAAACAAAGAAAAATGCTTCAAACAAAACTGCATGCATGACTAAGTTCTTAAGATGCAAATTAGTAGGATACAACAAGATGTCTCTATGTATGTAGCTTGAGAGAAGCAGAATAAATGGATGCAACCCCTCCATATCAATATTTTTAAACTCTTTGAAAAGAAGAAAAAAATGTCTTCCTCTCCATTCATGATTCGACTGTCTAAGGTTTGTGGCCATAATCTTAGACTATTTTCGGGCAGTGCGAGGACACATCCTCATCGAGGACATAAAACTTCTTGGTCAAGCCAAAAAGAGTGCAGACTGAATGCTCCTATCTGATCATGTCTGGACCTTTATCTTACCTTAAGAAGTTCCCAACACATTTACTTAAATAAGACTAGTCTTTCAAAAATTGTGAAAATCTAATAATCCATGAATACATCCCCTTCAAAATAAGTTATAAAACTGAATATTTCTACACATGTTAAGGGGCAGCAAAGATTTTAAGCCTCATTGTCAGACCGTTTCAGGAAAGTTGAGGCAAATTTTAGAGGCAGCCATGGCTGAGAAATTGTCGGGAATTTTCTAAAAAATAAAGTTCAACATTTGAATTTTGATGAA
Organism: Solanum appendiculatum; assembly: GCA_018342035.1. Taxonomy (NCBI): domain Eukaryota; kingdom Viridiplantae; phylum Streptophyta; class Magnoliopsida; order Solanales; family Solanaceae; genus Solanum; species Solanum appendiculatum. Next base: position 496,979 of record JAGDQO010000973.1, read on the forward strand.
ATACAAAAGAAAAACAAATTGGTATATGATGAAGCAAACATGTGGATACATTCAATTCAAATAGAAATCCAAAGCGGACTTACCAAAACAGAGTTGTAGAATACAAGCATTTATCGACAGAAAGACTACGTACAAAAAGGAAAACATTATACAATTATAATGCTAATGGATGTAACAGTCTCATCTAAAATTTTAAGCGATCAGAGAAACACACTTTTAATTACTTAATCTATTATGTCTCAACACGCCCCCACACATGATCTTGATTCATTTTCATGAGCCAGACACATGAAAATACTTTTTGCTTTCGGATTAGAACTTACAACCCTATCTGCTCTATACCATATTAAATTATATGACCATCTCGTCTATAAGCTCAAGCAAGAGCATAATCGTAATTAGTAACATGTGGTACACATATTTGACAAATTAAACAAATAGGGACTGCTACAAGTTGAAGTTTCAAATGCATCAACAAAATTACCCCCATTGGAAGCAGCTTTAGCTGTAAATGAGCTCAAACTTGAACATGTATACGAAAAGTTCAAAGCTTTCACTTGTCTTTGAGATGAAGAAAAACAAGAACCACTGAAAGTAGACTGAAGAAAAGACTTCTCAGCTACATATAACCCTGTGTAATCAACAAGGAAAACACAAAATTCAGCAAGAACCCAACTTGACCCAAATAGAAAAATGGGTATTTACTAAAATTCATTAAAAAAAGTAATCTTTTTCAAAACCCCATTAAAGCAAACACCAAAACTCAAATAGTAAAATTGTGGCTACCTGCTTTGGGTTGTGAAGTACAATATTGATGAAATGTGAGAGTAGGAGACGATGGAGCTTGAAGGAGTGTCATTTTCTTTAGTCTTGTTGCTAATGGGAGCTATGGATGATGAAGAAGAAGAAGAAGACAGAAGGAAAAGTTCATTTGCATTAATGTGAGCCTCAAGTTTTCATGTTACGCTCAAAATCAAGAATCTAATCGCCTTACCTTACCTTAGCCACAACTCTTTTTAAGTCATCCAAAACGACAACCTCTTTCTGTCCGTTTTGCGTCTGTATATTATTTTTAATATTACGCTTTATGAGTTATTTATTGAGTAAATTTTAGAAGTAGCAAAGATAAAAATTATATTAGCGCTCTATAGTTATAGTTTTGTTATTTGCGCTTCATAGTCAAATTGTGTTTGCTATGGACCTAGAGTGGCAAGCGAGATTGGGAGAGAGAGAGGGGAGAGAGGCGAGCGAGAGAGGGCAGAGAGTGGAGAGAGGTGAATTGTATATGTATATCGGTTAGATAATTGTATATATGTAACTACTATGTATATGTATCAATGGTTGTGTTTGTATATCATCATAAAATTTGAATTCGTATACAATTGAATCGAGTTAAAAGATTTGTATTTGTATATCAAATCTCTCTCGCGCTTTATAGAAACACAAATTATACATTGTATTTTGTATAATTTGTCTTGTATAAAGCGAGAGAGAGAGAAGCAAAAGAGAATTGGGCAGGAGACGATTTGTATTTGTATAAATATATGTGTATATAACGAATAGATATGTATTTAAATTTGTGCTTGTTTAAAGCGAGAGAGAGAGAAAGGCAAAAGAGAACTGGGCAAAGACGATTTGTATTTGTATAGTTATAAGTGTATATGACGGATAGATATGTGTTTGTATTTGTATATACAATCTCTCTCGCTTTATACAAACACAAACATAATTTATACATTTGTGTTTGTATAAAATAAGAGGGGCCATGGAGAGAATGAGAGTGGCGAGCGAGATTCAGGGGAGCGTGGGGAATGACAATGTGTTTGCTACGAATTGAAATTAAATGAAACTGTAATTATAGCATTTATTTTGAATTAATAGTTTGCTATAATGCACAATTTTCCTTGAAATTGCTTTTGATAAGAAAATTCAAAAAATTTGCATCCGAGTGATAAATTTTTCGTGAAATTTGACATATTATGTGTGCAAGACGAACGTAAGCAGATAAATATTTCATCTGAAGTTTGTCAATCCTAACTACAAGTTATATATTTGAAAGAACAAGATATAAACTCGATGCCCACAATTAGGAAGAAGACACTTAAAGAGAAAAAAAACTCTATTAGCCATTAAATCAAGTCCAAGGTCACAACCACAGCAGGCAGCAGTAAGGTAAGTTACATAAATCACAGTGTAAAGATTGAATTACTATTTATCCCTACTTTTTTTCTAATTACAATAATGCCTTAAAATTAACTCAATTCGAATACATTAATGAAAGCGTGAATACATTAATACAAGTACGGATAAATTAATACATTAATACGAATACATTATTAAAATAAAAATTAACTCAATCCGAATACATTAATACAAGCACAGATACATTAATACATTAATACAAATACATTATTAATATAAGGAATTTTAGTTATTTTTAAAAAATATAGAAACAAATAGAAAATAATATACTTAAAGGTGTGTACTTTAGTAATTTTTCCAATATACAAATGCAGAGGAAAAGAGTCAACAATCTCTCTATTAGCCATTAATAACATTCCATATAACATAAAGAGCATATATATATACAGTACATGTAGCAATTGCTTGCATAATTGACTAAAATCGTCGATCGATCGGATTATAGATAATGTGCTAAGAGAACATTGATTTTTATCAAGCACCATCATGCCCAATACCGTTGGGCTTATTTCATAAGCCATTAGTGGAAACAGCTGACAAATACCCTGCAGGTTGAAGAGGATATAAAAGGATCAACATTGAAGATAAAATGAGCTATATACTATGTTTTGGTACACTACCATAAGGGGTCGTTCGGTAGCTGGTTATAATTATGCGGGAATTAGTAAATACATAATTAGTTATGAGAAAAATCTATATATTATTTTATGCATGGACTAAGTTCTAAATTGCAAACCAATTAATTTATACATGAACAACTTACTTCCTAACGAGTTACCAGATGTACTATTACTTGTGCAACATTTAGTACCTGCATAATTCACTCCAAACCAGCTACCAAGCGACCCCTAAGAAAATTATGCACCTAAATTCTCATATCAAAACTATTTCATCAAAAACTCCTAAATAATCACATTATTTTTACTGGACTAAAAGGAAAAGCATAACAGAAAGTTACCCAATATATCAACTTGGCAAGCATTTATCCTCTAGCCCTTTAGCTTGTTTAAATATGTACTATGACATAATCGCTAGCACAGAAAATACTGCCAAAGAGCTAGGATGACGTAGCACTCAACAAGTGAGAGGGAAGTTGAAACACCGACGATAGGCAGATGAACAAAGACACTCGAAATGACTTCACCAAAAAGCTTATTAACAAGTTCTACCAGCAACTTTGAATTCACCAAAAAGTTTAGATGATCAATTAAACAAACAAAAATGGACGGAATTTAGATGTATATTTTACCTTTTCCTTCATATCATTTAGTAACCATTTGGAGTGTACAGCTTCTTGAGTTGCAAAATAAAGGAGCAATCATAACAAACAGGTAAATAACAACTAAATGACTCAAACACCACTTATGTCACCTATCACACTTACAGCATAAAAGGAAGAAACATGAGATATCAACAACTTCTAAAAAAAGTCAAGTCAAAATCCATGAAATCATAATTTATTTTGCTTGTCTTCATGATTCTGTCCAGTGTCCGCTGTCCTTTATTTCCCTTTCTTCTTTTTTCCTCCCGGAAAGTTGTTCCGACTCCAATCTTAAGTTATTCAAATAAAAAGGGGCACTTCACAAACTTTTACTCAGTAGTGCAAATACATTGGAAAGACCAAATGCATGAAACAAGAGTTCCCAACAATGAAATAAGGTAGTGTGGTGTAATGCTTTTAAGCAGTCTACTAGTGTCAAAAGAACATGCACACCTTAGCAATTTTTTTGGAACTCAAGGAAATATTGAAGTATGCTGAACAGGAACTTTCAAAAAAAAAATGAGGAACAAAAAATGTAACCCACAGTAAAAAAAGACCATTAATCGGGAATGACTTCTCAAAAGCTGGTGTTCCAAAAACCAACAGGAAAAATTCAAAATGATTCCTAGTAAACATATTAAAGTACCCATACCTCTAAGCAAGTAACATTAACAAAGATAGTTTTCTTTAAGAAATTTCCATGAGCCTTTCACAAGGAAGATCTCTCAGCATCTCACCAGACCCTAAAGATCCTTTTTATTAAAAGATAAATACAACCTGAAAATGTTACATTCTTTCGGAACACCGAAAGAACCATAAATTTGTTGTATTTATGTTTGTAACATGGCATGGCTCTATTTATCTACAGAAAGTGAGGCAAATACAGTTTAGAAAATACTTGTCACCCAGAGAAACCACAAGATCGTTCGAAACAGAGTATAAAAAATACTCATTGACGTACTTGGGAAATATCCCTATGGGGACCCATATTTGATCAACTCCTTGTGGGCCTCCGATGGTGTCATGTTCGCCTTTGGAAAGGATATACCGATTTATGCAACTATCAATATCAATATCCTTACTCTATTTCCATCCAATCTAGTGACTTGATTAAAATATTCCATCCAATCTAGTGACTTGATAAAAATAATTCTGCAACATCTCTTTTGTGTTTTATTCTTAGTCGATCGCGCACAAATGTCGAATGACTAGAACTGACTTAACATTACATACTTTGTATGCTAGAGTAGTTTTAACTAAACCCACCATATTGATGATTGAAATAATATCCATTGAAAAGCTTCCTCACTATCCAATTTGTCTCCTTAAAACCTACAATTTTTTGACAAGTTGCTTTTTGGTTTGTTGTAGTGTTGTCCAAGGCGCGCCTAACCCCTGAATCAAGGCTGAAGATGTAGATGTGTTGAGTGCTTCGCCTTAATGTGCGTTTTAGTGTCATCATCGAGGTTCTAAGGTATACTTTTTCTTGCCTGTAATCCTCTTTTGAAGAGGCAACATTAAACAATTGATATTTCCCTTAATCGTTAATTTTTGTCAATTTCTTTGTTTATATATTTGTCATTCATGCTTATAATTATTAGTTTTGGACTAAATATATATGTTTGTATTATTTCACCCTTTGCACTTTTTCCATTAAAGCTCGTGCTTTATTTGAGCTTAACACGTTTGTTGGAAGAGTTCACAACGATGAGTCCCTATTCTTGGGAATTTCTTAAGTAAATTGAAGACCTCTTCTTTTATAAGTCTTTTCTAAAGCACTGGAGTGAGTTCATAAAATGCAAGAGACTATTATCTCTAGCAAAATTTGAACTGATGACATTTTTGTCTCATATGCCACATTGTAAAACACGTGTCCAAAGATTTTTATACAATTCTTGCTCAACATTCCCAAATATAGATCTTATGAATTCTAAGTCGTCTTTCACCGGTCTAATTTCTTCCTTTATTGAAGCAATTGACTGAGCTTCGAAATTAAGCAATTTTTTAAAGTTTTTGAGTAGAAGATTCATAAAGAGAGGTCTATCACTCATTGAGAAGCAGGAGTTGAGATAAGTCCAGGGCTTCCAAATGAACATGTTTCCGATCTCCCTTCACGGTTTCCATATTTTCCAACAAGTCAAGCGTTGCAAAAATTATTCATTGGTACTCTCTTCATTCCTTGATTTCTTTTCCAAGTCATGTACAAGAATTGATACCTCATTAATAAGTGCTCCAACACTTGCCAATATATTAAACAATTTATCATCAAAATAACCAATAGGTACTCTATCATGACATGAAGATCTCCAGTAGAAGTGCTAGTTGTAATAACATCTAGGAAGGCTCGTAGGAGTTGCTCAGTAACCATCAGCCTGTACTAACTTTGAATTTTCAAATTTGTAAAACAAATATGCATAACCTCCGGTTCAGCAGGAATAATTTTCAAGTTTAGATGAGCAACCTTGAAATTGAGTTGAGGGACATCAAGATCAAGCATTTCAGCAAAGTCAACTAGATCATCATGTTTATCCATTTCATCAAGTTCATCGAGCAAAAAAAAAAAAGATGTGCCTACTCTCTCGACCATAATTTGAATTGGGGCAAGACATATTCAACTATCTCAGCTCCAAGCTCCAAGCTCCAAGTTTGCAGAGAACAGACAAAGATAAACGGGAGAGAAAGGCAACACAAAATGTTTCCAAACGAACTTTCTTCATTGTGACAAATTGAGTGATATCTTAGCAAGTGTTGGAGCACTTACCAAGGAGGTATCAATTCTTGTTTGCGATTTGAGAGGGCAATCAAGGAATAAGGAGAGTACCAATGTAACAAACTATGGAATCTCGACTTGCTAAAAAATATGAAAATCTGAAGGGAGATCTCAAACATGTTAACTTGGAACCCCTTCACTCATCTCTAATTTTGCTTCTCCATGAATAATGGACTACTTACTATTCATGAATCTTCTAATCAAAAACTACAATAATTTGCTAAATTTCAAGCTTATTCAATTGTTTTTATAAAAGAAGAAATTGGGTGGGTGAAAAAAGACCTAGAATTCATAAGATCTTTGTTCAAGAATTTTGAGCAAGAATTATATAGAGATCTTTGGACACATGTTTTAGATGTGGCATATGAGGCAAAAAATACCATTAGTTCAATTCTTGTTAAAGATAATGGTCTCTTGCATTTTATTTACTCACTTTTCAATGCTACAAAAAGGATCAAGCTTATAAAAAAAAGTCCAATTTACATGAGAAAACCGTAAGAATAGGGTCTCATTCTTGTAAAACTCTTCCAACAAATCAAACATTAATTCATCATCAATAACTAGTCAAATAATATAAGGTTTTCACAAGGAGGTGGATTGAGTAGTTAGGAAGCTCACCGATGGACCAGCATTACTAGATATCATTTCAATCATCGGTATGTCAAATTTAGGTAAATTTGGGATACAAAGAATATAAGGATAAGCCAGTTATGAGCCATTTCAACATTAGTACATGATGTACAGTCGACCAAGAATAAAATAGAAAAAAGATGTTGCAGAAAGTTTTACTTAAGTCACTTTTTTGAATATGGAAATACAGTGAGGACATTGATGTGATGAACAACTAAAAATCAACAACCTTTGCAGAATAGTCAAGCAACAAAACCACTCAACACCACAAAATATTTCCAGAAGACGGACCTCTAATAAGCATTTACCCGACTACTGCTAGATGTTACTGCTTAACTCACTAACTTTTTCACTTTTTCCCTTAGATGTAGCACAATCATCAAATCATTTGTTTTCGATCCTTTCTACAATTAAAAATGTAGAGTTCTGACAGAACCAAAAGCAAAAATCAGCTCGTCCCTATAAAGCTAAAAATGGGGAACCGTAACAGCGGTATCATTCTTCACTACTCCATTAAGAAACATGGTAGTGTCTCCTACATGGAAGAGGAAAGACAGATACGGGATTCCAAGTCAGTGGAGTAAACTATACCACTGACCCACTACTGCTATAGTGCTTGTAACAGTGGGCACCAACTTAGAGGGTGTTTGGATTTGCTTTTTAAAATAGCTCATAAGCTAAAAGCTAAAAGTCATAAGTTTTTCATACCCAACTTTTAGCTTCTAGCTTATTTTTGTACTTTTTTTAGCTTAAAAACACTTTTTATATTTCCCAAACACCACAAAAAATAGAAAAAGAGCTTAAAAGCCAAAAGCACTTAAAATAAGCTAATCCAAACACCCTCTTAAAAGTTATTTTGGCTTAAAAGCACTTAAAATAAGTCCATCCAAACAGGCTCTTAGTATACATATAAATGCTCTCAACTTGTTCAATTAAAAGTAAATATAATGTTCAAGCCGATGCCAGACTGCTACTACACTGTTGAAGAGTACCCAAAGCATCGCAACTAAAACCCAATACTTCTTCTCTTCCATTTTACAATACACTATTTGACCGAACACGAAGTTTAGAAAGTGAGAAATACTATAAAACACCAACTAAATATCACTGCTACTACACTCCCAAAGCATCGCAACTAAAACCCAATACTTCATTTTACAATACACTATTTGACCGAACACGAAGTTTAGAAAGTGAGAAATACTATAAAACACCAACTAAATATCACACAACACCAGAACTACCATTAAAATCTTATGCTCTTCAACAATCCTATCACTCTCAAACAAACAGTAAAATGAGAAAGTTACAATTAAAGTGTCACCAAACATACTAAAGTCTCAATCTTTTGAATGACAAAGTTGAAAAAGTTACCAAACATACTAAAGTCTCAATCTTTTGAATGACAAAGTTGAAAAAGTAGTGCACACTATATTAAAAAAAAAAAAAAGGATCACCAACTTAACAGAATGCGCATGATAATTACTATAGCCTTCAACATTTGACCAAAAAAGTAATAATAGACAATCATATTGACGCAATAGAACGTCACTCCCAATCCCCAACAAACAACAATATACATAGTGTAATCCCAACGGCAGAGTGTACGCAGACCTTACCAATAGATACACAATTTAAATAACGCATCTCCAAACAGGTTGAATCATTCCCAATCCCATAAACAAAACAAAAAAAGCACAGAATATACAAAAAGTAAGCAACTTTATTAGAATAAAACAAAACAAATTAAAAAATTACCTCAGGAAGATGAATGCTTTTTCCCTTCACAATAAGGGCTTTCATTGAAATTCTTAGAAGGGTATTTAGCAGTAACCATTCCAACTTCAAAAACCAAATTCTCACCACTAGATCTGATACCCGTAATTCCCCACCACTTAAAAAAAGCCCTTACACTAATCCCATCAAGCTCCGCAATACGATTCTCAACAATTTTCCCTCTAATTTTCTTCGAATACGTCGCAAGGTAATTGTCCGGAGGAAGAGTAATTTTACACTTTTCACCCAGAGAAACCAGGAACTCGCCGGAACTGGAGTTTAGAGAATACCCATTAACATTCTTTGGGAGTAAACCAATGGGAAACCCGAATCTTATTAGCTCCTTGTGTGCCTCCGATGGTGCCGGATCCGGATCCGGATCCGGGTATGAAGAAGATACAGAAATAGTGAACAGGAGAAGAACAATGGTGAAGATTACTAGGGTTTTTGCCATTTTTGTGAGCTTCGCAAAGAGGGGATTTTTTTGATTAGTCGATTTTAAGAGTTTAGGACTAATGAAATTGGATAAAATGTTATGTGTGTACTTTGTAAAACGTGAAGTGGCTTAGAAAGTGACACGTCGTTTGTGTGTGACGAAATCTTCTCCGTTTTGTGTTCGGTGTTCGATATTTATATCAGAGTTCAACATCCATTGCGGTGATTTTTTCTACATGTGGCGCTTCAAACTAGGTTTTTTTTCATTTTCAAATACTAAAAGTGGAGACCTTTAATTAAGGATGAAGTCGTGGAAGAATCTCAACCATTCTATTATAAATTCACGTGGATCTTCTATTTTCTTTTTTTTCACTATAAAATTTAATTTAGAAGAAGTCTCGTCAAAATGAATTAAAGAACTAGTTAATCAAATCAATGAAGTAAATACAAAAATAAAGATGTATTTTTAAGAAACATGTGTAGTAATCTTTTTTCTTCAACATTGTTTCTCAAACATATATCTTTTAATTTAACGTAATTATAAAAGCACAACTCACACATGATATGAGTTAAGTGTACATCACGAATTTCAATTTTACCTGAGATTTAAATAATAAAAAGAAAGGGATACGACAAACTCATTATAATTCATTGAGTTTGAATCAAAAGTAGTTGATATTTTAAAAAAAAATCAATGGTAAAATTGATATTTTAAAGGGATTTATTTATGTTAGTAAATTAAGAACATACGTTAACAATATACTCAATGTAGCTCATAAGTAAGATTTGGAGAAGATTAAATGTACACAAATTTTATATCTAACTTTATGAAAGAGTAAAGAACGTATGAGGCTAAAGCAATTGCAATACCATCTATTTGCTATAACAATAATAATTACGTTTCAATCAGATACAATATATTACGCAATGCTGATGCAATTTTTCTTTTCTGATACAAATTACATAATGTACATATGCTTTATTTTCATTTTTATGCTGGAGATACACAATAATACATGTAAATATTATATAGTTGCAATATTTGCATAACTGTTTTTTCTTCAATCATAAATATTTTTGGAATTTTCTTCTTTTTTATTTTTTTCCCTTCTTTAATTTTTCTATAGTACTTGTATGAAGAAAATTCAACATTCACGAGTGTTCCAACTTGAAAGTTCAACATTTTTGACAACTTTTGAAACACTTTCCAACACTTGAAAAGGTATTATGTCTCCAATAACAACAACCTTCTTGGTATCCAAATCTACTAGGTACATATCCACCCCTGCTTGAAAAAATATAATATAAATTTAGTAACAACATTTATATTAATAGCTAAGTATAAGCTTGATTCATAATTTCATCAAAAATTCTTTATGTATCGTGTGCTTTGTGGATTATGACAATAACAGTTAATTTTTCACTGACTATAGTGCTCCATTTAAGTTTATCTTAAGATCGTCTGTATGAATTTGTTCACAATATTGGATCGCAAGTCCGCATAAAAAAATGAGTTGCAATAGGTGAACATCCAGCATAAACTAATTGTGTATATGATGAATTCTTATGGGCAACATTTTATGCCTTGTATTCATAAATTAAAGTTTAATTTCTATGTACTAATGATTAAGGACCAATTAATTAAGATGGTCTACAACCACATGTAAATTATCTATAGTAAATCTAACTTGATAACTTAAAAACAAAACAAAATTAAATAATATTTTATATAGGAGTGGATTGAGTAACTTGACATATTTACCTTCCATTTTGGAGATGTGTTTTTCAACTTTCCTTGCACAACCATTGCAATGTATGGAAACTCTTAGCACCACAATCTACACCATTCAAATAATTAAGTTCAATTATAAGACTTCACATTCATATTTTCATTTCTTTAAAATTATCCTTCACATTATAAAATCAGTCAAATTCATTATACACAAATATTGCCCAAATTAACTAAAAGAAAGAATATAATCATCCTTCACATTATAAAATCAGTCAAATTCATTATACATAAATATTGCCCAAATTAACTAAAAGAAAGAATATAATCAAGTAAATAAAAAGTGTGCTCTTTTACATAAATAGATAATCGTTCCATTCAACATGATATTAAAGCAAGCAGAAGTATTGAGTTCTAAGTAATTTCACCCAATTATCAAAAAAGAATTTACACGTGTGTTTAGAAAAAAGAATCAAATTCAACACATGAAAAGTTGAGTCAGAGCCAGAATTTCAACTTTATGAATTGGATTTCAGAACGTCGATTTCAAGTGCTAATAATTGAACTATCGATTAAATATGCACACATAATTAATGAATTTCTTAACATACAAATATTGTTTAGTAAAAAACATAATTATTAGGTTCAGCTGAATCCGTATCTAGCTTCTACCTTCCTCGCGAAGGAACGTATTAAAGACATAATTAAGTAAATAAAAAGGTTAATCCCTTCTATCTAGAGGAACATGATGATGAAGATTCTTGAAAAAACATATTTAATTACCTTAGGCTTCAAGTGGAAAGCTAGAGTTGGAGGTCCTACATTAATAACATCCTTCAATCTCACCAACTTATGTTCATCATCTTGATTTGATGAATTATTATTCATCAATGGCTTCTTTTCAAATCCATCATCATCATGGACTCCAAATTCATTGATGCAAAAACAAGATCCAGATGAAGAAAGAGTACTAAAACAATCTAAAACTTTGCCAAAATTAATCTTCCTCATTTCTACAACACCAAATAATATTTTCCTATATAAGGATGAACTAATACAAGGTAAAAGTCAATAAATATAGTTCAATATTGGGATGAAAAAAAAAACAATGAAGTTATTGATGATGAAGAGGAGAAGGGAGACTGGACTCCACAACCCATTTTTGTAGGGAAAATAAATTAAGTAGAAGGTATGTAGTAGCAGTTAAGATGGGGACACATACAAGTCAAAGTCAAATTCACTATTTAAATTTGATGAGTTCGATATTTAATATTTTTTAATATTGAACTCGTTGTAATTTTCAAATTATGAGCGTGAAATTTAGTATTTATCGAATTTTAATAATTTCTTACGTAAATATTTATGTTCTACGTTGAAAATATTGAGCGTAAACGTTCGTGTATGTATAGCTATGAGGACAAAGCCGGGAGAAAATCTGAAGGCATGATTACTTATTCACGTGAATTCAATCATTTCTGTTTGTAAAGTCAATTATTTTTGTAATAGAAACTCATAAATTTCAAATTTTGAAACTGCGTCTAAACAAGTCCATGAGGGGAAAACACTTTAGGAAAATGACCTTTCTAACTTAAAAGGGAATTTGACATGTGATGTGGAACTAAATTAGTACAATTTGAGAGACAAACCTTCCAACATATTTAAGGGACTTCATGTGAGATTAGGTGTTAGGTACAGTTAGAGCATCTAGTTCATGTGACTAATATACACATGAGAAGTATAATTGGTACACATCTGTTTTAGATCAAAGTGAAAAAATAAGAGAAAAAAATTGTGAGTAGAAGACATAAAAGAAGAATATCCACAAGCTACATGCAATGTGAATCAAAGAAATTTATGGTGATAGGACATAAAGTATTCCTAAGCATCTTAGTAGTCATAGAATCAAGATTTTTATTCAGAAAATTTAAAATTCTAAAAAGTAAATATAGAAAGAGGTTAAAGGGATCCAATATATATCATCTATCGTATTTCAACATCTATCATATATACATCTATCATCCATTTATATATTATACTGGATATATATGTTGTTATCGTTATTGTATATTTGCAATATTTTTGCAGTAAAGGAAATTCGAATGAACCTCTTGCGCATCTAGCTCCAAAACTATATAAAAGGAGGAGTAAGTACTGGCTAGACTTGCAGTGATCTTGTACAATAAAAAATGTTGAGCAATTCATTATATAGTATATTAGTGTACTATATTAGAATAGATTTAAATTATATGTGTCGATAGTGTAACTAAATATGAACTATCAGTATAATTTAACCGATGGCATGTTATTGTAGGTCCGCTTAATCAAATAATATTTTAAAAAATTATGTATTGTATATGCACATGACCTGAGCTCTTTGAAACAGCAACTCAGCAAGTGTGTGTATATACATATATTTTTTATTTCTCTAGCTGGTCCTTTTCGACTTGTAGCACCAAATTCAATTGTTCAAAGTCCAAAATTTACTTCAATTAAAAAAACTTACATGTATATTTTTCTCTAATGCTAAAGGGAATAAGCCGTCCAAAAGCAGACATAACAATTTATTAATTTTTGGACTATTTTTCGAGTTGTGCACGTTATTCTTGCGCAGGCATCATGCTAATTTTTTTTGGATCGTTCCAACTTAATCAATGTTTTCGAAGAGACAAAACTTTGAAGGGTCTGTCAGACAACCATTAGGCCATCTCAACACCATGATATGAGATGAGAACGATTATCAACGGCACCACAATCCGAAGGCCGTGGAGGCTGTTAATCACACTCTGGTCTAATGGTCACTATTGATCCACCAGACTTAGTTTCGAATCTCTTAATTAAGAAATCAAGGATATAGTGGTACGAGAGCGCTTAATTAAATGTATGATCATTGATCAAGTGTAGTGGATTTGATAGTACTGATGATGCTAGACGATATTATCATATCTATAACTATTTAAAAAAGATGCCTCTTAAAAAATATCCTATAAAACTAAAACGATACTGGGAAAATTAATATGCAACATAATATACAAAAATTAACACATATTATAATTGATTTTTTTATGATTAGTTAAGGGAGGCAAAGAGGAATATTTGGTGGATAAGATAAACATATTATAGAGACATACTAGGGTCTTAGGGGTCTACAATGAGCTCAAAAACTGTGTCTACATACAAAATTATTATACTATATACTTTAGAGTAAGGGTAGATGACATTAAATTATTTAAGGGGGGGCCATATATGAGCTCTATTATTGGTTATTTGAAAGTATGTATTTTTCATCTCAGTTGAGTGGGATCTAGTTTTCACAGCTAATTTGGTCCATGTGATAATGAGTTTTCTTTGGAAATTTTGGAAGTTTTTTTTTGTTTCTTTTAGTCTTTTATTTTTATGAAAAAAGGGGGTATTATAAGCATCTAGAAAAAGCAAGTGTCCTTTTAGAAGCTAGAAGAGTTTAGCTCTTATATTAATTGGGAATTATAATGTACAGTTTCAGTAGATTTGTTGAGCTGTATTGCACTCACTACTACACAACAATAGCAGCCTATTTGGTTTTATAAGTAGGGTATGAAGAAGGTAAATTGTATGCAAATTTTATTTCTATATTGTGAGATAAAAAAGTTGTTTTCGATAGAACTTTAGCTTAAGAAAAAAAAACATTTCAAAACAGATTTGAAAAATATAAGGTGCAAGAGGTTGTAATGAAAATACTAAGAAAAGAGAAATATTGATAGCAAAAACTAGTAAGATAACCAAAATGCACACATAACAATAATGATAGAATCAAAGAATAAAATAATTACAAATAAGATACTCCAAGCTAGAATCATGCACTCCTACAAGAAAAAGAGAAATTGCTTAACTATATGCTAATCTTCATATTCTAATCCTTGACCTTCTCGCAATCCTATCTAGAGTCATACCCTTGGTTATAAGCTGAAAATGTGTCATGTCTTATCTAATCATCTCTCCTCAATTCTTGTTCGGTCTACATCTACCTCTCCTTAAGCCTATCGCAACCAACTCCTCACAAATCACACTTCCTCAATAGGACATTTGCGTTCCTCCTATTCACACGTCTAAACTATCTCAATCTTGTTTTACTCATCTTGCCCCGTGTATCTTCTTCCCTAATCTTAACTCTCCTAATATGATCATATATCCATCTAAGCATATCCTCATTTTTACCATTTTCATCTTTTGAATGTTTGAGTTCTTAATTGACCCATTCAGTCTCATACGATGTAGTTGGTTTAATAACCACTTTATAGAACTTACCTTTAAATATTGGTGATACATACACTAAGCCAATCAACCAATCTAATAGTTTGGTCTACTCCTCCGCTCCGGTAGAACAAATAAATCTACAAGAATCTCATGTATTTCATTTTATCGATTTAATAACAGACATATCGACTTAATTTTACATATTTTAAAGGCATATTTTATCTTATCGTTTAATAAATGGTTCAAAGTAAATGTTCATGACCTTTTGTGTTTGAGTTATGGAAGATGCAATCAAGAAGAAGCCTAGAATTTTGTGTTTAGTTTAGAAGTACTTTTGTCCAATTAATATAAAATAGCTACATTTTTGGTTTACTTTTTAAACAGTGGCTAAATTATGATTAACAGTACATGAAAAGTGGCTATTTTCCTATTTTTTCCCCGATTTTATCGGCTTTTTGGTACATGGACAACCCAAGAAGGTTGGGCCCATAGTTCTTGTACCTTAACTCATTGTGACTACTGTGCATTGTCTGAAGTGGGCCTAACTTAAATACGTTTCTGATATATTTTAGGGCTTCTTACATAAATGTATTGTCGGCAAAAAAAAGCGAAAAAGGTCTCATGTTTATACGTAATGTATCGATAGATAATGTATAACCATGTATATATGATGAATAACTATGTACCAGAGATGTATATATATTCATTTACATTGTTATATAATATTTATACATTGCAACAATTCATCTTTCTTAATGAGTCATCAAATGCGGCAACTGATTCAACTCCGTCTTCAAAATATTTCTGAGAAAAAACATTAAAGGACAAATTAAGTCGTCGGAGATGCTTCAAACAGTAAATTCTCGAGGAAATTCACTGGAAAACTTGTTGTGAGAGAGGTTAACGTGTTTGAGAATAGGCCAATAATCAAACTTCGGAATTGAACGGAGAGAATCGTAGTTTAAACTTAGATGACAAATTTGCTTAAGATGAGTTAGTGGAAGAATTGATGAGGTGAGATTTACGTGATTGGGTACAATTTTCATGACTCTATGAGTAATTGGATGAAAATAGGGTCAATTTTGGTTTGGTAAAAGTGTGATCGAATGGTTATTTTTTTTAATTATTCATATATTTTAACTTATCATAACGAGTAACATCCTTTCATTGAAATGCGCTCACTTATACACATGTTACATCAATACCTAAGATGATGTTAGTTATATGACATAAACATCACATTTCTGATACCAAATAACTTGGATTAACTACAAATAATGTTGTGGATGTTATTATTATTGTCATAGTATGTAGACTCTATAAAAGTTAAACTATCTCTATATATATATCTATAAATAGGTGGCACTAGTGGAATTAAAGCTTATTTCATGTTGGTATGATGAGTTTTTTCTATTTGGCCATACTCTTTTCAAGTGCAATTAAAGTTGTGGCCCTATTTTACTGACTATAAAGAGAAAATATGCATAGAAAGATATGACTATTACTTCAATAGTACAGAAAGGTGTGGTCAAAACTTCAATTTTTTCAGGGAAATCTAACCAAGCTAGAGTGCTATATCATATAGAGTTTTTGGGTC
The DNA here is from genome assembly GCA_018342035.1 of Solanum appendiculatum. Classification (NCBI taxonomy): domain Eukaryota; kingdom Viridiplantae; phylum Streptophyta; class Magnoliopsida; order Solanales; family Solanaceae; genus Solanum; species Solanum appendiculatum. The sequence goes on from JAGDQO010000973.1 coordinate 513,609, forward strand.
TTGAATTACTTGTAATTGGAAGACTCCCTTTAAAGTAACTTTGAAACTACTTTTCTACTTTAAACATGTGGGTTTTTTTTTTACTTCTTAGACTTCAAAGGAGCAACTTTTGTGGGAACTTGAATGTGAGACTTCTCGGCGTGAATCCAAATTTAATTGGGCTTCAATGAGGGTAGACACCGGGTGGGAAAATAAAATAGAATTAACACTAGCATTTTGAGATTTTCACACCTTATTCTTCCTTACTAATAGACGTAAGATTACGCTTTGTAGGTTCTTGTTCCTTCAACTTCTGTTACTATTTTGTAATTCATTTATCGTGCTATTTTGTTGTAGTTAATTATTGTTCCTTTTTCGGTGTGCTTTGTCGTGTCTTGTGTATTTTTTGTCTTGATTTCTTCACTCATGTTATCTTCTTGTGCCGATGGTCTATTTGGAAATAATATCTCTACCTCTCAAGGTAGGAGTAAGTCTTACGTACATATTATCCTCTCCAGACCCACTTATGCACTACACTGAGTATGTTGTTGTTGTTGTTGCTTATTTTGAAATTTTCTGATAGTGGTGAAATCAAAATTCTTATTAAGGAAATTGAAAAGGATAAAAAATATCATGTCGAAAATTCAAATTTGGACCTAAAACAATCTTGAGTTGCTATTGCCACAACCATACTAAATGAGGACAAGATTTTTGACTATGCATCCACAACTGAATATGAAACAAATTGAATTTTGATATAAAAAATTACGAAGTGATCACTTTCAAATTCAGAAGAATCATACTCTTTTGGTATTCTAAAATGAATAAACACCTTTATCCATCAGAGAAAAAAATATTTGATTACTATAATATACAAAATCTTGATCAATCCACATGAAAATGAGACATAAAACGAGAGCAATTGCATGAGAGTACTAAACATGAAAATATAAAAAGTAAAGTGAGATTCAATTTAAAAAGACAGTTTACTAATTTTAATTAAAAAACTATTACTACCACTTACTATTTATATAAAATATTATATTACCACTTACACAATAATGATCAATCCTCATGAAAATGAGACATCAAATGAGAGCAGTTGCATGTGAGTAATAAACATAAAATATAAAAAGTAAAGTGAGATTTATTTTTTAAAAAGGCAATTTACTATTTTTAACTAAATAAATATTACTCCTACTATCACTTACTATTTTAAACATTGATTAGTTGGTCCATGTGCCACAAACCAAATCATTGTGAACATATTTTTAGATTTGTTCAAAAATCAACATTAAATAAATTTAGATAGCTGTCCCTTTGATGGTGGTTAATTATAACTTTGCAAAAAACAAAATCAATAATAAATTAGATGTGGAGAGGTCTTGTTGTATTTTCTGATTTTTTATTCGATATCTGATATTTATATTAAGCTTTGATTAAATTTAAATAAACATATCGCATGACTTATTTTTGGCAATAATATTTCTAACAATATATTTTTATCGATTTCTAACTAAAAATGAAGAAATCTCGAACTATCCTGTCACAACTCAATAATATTGATAATCCTCCTTGGATTACATTCCATGAATCATTATTCTACAAGTCAAAGTTAAATTATCAATGTCCATAGCTTTCCACCGTTATGGGACCCATGTCAAGTATGATCATTTATAAAATTAAAAATTACTAATCAAAGATCCCCTTTAAAATTTATCCACAAGCACGTAAAGGAAAGGAATAATAGTATTTTTAGTTACTCAAATTTTGATGAAATTTTATGTAGGGCCCAATTTTATAGGCGATATCTGTGATGTAATTTTTTTCATTTTCATCGATTAAAACGTGAAACCCCTAATTAAAGATCGAGAGATCCTAATCATACGATCAGAAATCATGGCTAAAAAGTATATGTTTATTGTCTTTGTTGTTGCTTTAGTTAGTATTTAAACACCAACTATTCATTGGGGTAATTTTCATTTAATTATTACTATAAGTTTGCTTACTATATTGAAGGTTTTTAATACACTTGAATTCCACCTTATTAAGATCGAGAGATCCTAATCATACGATCAGAAATCATGGCTAAAAAGTATATGTTTATTGTCTTTGTTGTTGCTTTAGTTAGTATTTAAACACCAACTATTCATTGGGGTAATTTTCATTTAATTATTACTATAAGTTTGCTTACTATATTGAAGGTTTTTAATACACTTGAATTCCACCTTATTAATGCTACTATTACTCTTATGAAAACATTAATTTCAGGGTTGAAAGAGACAAATAAATACGCATTCATATATATTCATAAATTTAACGTTTACTCTCTCCGTTTCATATTAATTATCTATATTATTAAAAATAAATATCCAAATATCTTTATCTTTACAAATTAGAAATAAGACTTACTCATCTATTTCACCCTTTTTAAATCTTATTTATAAAACTATACTGAACATGTTGTTAGTTTTGCACACTATTTAAAAAAATATTAACAAGAAGACTTTTTTTAAAGACTTATTTACCCTGGTTTATATCTTTAAACTTTTACTATATTAATCTCATCAACCTATATTCATTTTCAACAATAATTAATACCAAGAAAGCAATGTAAACCAATAAAATTCATCACAAAGAGAAAAATCATACAAAAACACAACCACAAATAATCACAAACGACTAGTCATTTGATAAATCACCTTTTTTCCTTTGGAAGATAAGAAAAAAGAGAAATAAGGGAGATAATTCCGATGAAAAACCAAGCTCTCACAAAAAAAGTGAAGATTCAAGTAACAAATCAAGTGAATTAGGACCGTTTAAAATCAAATCGAAATCATAACTTAAAATCAAAAAAAAAGTTATGTGTTAATATTTATTTTTGAGCAAGATACAATCTGTCGACTCAGGATCATGATTCATTTGGTTTCTCACCTTGTTACTAAGTAATTTTTAAAGATTTTTAAAAAATTGATAACCAAAGAGATAACGATGAATAATAGATAAACCGTTACAAGTCAATATCTTAATGATTCTTTAACGATTTAACAGATCTATAAACCGATAACAAATATCGAACCAATAAATTTCAAAATCAAACCGAAGGACCGATACACCACAAGGGTATTTGTATAATTTCAGAAAACCGCCATGTACGACCTGTCCCCATAACAACATTCCAAGTCCATCACCCGTCAAAGTAATTGAGTTTTCTGTCTTAGCGGAAGAAGACACACAGTTTCTCCCTTGTATCCGCGGAGCACCCTATATTTTCTCTCTCTCTCTACATTTTTTCTTCCAAAAGAGGAAGCATTCTTAGCTGTAAGAAAGCTGTTGTTTCCTCCATTTTCATCGATCAAGGTACTTCGACGGTGCTCCATTTTTTACTTGTTTTAGTGTATATTTGGATTTAATGACTGTGAAGATACCAGATCTGATGTAGTAGAAGTTTGAAATTTTTATGTTTGATGGTTGTGTGAGTTGATTGATCGTTTAACTGGAATGGATGATTTGTTGTGTGATTTTTGGCGGTTAGTTGAGAAAATAGGGATTTGATTGCTGGTTTATGTGTTTTTTTTTTTTGGAATTGAGTTATTTGATCGTTTTAAGTGGGATTGATGAGTTTTTGTGTGATTTTTGGAAGTAAGTTGAGGAGATAGGGGTTTGATTGCTGGTTTATGTGACTTTAATTGGTTGTTTAACTGGAATTGATGAGTTTTTGTGTGATTTTTGGAAGTAAGTTGAGGAGATATGGGTTTGATTGCTGGTTTATGTGACTTTAATTGATCGTTTTACTGGAAATGACGATTTTTTATGTGATTGTTGGCAGTAAGTTGAGAAATTTGGGCTTTGATTGCTGGTTTATGTGACTTTAATTGGTCGTTTTACTGGAAATGACGAATTTTTATGTGATTTTTGACAGTAAGTTGAGAAATTCGGACTTTGATTGCTGGTTTATGCGACTTTAATTGATCTTTTACTGGAAATGACGAATTTTTATGTGATTTTTGGCATTAAGTTGAGAAATTTGGGCTTTGATTGCTGGTTTATGTGACTTTAATTGATCGTTTTATTGGAAATGATGAGTTTTTCTGTGATTTTTGACAGTAAGTTAAGAAATAAGGCTTTGATTATTGGTTTATGTGACTTTAATTGATCGTTTTACTGGATATGATGATTTTTTGGCAGTAAGTTGAGAAAATAGGGGTTTGATTGCTGGTTTATGAGACTCAATTGATTTTACTGGAATTGATGATTATTTTTCATGTGATTTTTGGCAGTAAGTTGAGGAGATAGGGCTTTGATTGCTGGTTTTTTGTGAAGAGATGGCGAACCGAAGGGAGGATGAGAAGAATGAAAGAACTATACGGAATCTACTTAAGCTTCCTGACAATCGACGATGTATAAACTGTAATAGTTTGGTAAGTTTGATCTATCCTGTCGGTTATATGAATCCTCTATATTGGTTCTGTTCTGCTCTATTTAATACTCTCTCTATCCCATTTTAGGTGGGGGGAATGTCAAAGTACCTAACTTTGATGCGAACTTGAATATAGATTCTTCTAGGTTTTTTGGAAACAAAATTTACATCTTTGGAAGTTGAATATTGAATTTAGTAAGTCACCCTAGTTAATGATTCAAAATATTTTACTTGATCAAAAAGAAAAAATGATTCGAAATATTTAAACATATTGGAACAATTATGGCAAAACAAAAACTTCTTTGGCTCTTCAAATCAAATATCACATAGAAAGGGACATAGGAGTAGTTTGTTATGCTTAATCAATCCGTTAACTGCATCTCGATCCAAAACTAGTTGGCAATGGTTATAGGAATGCTCTATATCTGTTCCGTTCTGCTCTATTTATTAGTTTAGCATTTTGACCATTTTTCTATTTGGTCACTTTCTTTTTGGTCTTAATTTTACTTTTTTAGCTGCTGAATTTGTTCTTGTATTTGAACTGTGAATTGTGCATGACCTTTGATTTGGTCTGTATCTGTACCATTCTGCTCTATATAATAGTTTCCAATAAGCTTGGAAGGATACATAGAAGATTAGCTTGACCTTTACTCATAAGAATGACAAGAAAAGATTGGCCAAGTTTTTAATGATGAACTGTCTTAACTAGGAGTGGAGGGAAGGGGAAATGCATGTCCAATGTGGGCTTCTGTTTAATATGTTTGTTGTGTTTTAACTTTAAAGTGACTGCATTACTCTCTAGGTTCGGATGTGACATGGTGTAAACTGTAAAGTGACTGCATTTCTCACTAGGTTTGGATGTGACATGGTGTAAGCACAAACAGATACCATGATATGCTAATTGGGTGAAACTCTAAATCTAATCATCACATAGGCTGTAAAATTGACTACCTCACCACTTCCTTACCATTTCTTTACTCTAGAGAGGACCTTCACTTGTAAAGCTACATTTGATTCCATTCTCCAAAAAAGAAGAAGCTACATTTGATTCCAAAATACCACAAGTATTCCAAGTCTTGTTAAATTAAGTTTAGTTTGATTTATTGATTTTATCTTTTATTACAAAAAAAGTATGCTAACTTTCTTTGAAAAAGCTGAACATCTTCTGAAATCCAAAGGTGCAGTTAATAAGAAGATGCTCTTTATGTGGAAGGAATGTATTAAGAGGAAGATCTTAGTATTTACGCTTTAAGATTTGCTTTTCTTAGAAAATATCCTCGTCTAATATAAATTTAGATGAGAAGCATTAATGAGATATATAGGATATATTTCAGAATGAACTTTGAGGAATGTTATGCATTCAAAGGAAAAAATCTGCATAAAGAGATTTTCTTAACTTAAAGAAGAGTAGCTTCAACCATGGTAGTAAGATAGCATGTGCATCCTATATTTCCCGTTAACAGAACACACACACATCTACGATGTTTTCACTGCTTTAAACTAACTTCAACTCCTATGCCTTACTCTCTTCTTATCCTGGAGTGTTTTTGACAATATAATCCTTCAAGAATCAAGAATCTTAGGGACCCTTTGGGGTGGGCCAGTGGTTTGGGTTTGGGACTTCCATGTTGGAGGTCTCAAGTTCAAAACTCCTTGCCCGCGAAAGCAACAGGTTTGCCTTTTGGGTCGAGCTCGTCGCACCAGGCTTGCCTAGTGCAGTTACCTCTTCCGTGTGGTTTGCGAGCTATTGCATAGGAGCGGAGTTTTTACCCTGTGAGCACCCAAAGGGTAGTAGTTGCGGGTTTCCCTCGTCATAAAAAAAAGAATCAAGAGTCTTAGGGATCATTAGGTTGAGGGATTAAGAAAAATTATCCCAGTGTAATATCCCACATAAGAATATGCAATGTTTTGTTTGAGGAATTAGAAAAAATAATCCTGGTAACTAGTGTTTGGTTGGCTGTACTAAATAATATCCACATTAAGTGGTACGAGAATCTATGCATGATTTTATGTGGGAGAGAATATGGAATAACCGAATAAATAATTATGTTTATTAGCAATATGAAGATTAAAGTATTTAAACTTTCCTTAATGTAGGTAATTTATGAATAACATTCCTTGTAATATTACATACAAATCTCTATGTTATTTTCATCATATAACAGTCTCTTTATTGTTATTCACCGCATAGATAATCTTTCTATTCTAGTTCCACATAATAAGCATGTGAACCAAATGACCTATTAATGGTTTGTTTATGCACTTCCCCATATTCCACTTCATCTGTTTATTGACCTTTATCTATAATGATGACAATGTTTCTTTTACTGCTTATGATATATCTTTAGGCTTATAAATAGACATGATATTCATTTGAAAAATATTGAGTATACAAGCTCTTTTCCAGCATGCTTCTCTGAAACCGAAAGAATGCCTTTACTGACGATGAGAGAATTGTCATATTGATTTGGGTTTGAATTTTCTTGTCTGTGTACGACTTGCATATACATTTAGATGAGAAACCCAGATGTATCCAGTGTAATTGTTGATAAGACTGTCTCATTCCCTTCCATTTCATTTGATTAGATGTATTACTGGAAATAATTCTTATAGTAAATTCATTAGTTATCCAGCAATTTTAATTGCAATAGTAATGATCCTTGCATTAGTTATGTTGCAATTGGAATTATTTTATACCGAAATCGTTGTGGTGTAACGATACAACTATTAGCAATACATTTATTAGAACACGTAAATGTCAAAATTGCCCTTTAAAGTATTAGGCTTACATTTAATAATTTTAAAATTAAAAGAAAGTTCTATAATAAAATTTTCATGTTCAATAGATGATTGCTAAATTTATTTATTTATATAACATTTTTGTATATCTCTTTCTGAATTTCATCTTTAAAATATCTTGTCCTTGAAAAAATTAACAGTTAAAATCATAATTGATGTAGCTTTATTTTTAAGTTTAATCAAGCAAAATTTAGTCATCTATGTTAATAAAACCAATATTAGATTAAGTAATTTAAAACAAATCTTTATCCAATTTAAGCCAAAGAAATGTTTTAAATGATGCACTGTGTATCTAGTTTTATTCACCATATTTCAATCTTTCTATCAAAATTGTTGTATAATCTGTCCGTAAATTAAATGACTCATTATTCACCTATGTATATACCATATTACTCATTTCTTGGATGCTTTTTCTCCGCTTTCGTTGGTAATCTCTCTTATTTGTCTGACTTAGTTGCATAGCAGGTTTCTTTAAATATTATCGAGTGTCATTCTTATCTAATTAAATAAAACAGATGTATAGTAATATATCTCATACTTTTCTGTTTAACAGGGGCCGCAATATGTTTGCACTAATTTCTGGACATTTGTTTGCACAACATGCAGTGGTTTACAGTAAGTGCTGTTATTCATAAAAATACTGCAACCATCATTCCTATGTGGTGCTTAAAATGTTTCCTAGCACTAGAAACTCCTTTTAACTTCCAGTTCCTTGCTTATTGTTCTACATTTGAAATTACTGGCAGCCGGGAGTTCACCCATAGAGTGAAGTCAGTATCCATGGCTAAATTTACCTCACAAGAAGTTAGTGCCCTTCAAGGAGGAGGAAATGCGGTATGCATGCTCCTTTTGCTACAAGTAGCACACCTACTTCTGATGTCATGTTCCTATTCCTTTCATCACTGGTTGCCTGACTCCTTTATCCTTTTGCCTTTGCGGCTTTTTATTTGGGGGGTGGGGGGTCATTTCACAGAGTGCAAAGGAAATATATTTGAAGGAGTGGGACCCACAGCGTAATTCTCTCCCCGATGGAAGGTTTGTGATCTTAATAAAATGTATGTATTTTGATTTTTATTATCGACTCAAAATGCAGTTCTAATAGTCTCTGTGTTCAGTAATGTAGAGAGGCTTCGTGATTTTATTAAGCATGTGTATGTGGAGAGAAGATACTCCGGTGAAAGGAGCTTTGAGAAGCCACCAAGGGGAAAGATGGTGCATATTCTATCCTGCTCATCCTCAATTTTAACTTTCATGATAGCTCATGATGCTTCTTACAGGAGAAGAATTTCCATGATGTCCTCACTTGAACATATCTTCTGTTCTAAAACGTTTGATGTCCACTTGTTGAACGTTCCTTTTAATTCATATAATATTTGATATCTGCAGGCTGAAGCCGAGAACTTGAACGAGAACAGGAAGACAGATACCTACCGGGGTGGCTCTCGAAGCCCACCAAATGAGGAAGTATATGAGCGTCGATATAGCGACAGACCTAGTCCTGGTGGGAGAAGTAGTGGTGGAAGAAGTCCTGGATATGATCAAAGAAGTCCTGCCCGTGCTGAAGTAATCAATGACTGGCGACGGGAGGATAGATTTGGGAATGGAAGGAGATCTGATGATGGAGGATCCAAGTTTGAAAGCATGTCACCTGACCGTCAAAGCGACCTTGACACATCTAGTCCCCCAATGGTTCGGCCTGTTAGAGAGATTCTTGGAGAGAGTGTATCTCCTCTTCGAGTTATTGAACCTCCGAAAACCAATGGTGGTAGGTCTGCTGCTGATAGTTCCATGCAAACCCAGGTGTGGATTATATCCTATACAACAGCATATGTCATTTGATTCTTTTGGATGATGGTTCTAAGCTTTGTTACATTATCTAGCAACACACCCATTATGATCCCGGTTTGTTCCCATGACACATCCTATGATATCTGCTTCTTTTTGGATGATGGTACAATGCTCTGGTTTTTGATATAGTTATGCATCTTTTGGAAACGACTTACCCAAGTAAATATCTGGTGAATGATGGCGTCGATATTTGATAAAAAGCTCTTTCTCAATTGTTTTTTTGGCAACCAATGTGAATATTACCATTAACAAACATCCACATACAAACTAGGGGCACCCAACCTCATCACCCTCTCTCTAGTAAGGATGTAATGAGGAATGGCCTCAGAAACACCAACAGCTAGCTACATAAATTTTGAAAAAAATTCTACATCTATTTGCTCTTTTTTTTATTTTTATACATTTCTATCCTCTCTACAATTTCTCGTGTAATTTTCCCCACTATGTCGGTATGTAGTGTCTGTACACCTTTGAATTGATTCCAGTTCCTTGCTTTCCAGATGTGATACACCATAGCTCCCCATAGAGCAGCCACCACTTCCTTCTTAAACTTCTTCCACTGCTTCATTTTAATCATCTCCAATGTAGTTTTCAATGCTCTTGTAGGCAGTGAGATGTTGGACCATTGTAGAAGTTCAACTCTCACCCTTGCAGCATAATCACAGTCTACAAACAAGTGCTTGCTTGTCTCCATCACTGATACTTGACATAGGCAGCGTATAGTGTCTTCCACGTGTATATTCATATTCAACAGTCTCTTTCTCGATTGTTCTCAAAACCTTTTATTTAACAAATAGGAAATATGTACATCTAGATTTCACATAACTCTTAGCATTTTCAAACTGCATGGACTTTACTTGGAATGTCTCCTTACTCCTCACCTAACCAAAAGGTGCAAAATATGCTCCACATTACTTACCAGTATACTCTTTTCTTTTATGGCTTTCCCATTGCTTGCCAATTAATAAGGTGCTAATTGATTTTATGTGTATGGTGCAGAGGACTGCATCTTCCAGCAGTTTGGCGTCCTCCAATGGGAACCCTGTTGAACTTAAGACTGAAACCTCATTAATTGATTTTGATGATGTTCCTGAACCCCCAGCTTCTGCACCAGCACCACAAATTCAACAATCTGTTACGGTCATGCCCGTTGCACAACCAACGGAGTCTGCTGCTGACAACTGGGCGAATTTTGATTCATTTGCAGAGGTTAAAGCATCTCCAGCTCCTTCAAACACCAATCTACTGGAGACTGTAATCTCAGAGTTGACAGCTCCAGCATCTGCAACTGCTCCTTCAGGAAGTCCTGGTGGTAGTGCAGCTCCATTCACTCCCTTCAGTAGTTTTGCTCCTGGAGCAGCAAGTATGGACAACTCAGCAGCATTTCCTCTTGGTGGTGCTCCAGCTGCACCCACTGGACCGACATCAATACTGCCGGTTAGTGGTGGTAATGCCTTTGCAAATACTCACGGTGGACACTGGTCTAATATGCAACCTCAGCAGACTTCCTTGTTTCCTGTGACTGGCCAACAGGTTATATCACAGCTTTCTACTCTAGCTGCTGGTGGACCTTCTGGCAATCAGGTAGCTTTTTAGCGCTGCATTGTCCTTGAGGCCAACTCGCTGTATCCTTGTGTTTCAGAACTGATCATTGTGAATCACGATCTTTCCTCTTTCAGCAATGGAATTCTTCAGTTACCCCAAGCACACTTGGTTTTCCTAGTGCAGCAACTGCACAAGTTCCTCAAGCTGTAAACCCTGTCCTTCAGGAAGCCACTTCTTCAGTTGCATCTCAAGCTTCTTCTATCGAAATCAAATCTATTGGAAGAAAAGAACTGCCTGCGGTATGTTCTTTTCTATGGTTTTATCATGTTTTTTAAATCTAGTACTCATGATATATTTAGAAGATTTGTATAGCCTAAAGTATGAACATTTGTCTAGGTTATAAGAAGTTCTCTCCCTTTAGTAGATGGATACATTTAAAATCCTGTAGTCTCAGAATGTACATTTCTGTGCAGGATTTGTTTGCTGTAAATTATTCTTCAATTCCTGGAGCTTTTCCAGGCTGGCATGGTGGTCCACAGCAAGGCTATGGATTCGCGATGCAGTACAACATGTCAATGGTATCTGTGCTGACTCAAAGTGTTTATGCTTGACTCTGCTATTTTATTGTCACGTCATGCTTAACTCGCTTGCACCTTGCTCATGGACTGGTTTTTTCAGGCTACAAATGCTTTTCCACAACCATCAAAATCAACAAACCCTTTTGATGTCATAAATGAACCAACTTCACAAGCTCCAACGGTATGTGAATAATGTCACCTTAGTTTGAGTGATTTGTTTCGTCACCACTTATGATGCACAAGGCATTCATATTAAAAGAGAATCAACCCCCCTCCCACCCACCCACACAAAAAATGAAGAAGAAAGGATGTACAAAAGATTTTTCCTTGTAGCAAATGAGAGGACAGGAGCAGAGATATGTTTGGTTTTATACCTTTTGAACTGTTCTGATTAGCTGGTTGATGCTGAAGACATTTCAACTTGTGTTGACTTGTAAGAAAAGGATGTGAACATTAAAATAAGATAATAGAGTGGGATAGTGATAGTTTATGGTGATATTAGTTGATTATCATATGCACTTGAGCTTCATCTTTAGGTGAAAATCTCAGAATGCTTTTTTTCTGCAGTGAACTTGATCATATTTAGTTGAGAAGTTTTTTACTTGTACTCCTATTATCTTTCAACAAACAAATTTATGTGTTAAGTTGGCGAATAACTAATTGCTGCAACAACCGCAAAACCTTTGTGCTCAACCCTAAAGAGGAGGAAACAAAGTTCTCTTTTAGTGGGAAATATGTTTAATTAACATTAACCTCCCTTAAACTCATTGAGATTTTCATTTTTCAGTTTCCATCAATGGCATCATTACAAGGTGCACTACCAAACATGGCAGCTCCAACTGGATTGCTGCATGCATCCAGCCTCGGTGCCCCAACTTCTCTTCCTCCGGCAATGCCTCAGCAAGCACCATCTTATGGATCAGCAATTCCACCAGGTAGTATCAGTTATCCCTTTCATTAGATCTTTGGTCCATTTTTTTGGGATGCTGATGAATTCTTAATTTTTAGGCTTATACATGGGACATCAAGTAGCTGGTAGCATGCCACAGAGGTACTTTGGTTGATTGCTATTCCATTTTTAGTCTTGCACCAAACAATATCATTTTAGCTTTCTATTACCATCCCTCCAGCACCCTTTTCCCTATGTAGGACATAACAAATGAAGTGTTAACACATGAGATTAAATCTAGAAGTATAGACTGCAACTTTCTGCCTTTTTATTGTGTATAACTTGTTTCCGTTCAGGTGTATATATGGAATTCATGTTAGTAGCCTTTTTAGCAAGGTGGCTTTCTATAATAGTCTAATTTCAACCTTTCCTTCTCAATATGGCTTACTTTCATTGTTTGAAGAATCTATACATTCGAGGGGTAATACTGAAGGAGTGCTTTTCAATTTGCAGACCACCAGGAGTAGCAAGTTTTGGCTTTGATGGGGTTGCTTTTGGTGGTCTAAACTCGAATCAGCAGTCGGGTGGATTATATTCTGCACCCCCTACGCAGAACACCTTCTCTTCTTCTGGAGGAAACCCTTTTGGATAAAGAAATTCAGTTATAATGTGATTGAATTGAGCATTCCGAGTCGCGGTAATTTCATAGCTGCTTGCTGTAGAATGTTTCATGCTCAAGGCGTTTCCAAGGGTTATGGTATTCATCACCGAGCATCGCTGCTGCCAAAAGGAACTGTAACTAGATGCTGGGAAGGAGCTAAAGGGGATTTATCAAAGAATGGGAAACCTTCATTGTGAGACATATCTATCATGTGCATTTTTGCCTGCTGCACCTAAAATGTGTATTATTATATTTTTTTTCCCTCTTCTTTTTTCCTTTTATCATTTATTAATCTTCTTTTTTTAATCCCTCTCCTCATTGCCTGCACTGAAGTTGCATTGTTTTACTTATTTTTGTTTTTTTGCTAGTATTGTTGTGGTCAGTGGTTTCCAATATAGAATTTCAGCCGGATTGTACAGTTTGTATTTTACTTGTACGATAGGATTTAATGTAATATCTATATTCTTTGTTCTTTTTTTCCTTTTAAGGTTGAACAAAACTATACTATTTCTGGTGATGCATACATTATGTACCTTATGTATTTTATGTTAGTCGAGAGTGTATCGGCGTCAACCTCTCTACCCTATAAATGTGGGGTAAGATCTGTGTACATTCTACCTTCTCTAGATTTGATTTGTGAGATTGCATTGGGTATGTTGTTCAAATGAGAGGTTAAACTAAATTTTTTCAATTGTTAAATCTCGTTACACGAGCTTCAATTAGAATGTGTTCTTTTTTCCCTAGAAACCACATGATTATTTTGTAATTTGTTTGAATAATTTAGATCATGATACTTTTGCATCATACGGTTCTGTTTCGAAAGCAGGACCTTCCTTTTACTTTAGACCAATGGGTCCTCAAATCTTTATGATTTCGTTTTGAACCTGATCTCTATCTTGTAAATCTAATATTATTTGCTTAAAGAATTACGTGAAGGTAACTAATCATTGCTACTTTATCGGTTTAATTAAAAATTAATCACAGTTCCTCTAACGTATAATCACCACCACAACGACCATAAACAATCATCATTGCCAACCATCTTGTTTTGTCACATTTGTAATTTTGTATAATTCAAATGAAGCTCTTTAAAATAAAAATTGTCAGAAAAAGTATTATGGTACTGGCATAATAATAAAGAAAATAATTTTGGGGGTTTTAGAATTTTTTTGGGGAAGGAATGATATGTTGTGTAGACATTATTGCTATACTCCAAACAATCTTATTTGGGAATTTTAAAAGTACAAAATAATGATGAGTATCAAGAAAGCTAGTATGTAATACATCATCTATCTTCAACGAATCAATGATTCAATATGTCAATAACTATCTTAATCAGAGATCTCGAGTTCAAATATTACCTCATAAAATAAGCTCTACATTTCAATACGAATATCAAACACTGAGTAAAATTAAAAATCAATGATTCATCATTCAATATACCAACAGAATCACTAGACAAACTATACTTTTTAATTTATTCCCAACTTAGCTTTGCCTTAAAGCTATTATATATGTCCTCCAAGTGGCATCCATACAATACATTTTGTATTTATTTACATTCTTTATTCCCTTTTTCTTACCAACTACTCCCCTTTATAAGATTCTTATTATATTATATACTATAGTTTGGCCTTTCATTCTTTTAGACAGAGACTACAATTCTAGCCAATATGGGGATTTGTAGTTTTCTTAGAAATACGGTATTGTCAAAATAGTTTTTATCCAACTTGAACAAGATACCTTACAAATTCTTCACAAAAAAAATAATAACATTATTAAATATGATCATTAGGGTTTATTGGTCCCCAAAAATAATTATTAGATATACTTCTAACGTCCCAATTTATATATATGTGATGAAAATAATTTTCCATTTTGAAAAGTATTGTTACGACAACTTAATTTGTTTGTCATACTATTCAAGGCTCTCCAATGTTTAGTAAAAGGGAGGGGTCATGCAATACTTATTGAGTATAAAGGAGGAAATTTATTTCGATCCCGTTATAATTCTCAATCATTTTGTTGTATTAACCTTCCTCTTTTTTCTTGATTTAGGTGATGTAATCTAATCTGATAAATAGCAATGAGAAAGCAAAAAAAGGTTGTAAAATGCTAAGTTAAGGGAGATTAGGATTTCGAAGTCAAGTCTTTCTCATATCACATGGGATCAAAGTATAAGGGTCAAATAACTAAATTTTAACTTTAAATTTGAATATAATTTCTTAAATTCAAAATTACATATTTGAAAATTATACAAAAAATAATACAGGTCAAGAAAACTAACAACTCCATTTACCAAAAAGAAAACTAATGATTCAAAATATTTTTAAAAAAATTTGAAAAAAATATAATCAAAGAAAAAAATTGTTTGGACTCTCAAAACAATAACATATTTACATAAAGTGGACTAGGAAAATACTACGAGTCAACATAGTTAAAAAAAAAAAAAAGAGAAATATTTGGTTTAAAAAAAATATTATTTAACTTTTCAAACAATAACACCTTCAAATAAAATGAAAAGGAGGGAATATCTCTACTTTATTTTACATTGTACCTCAATTTTATTTTTTGAGTTTTTTTTTTGTATAGTATATGCTATTATGATTATTATATATGACCAGACTAATTTAAATTTTTTCCCGCACTAGGTTCATTTTTAAAAAAAAAAAACTCCTTACCAATAGTACTAGAAAATTCTCAATTTTCAAGATTTGGACTCAAAATAGCTTTTATGGTATAATCGGGTTATTTCAATATTTAAATTGATAATTGAATAGTAACTAAAATAGCTTCTAGAAGTAAAGAAAAAATTGTTCAAAGTTTTGATTCACAAAATTCCACAACAAATTGGAATTAATTTTATTCTTATTAATACGTTTATTTTAGGTCCAATATATGTGCAAAGAGTCTTTTAGTTTGAAACGAATTCAAATATAGCGATATGAACACTATAAATTTATATACATATTTCTTTTATATATTTCCCATACTTTGATGAATATCTATATTAAGATTCGATTAAATTTGAATTTCTATAGAAAAATTTCATCGCTTTCTGAAAAAAATAACTTTATACTCAGGCTCAAATCCGAGGTGTCCGAAACATTGTTACTATTTGTTATTATACATGTTTGGAGGAGAGTCGGTATAATGGGGTACATATGAGATATGTGACATATCGTTCATTAATATATTTGACCTACTCACAGCCTGTCATTTGAGGCTCCAAATAAATGACTACTAATTATTTTATTTTTTCAAAAATGTGTATTTTTTATAATATAAGTACACTTATTAGTCAACCAACTCACTAATCAACAACCAAGAAATTGAGTAGATGGTGATGGGAGAATTTCTCTAACAAACAAAGCCATGTGAAATATAATGTTGATTTGGACCCCATTTCCAATTACTTCCATTAATTGGTGGCATTTATGTTTTAGCCATATTATATACTATCATTTGTTAAGAGTTTTGAAAATGATAGGTACAATGACATTGTTGTTCTATGTTATAATATATCACTTCTTTCTTATATTCCAAAGTCTTTTTTTCACTTTGGAATTAAAAATTACACCAAGTTGATGAAAATCGTTTTGAGGCTTAGGTGCAAATATCGAGTACAAATAAGTTTCAAAGACTGATCTTAGTAACTAAATATTTTAATTTTGAGAACGCATATCTAGTCTATCAACTTGTCCATACTATGTGTCGTGGACACTCAATGATGACGTGACACATAAATTTTGGAGGTGTATCTAAATGATGATTTTACAAGTTGGAATGTTCAACTAATACATTAAAGACGAGTTGAGGTGTCAAGATGTGTTACGTCATAGTTGAAATGTATACTTACCAGCTGAGGTCATGTTAAGATGTTTATCTATGTATTATGATCATATATGTGTTTTGCGTATAGACTTCTATCACTTACACTCACAGTAACTTAATATGCATTTTACCTTATTAAATTATTTAACTATAACAAATTAACATAATTTAATATAAATACCTTATGTGAATAAGTATTTACTATAAGAAAATTAACTACTTAATTTTTTTTGGTTGGTGTTGGTAGAATATAAACAATGTGGAAAAAGTCCCTTCTGATATGACCAAATATAAGAATATGAAAATGTATTTCGAAAGAGAACGGTTGGTGAAAAGAGTACTAGACAACAAATTAATACAAACAACCAAAAATTATTAAGAAGACAAACACTTACTTACCGTCGATATTTATTTCGAATTATATAATTTATTATAATTTTAGTATATAATAATATATATTATTCAACTTTGATTACGTGAACACAAAATAAACTAAAAAAATTGTATCATGCATTTATTGATCTTTACAAGTAAAATTTGTCTTATTAAGGCTATGAATAACTCACCACTTCTTTGTACTCCCCTCCCCCCCTATAACAAGCTTTTATAGATATATAAATATTATATTATATTTAAGATCATAAATTTTATTTTATTTTATTTAAATATCGTGTTTAGCCAAATAAATTAAAATTATTAAATCATGAAATTACAAGCTCTTTAATATGAGGAGGGTTCGGAATTTTATTTTTAACACTTATTTGAAAAAAAAAAAGAAAAAAGAAGAAGGTAAGCAATGGGGTTGAATATATATATATATATATATTCAACGAAAAATGTTCAACTGGTTAGCTTTCGCGGTATACAGCTATGCCATTGATTGAGATATCAATAATTATGTCTTTATAACAAAATATTTTAGACTTAGGAAAAATATCTGTAAATATATAGTTCGAATCAAAAGCAGTTACAATATCACACATCCCACAAATTTGGCCCGATTTGAATAGACAACAAGTGACCCATAAATTGGGGTAATTTTGTTAGGTATATTCACGTGTGATGTTAGGACACAATACTAAATGAAAACACATATTTTGGTAGGGTTTTTATTGAAAATATTGTCGAAAAAAATCTAAAGTTATACCAACGGCTAGAAGGAAGAGGCTCCCATGTTTTTAAAATACGTAAATATCGAGTACGAATAAATATTTAAGTTTGTTGTTGAGTTAAGTCTAATTATCTAGAGAAACTTAACATCTCAATACCATTATTCTTGAATAACTTGAAGCCATGCCTTCTTTTCTCAAAGTCAAATTTAATTGTCAATAGCTCATATCGAAAATAAAATTGACTACAGATTTCAAACTTATTCAGAAATACCATAATGAAATGAATATAGAAGCTTGCCGCTAGGTGTTTGACCATTCCTCCCTAAACAATGAATGGGAAGTATGAAAGTGAGTCAGTATATATGCTAATGCCTCATCCACGAATTAGCCCTTCGTGTAGGTTCTTTCCTCAAAGAATAAAAAATTGGAATAGGAAACTCTTGATGGTAATTGAAAAAGTGAACGACAAGTCGAAGACAATAAAATATATATAAAAAAATGCATTTAATTTAGTGTCTATAAATACATGAGTTTGAATTAAAGTTACAAAGTTTTGTCAAATTTGTAGCTTAAAGTCTACCTCTTTCCTGGTTGTGCTTATTCATACTCTTGTTGTTTGTATATAGTACCGTATTTGTCCTTGACTTTTCTCTAAGGTGGATTCAATGTGTTAAAATATACACAAATCTTATTCTATCTCGTGAAAGTGGAGAGACTGTTTTTGAAAGACGCTCAGATCAAGTAACTCGATCACGGAAGTATGACAGAGGAAATCATTAAAATATTTTGTTTCGTAAAAATTTATGTCACTTTTTTTCTGTGGCAACAAATAGTAAATTAAAGTAAAATCGAGGACCATAAAGAACATTTTTCAAAATTAAAGGTGCACCCTGCAAGATTTGCACAAATAAACTTATGTTATAATATCAACGGCTAGAAGAAAGAGGCTCTCTTCATTTTCTTTTAACATACATGAATATCGAGTTTGAATAAATATTTAAGTTTCAATTCTATAGGTTGAACCCGAAGATTTATAATTAGGGGTAACATTTAAGTCGATTTCAAATTGGAATCTTCGTTCAATGAGAAGCGCTAAAAATTTTGTAATAAGTAGTGCAAATTCAAATTAATCGAGTCATTAATAAATTCTCAACATAAAATGTTTGAATAAAGAAAAAGCAGATATAAGTGAAATGGTGATATAAAAGATGAAGAATTTTAATAGTTTAATTGATTGACTATCTAAAAATTTACCTTGTTAATGAAAATTCGATTTTTATATATATAAGCTAATCCGAACACCACGATTATTCAGAAAAAAGAAGAAGAGAAGGAATGACAATTGAGGAATCCATGAGAATCTTGAAATTCTGACAACCCCCACTTTAATTAAATATTGATTAAAGAAAACCAAATGATGTTTGAAATTTGAATCCAATTAGTAAAGTGATAATGTAATTTATTACTTTTCCCAAAATTAATGATGGAGACTTCCAATTTAAGACTGAATTTAAGCTATTTCCCCTTCATCAAAGGAAGATTGATTAATTTGGTTATTTTTTTCAACTGCACCCAAAATAGACATAGATAAAAAAAAGGCCTAAAAAAAAATTAAGCTAGGTTTGTAAGAAAGAGTGTAAATTTAGTTTAAGGACAAAGTTTTACTTTTATACACCTCACACTTTTTAAAATAACAATAAGTAAAATAATAATTCTATCGTATCATTCCTAATTATTATAAATCATGTTAATATTGGAAATGATGAGTACTTAATAATAAAGATAAATTAGGTATAAAATAATAAATTATTTCTTAATTTTTCAAATTGAATGACAAAAATAAACATAAATTTTACTATATATTGGATTAGTAAAATTGAACGAAGAGAGAGTAAATCAACAACATAAAAGAATTTGAAAAGTTACTCCCTCCGACTCAAATTATATGAACTATAATTATTATTATTTTTATCATGATGGTAATATTAGTACTTTTCGTATAGATTTATATTATCTGATTTGTTATTTTATGATTAATCTAACTCAATTCAATTCTAATGATTAATTACATTGACTTTCAAAATGAGAAAAAATAATATTTATTTTGAGGCGGAGAAAATATTATTTTTTAAAATTATTTTTGGTGGATCTAAAAGGTCCAAGTGTTGACATCATACACGTTTCCAACAACTGTAAAGTATAGTAGCAAGACAAATTATGTGAATGAAATTACCTCAATTCAAGCATACGAGTCCGGAAGAATCTTGACCCTTGAAATATGAAAAGTCAAGATTTTTGCTTTTTATACCAATTGGTATCAATGGAGTTATTGACTTTTTCTTTATCGAATAAGTATTAGATCACAAAGTAGCAAGTAAATCTTCTAGAGTTTCTTTAGTTTACATTGATCTTTAGACCTTGGTCGCTTAAGCAAGAAGTAATAGAAAGCTAGTGTGGCACACAATTTGAAATTCGGTTAATGATATGCTCATTTTGAAACTCGATTAATAATATGTTCGTCTTTCTCATCTTGACCACTTCAATACTAGATTTTTATCCACAACAAGGTCTAAACACTGAGTTTGTGACTTGCTTGTCCCTCTTATTTTCTCCACTTAAATACAAAACTTTTATAGGTGTGAGTTTCTGACGTGCTTATCTCTCTTACCTTCTCCACTTAAACACAAGACTTATCTGCCACAAGATTTAAACCCCTAAGTTTGTAACATACTCGCCTCTCTAACCTTCGCCACTTAAATACAAGACTCTTATTTACAATAAAGTTTAAACCCTCGGTCCCTCTTACATTCTCCACTTATATACCAGACTTTTAACAAGGTCTAAACCCTTGAGTTTGTGACGTGCGCCTAACCCTGAACCCCAAGATTTTCACCTACTTCATTGTCTATCCTTTATTTTCAAAAAATTTACCCGCTTCATTAACTACTAAGTCACACATTTACTACAACACTGGAGTTCTTGTATTTAAGCCAAAAGATAAGAAGGACCACCCACCCAAGTCCAGCAATTAACAACTAGAGGTGGAATAAATTGGTAATCAATGAACAAACCACATGTACTTTCCACCTTTAGCATTAATAATAGACCAACTACCCAAAAAACTTTACTTGAAATAAATACAAGTTGTACACATTCAACACTATGAAAACAAAACTAGATTTGGAGCTTTGCAAGATCAAGAAGATATATACTACTATAATAGAAGAAACACAAAGGAATAATCTGAATTCTGAGAATCAATACAAGTAAAACAGAAAATGCTCATCATTATACTATAGTTTGGAAGAAGCCCAAAAAAATAAAAATACAAAGAAACCAAAGTATGATGGAACTAAAATCTAAAAGATAATAACAATAAAAACTCACAAAATAGAAGGACCAGATGCAGCAAGCACTGTAAACTGGATTTTAGCCCAGATTATGATCTCTATACATACATTTTCTTGCAAAGTTTCTATCTTTTCTTTGCCAATTTATTCGCTTCACAACTTCAATCTATTTGATAACAATTCAAAAATAAAATCTTCGGAGATTGAATCTTTCTCCTCTTTACCTCCTCGTTCTTTCTTTCCGTCACACCATTTTAAGTTCGTGATCATGTATTAGCTTGATTTTGTTGATGACTTGAAGAGTTGAGGAAATAATAATTGTAGGAACAATTTTGTGCTTTGAGGATAAGTTAGTGGAGATTTCTGAAAAAATTAATAAAAGGGTGGGGGAGGTGGTGAAGCATATTGAACTCCAATTATTGGTGGCAATGGCCCTTCGTATACTGGAGTAGGTGGTGGTGATGGTGGAGGAGGTGATGGTGGAGGAGGTGATGGTGGGGGCGGAGAATTGTAATAATAAACTGGTGGTGGAGGTGATGGAGATGGTGGGGGCGGAGAATTGTAATGATAAACGGGTGGTGGAGGAGGAGATGGTGAAGGGGAGGGAGGTGGGGGTGGGGGTGGCTCAATGCAAGGAGGAGGTGGTGGTGGGGGTTCTATACAAGGCAATGGGGAAGGAGGTGGAGGGGAATGAGGTGGAGGAGGTGAAGAGTATATGTATGGTGGTGGTGGTGGAGGAGGTGAATTTGGTGGTGGAGGTGATGAGTAAATGTATGGTGGTGGTGGAGGCGGTGAATTTGGTGGTGGAGGTGGTGGTGAATTATAATAGTAAGGCGAAGGGGGTGGAGGTGAGTGAGCAAGCGGTGGAGGTGGAGAATTAGGTGATGGAGGTGGTGGGGAATTTGGTGGTGGAGGTGGAGGTGAGCGTACACAATAAGGCAATGGTGATGGAGGAGGTGGAGATGGTGGTGGCGGTGGTGATGAATAAACGGGTGGTGGAGGTGATGGTGGAGGAGGAGATGGGGGCGGCGGCGGTGGTGAATAAACAGGTGGTGGCGGCGGTGGAGGTGGCGGTGGTGGTGGCGGTGAATAAACAGGTGGTGGTGGGGGCGGAGGTGATGGTGGAGGAGGAGATGGAGGTGGGGGTGGAGGTGAATACACTGGTGGTGGAGGCGGAGGAGGTGATGGAGGAGGCGGAGAGGGTGGTGGTGGAGGTGGAGAATAAACTGGCGGTGGAGGTGGAGGTGAAGGTGAAGGAGGAGTATAAACCGGTGGCGGAGGTGAAAAAACTGGTGTTGGAGGTGGTGAAATTGGCACCACAACAGGCGGCGGAGGGGCAGGCAACGGCGGTGAAAGTGGTGGAGGTGGTGGCAAAACGGGAACAAATTTATGACACCTGAAAGCACTACAATGAATTCTTTTAGACAAAAACGCCTTACACTGACCCGGAGACCGTTGAGCTGGCCTCTTGGGAAAACAATTCCGTTCATCATGAAACTCCGGCAACCCCAAACACACCGGCGGTTCACCAGTGAAGAAATTATAAGAATACGTAAAATTCTCAAGCTTAGGAAGCTGACAAATACTTTTAGGAATTGTTCCAGAAAGCATATTATGTGCCACATTCAACTGCTCCAAATTCACCAAATCACCAAAATTCTCCGGCAAAGGACCCATCAACTGATTAAAGCTCACATCAAACACAGTCAAATTTTTCAACAACCCAATCTCCGCAGGTAAACAAGAACGTAACCCATTGTTCATTAAAATGGCCTCATTAAGATTACTCATATTTCCAATACTCGCCGGAAGACACCCATGGAAACTGTTACTCGCCAGAACTATCACAGAAACCGGCGAATTCCCAAAATTCTCCGGCAACTCAAACGCAAATCGATTATGATTAATAAAAATAGCGTCTAATGGCTTATCAAAGAGCTGTGAAGGTACATTACCTTCAAATTCATTGAACCTAATATCCAAAAATATCAACTTTGGTAAACTCAAAACAACATAAGGAAACTTCCCAGCAAACCTGTTATTGCTCAGATCCAGCTCGAACAGTATCTTCAACTTGCTGAACTTTCTTGGTATTGTACCACAGAAACGGTTTGAATTGATATGGAAAATCCCAAGATCTGTAAGAAGCCCAAGCTCTTCCGGGAGGTACCCTGCAATGTCGCCATGGTTAAGGTCAATGCCAGCAACTGTACGGATTTTGGGATTATCCAACGCCGGAGCACAGAAGATTCCGGTGTAGCTGCATACATTAGGACCAACCCAATTGAGAGTGATATTAAAGGGGTCTGAAATGATAGCTTGTTTCCATGCTTGTAAAGCAACATAAGCATTCTTTATTCTATCATTCTCAAACACCATGGATGGATCAATTTTCACATTTTCACCTCTATCACCAAACTCATCTCTGTAATACAAAAGCTGTCTGTGTTTGATGAACTGAGCTTCAGAATCAGTTAAAGGGCCATTTTCAGAAACAGTAAACTCAGCATTTGTGTATTCAGCAAAGACTGAACACAACAAAGAGAGCACAAGAAGAAACAGAGAGCAAATGGGTGTTTGTGTTTTCACCTTCATCTCACATGAGTCATCTGAAAATAAAAAATGCTTGTTTTTTTAATGCTTTTTTTGGTTCAAAGATTGAATCTTTTTAGCAAATGTGAGATGAAAAAAGTGAAGAAAAAAGGGATAATGGAAATGGGGTTGGTTCTTTGAGATCTGAGAAGGAGAGAGATAAAGGGGAGAAGAAGTTAGATTTATTTTAGGGATTTTTGGTGTGTGTGAATATAGAGAAAAGAGAAAGAGAAACATGAAATTTCCAACATTAAAAAGGACAGCTAAATCACAGCTCAAAGCCCACTATTCTCTCACTTTCTTTGTAACAGCTCTTAGCTGGCTATACATTCTACCTTCTTTATGTTTCTTACTCTAATTTGGTTCTTTATTCTTCTAATAATAACCATTAAGAGCCACCAGTCTAGATAGAAAGATTTGAAGGTCGAGGATTGAAGTAGAAGGTAAGAAGGTTAAGCGTTGTCTAGTTCATTTTCAGTTTAGATAGAAAGATTTGAAGGTCGAGAATTGAGATAGAAGATAAGAAGGTTAAGCGTTGTCTAGTTCATTTCCCGTCTAGATAGAAAAATTTGGAAGTCGAGGATTAAGGTAGAAGGTAAGAAGGTTAAGTGTTGTTCAATTCATTTTCAGTTCAGATAGAAAGATTTGAAGGTCGAGGATTGAACTAAGAGGTTAGAGGAGGGTCGTTTGGTAGAGTGTATAAGAATAATGTCAAATAGAGTGTATTAGTAATGCTTGTATTACCAATGCATGTATTAGTTATGCTTGCATTAATTATAGATAGATTATTTTTATGCATTGTTTGGTTTGATGCATTAAATATAACATGCATTGTATAAAAAAATTAATTTACTAAGATACCCTCCACTATTACGAGGGAAAAGATGTAAAAAGGGATTTGAGGGGCAATTGGGTTTTTAATTGAGCTAATGCATGCATTAATAACATTGCATTGCTAATACCTAGAAATCCATGGTATTAGCAATACACACCTTAACACACAATATAGTGTATAACTAATACATAGGTTAGAAAAGAGTACCAAACAAGGTACTAGTAATACATAAGGCTAATGCATGCATTATTTTTCCTAACACACTCTACCAAACGATAAGTGTTGTCTAGTTCACTTTTTTAGTATGGTTATTGTTACTTTCCTAAGTTAGTAGATAAGTGTTGTCTAGTTAACTGTTCAATATTGTTGTTATTATTACTTTGTTTTACGTATTACTTGTTGTTTCTTTGTTTCAGTTATCATTTTGTTTGGTAATCGCTACAATGCTCTTCTTCATTGTTTGTAACATGACTTTTTTGCTACTTTATTTGTTTTACATGCTTTTTTTTTGTTGATGTGTTTTACTTGATCCAAAGGTTTATCATAAACAACTTCTCTGTCTTCACAATACATGAATAAGATTGTATACACATCAACCTCTGCAAACTTTACTTGTGAAATTATATTGATATATTATTATAAATTGATTTTTTTTTTAAAAAAAAAAACTTTTAGAATATGTATGATATTCATTAGTTTGTACTATATGTTCCTTATACATCATCATTACTCATAGGAAGAGAAAGAGACAAGTTTAACCTTTTCAAAGAAACCTTTGGTTCATCTCTCCTTGTGTTCTTGAAGATTGAAAGAAAAAAATGTATCTTTTTGTTTTAATATTAAATTTGTTTTTCTGGGAGTTCACCTAGTATCTGGTATCCACATTTAACTCTTGACTATTCTGGATTTACGCCATGCCGGATCTTATTTGGAGGAAAGTGTTCCCTAGTAAGAATTTTTTTTGTATCCAAAGCTCAAATATGAAACATCTAATTAAGAAAGAAAAAAAAAGTTTCATCCACTACACGACATCCGTTAATAGTTTCTTCAACACTAGTTACTTTGAAAACTAGTGTTGTGCTATAAATAGGGGTGTAGATAGGTCGGTTTGATTTGGTTTTTCATTAAAAAAAATCTAAACCAATTATGTCGGTTTATTAAATCTAAAAACCAAATCAAACCACATAAAGTCAGGTTTTTCAGTTTTTTTTTACAATTATACGATGATTGAAAAAGAGATCAAATATATTTTCACTTACCCGTGTGATAAGCTAAACTTTAAAAACGTCAATAAAAATCTTTGAAAAGACGATAAAATTCACATGAGTACAAACTACTTTTATTGAAATATCAACGTTCATTATGTTAAATTTATAAGATTAAAGGCTACAGTCACACTGAATACAAAATAAAATATTTACAAAGTAGATTGTTAATTTCAAATATGAAAAACTATAACAGTATAATTGTAACTTCCGATATGAATACAAAATAAAATCTATACAATAGTTTACACGCCCAAATTTGAAATAATATATCTAAACATTGAAAACTATAAACTAATTAAAAATATATTAACAAAGTAGATTATAATTAATAATATTTTTTATCTATAAAATAAAATAAAATAATATTTATATTATGTCGATTTGGTTTGGGTTCGATTTGACTTTTTTTCCTTTAATACCAAACCAAATCAAGAGTGATCGATTTTTTTTTCAACGCCAAACCAAATCACAAATCGATTTTTTTTCCAATTTGACTTGATTCATCGATTAATTTGACTTTACGATTTGGCTGGTACACCCCTAGCTATAAATTTTTTCACCTCTCCACTCACAAGGTGTCCCTTTTTGACTTTGAGATAATTCCTCTTCCGCCATCCACGCCACACAAGTGCTTTTGCTTTCTTTTTCTCATTAATGAGAAATACAGGAAGGAACCTTCTCCCACTTATTGTGAGCAACAACTCACTCTCAAAAAACACTCACACGTAAAAGTGTCAAACGGACGGGTTAAATCAAATATGAACTGGTTAAAAATGAGTTAAATTAAAATAAATAACATATTTGATTCGTCTATATATATTTAATACTAATAGAAACAGGTTAATTGATCGATAATGTGAATATCTACTATGCATGGTCAGGCGAGAACACAAGCTAAAAATCAAAACTGAAAACATTGTTCATGGAATTTAATTAGTTTTTGAAAATTTATCTTCAAAGAAATTCAAGTTCCAAAACTGTCTCATACTAGTTTTTTTGGTGAAATTTTACTTTCACTCATGAAACGTTTTTAAAAAATGTAAGTAAAATTTATTTTCAAACACAATTTCAAGTTTTAAAAACTCATTTTTTCAAGTTTTAACTAAATCTATGATGAACGCTAGTAAAATATATGATGCACAAATTTTGATCCTTCCTTCCAACTTTGTTGGATTTCATTATTAAGAGATTTTTATTTCCCTATACAATTAAGAAGAAAAGTAAATGTATAGTTTCCTAATTACCAAACAAATCTAGTCATATCACCATTTAATTTTCCTTGATATTTTGGTATCACTATCAACTATTTCCAACTTCTTGTAATTTTTTGGCTGAGATTGCACAGCAGATCATAGTACTCTATGGTAGGTACACTTTTAATTGTGCCTTTGATACATTTCTCTGGTTGTAGAAAAAATAAACATTCAATTATCACTATCAAGTATCATTGCTCTAGGTCATTTGTTGAGTTGAAGTACCCTCACCATCACGGGTCAGGTTATGACAGGATAGATAAGATCTCTTGGCTCTTAATTAGAGGCTTCGAATTTTCAAGCTCCGAAAATGGAAAGAATCTTAGCAGAGAGTGTCTTTCCCTTTTAATGAATCTTATGCGATAATAATTTAAATTTATTAAGACTAAATTTTTTATAGCAGAATATCCTCTGTGGTATACATGATCAAACACGCTTGAGTACTTTTTGACTCCTAATATATACTAGCAAACAATTCAAGAATTAGAAAATATTTGGTCTATACGTCTTTCGTGCATTTCTTAAAAAAGAATTATGGTCAAACCATAATTTTTCTTTTATCTTTGGTGGTGATGATGTATTTGATATCGGTATATTTGTCAATTCTGATGTAATATTAAAGTTTTGATATAATAACTCTCATGAAAAAAGATAAATTTAATACACAAGATAAGCTCCATATGATGAATTCAATTGAGAAAATATGCCAGAAATTTCGAACCTAAGATCTCCATATTTTGAAATACACGGTTTAATCAACTAAGCCATCAATAAACACTATAATAATAACATCACAAATCTTCCTTATATCACATTAAAGTTATTGAATTTAATCCATAACATTATATTACTATTATATTCATATTATGATATTATATAGTAACTTTGAAGATTTTTTCCTCTCAATTTAGTGGTTTGCATGTGACTACCTATAGTTTTAGCTTTTATCTTATTACTACTAATAATAAAATAATTGTCAAGTACCCTTTCAAATCTTATGATTCCTTTGAAAAGTTCTCTATGCCCCCCATGAGATATCTTAGGTAGCTTGTTATTTATCTTTGGGTCCATTGTCCAAAATATAAATGACAAAAATAAGGCAAGTTGAGTTTAATTTAAATAGATCAAAATAGATTAAATCAATAAATGAGTTATTAGAAGCTCAAATTCAATCGAGAACTTTAATTAAGAGTGACGAAATTCTAACCATTCCACCACAATCTATATCGACATATTTGAACAAAGTTACTACAAAATGAATTTCTTTTGCCACCTATTGTTCAAAAAAGCATTTCTTTGGTGTGTTACAGCCTAGAGGAAAAACCAACTACTTCTCCACTGTGTTAGAAAATATTATCATATATATTTGCTTAAATTGTTTAATCTTGTAGTCAAAATTCTATGAACAAATAATTTGAAAGTAGTTCATTAATTATTGTTATTTTTTCTTTAGTTTAACATAGTGTAATTTATAAGAGAATGTTCCAAACTTCCAATCATACCCAATCATTTGATTCCTTCTAAAGTATCAAATATGAATTTTCAAATTTTTGTTGCTAAACTTAGCTGGCTATACTTTTCTTTCATCTTTTTGGCTGGTTTTAGTATTTACAATTAGTATTCTTTTCTTGATTCTCTAAATTTTTATGAAAATATACAATATAATAACCATATTCGGATAGTTATTAATAAGAGTGCAACATGTGATAGATAGATTAGCAAACATTGTATGTTAGAATCTTACATGTCACAAACAAATGTCTGGGACTTAAGTAGAGAATGACGAAGAAATAGACTTATTATTCATCAATTTTCAAATCGTGTATCATTGGTCCTCGATGTTTCTTGGTTTTAAATTTTCTACTTTTTGGTTGTTCTTCGTACTTCCTTCTTGTGTTGTTTTCTTAATTTTTTAAAAAATTTGTGTAAAAATAAGACTATAACTATTCCTAGAAAATTTGATGGTAAGAGCACAACATGTTATGTGTAAATTAAGCACGCGTAATGAGTTTGAATCTCATCATAGATAAAAACTTAGCACTTAATTAAGTATAGAATGATAAAAAATCGATTTATCATTCACCAATTTTTAGACATTGTTAGTTAACATGTCATAGGCTCGAATCATACCACAAACAAAAATTTAATATTTAAGTAAAGACCAAAGAATGATAAAGATGTGAATCTATATTATTCACTTATTTCTAAACCGTGTGAATCAACTCCATGTCCATTGGGTTCGAATTCTACCACACAGACAAAAGTTGGCACTAATTAAGCAGAGAACGATAGAGGGGCGAACCTAATTATTCATCAATTTTCAAATCGTATAAAATTAGTCCTTCGATATTTCTTGATTATTAAAAAATACAATATTATCATAACTACCTAAACTATTTGGTGATGGATTTCAGACTTTAATAATGTAAGATTGACAAAAGAATATGGGCCAATATCTTCTCAATTCTTAGCAACTTCCACATGGCTTCAACAACTTTAGAATATTGTTGGAATAATGGTATATACACTAAGATGTTTGTGTATGTGTCAAAAATTAAAACTAGTTAAATGAAATGGGAATATTGATAAAGTCCAATGAATGGAAATATAATTATATTCTTTTGTCTATAATAATTATGATTAGACAAATGTTAATCCATATTATTCTACTTCCATTTTGTAATGATATACTATTTGGTTTCATACTTGTACCAAATTCTTTATTAAGTATTTAATTGAACTTTGAACATATCTAGAACAAGTAAAACAACTCCCCCAATTTATTTATTTGTTGGTGTGTGGGGAGTTATTAAGAAATTAAAGAAGGAATACGTGTTTCTTTTGAAGAAAATATTTTATCTGCCTAAAAGACAGATATAGCTGTTTAATGAAGAGTAAAGTAGTATATCAATCATAATGTATGATTACAATAATAATAATAATATATTTAATATAATCTCATTTAAATGAGATTTGAAAAAAATAATGTATATACCAATTTTATTTCTATCTTGAAAAGTATAGAGACTGTTTCTGATATATTCTCGGCTCAAGAAAAAACATAACAGAAAAGAGATAACAAAAATGAAGAAGTCACAACATAATTCTAAAGATGACATAATAAAACATTTTGGGAAAGAAAAAGATCGAGTAATTTACAATTTGCATTCCTAATGTATAAGCTCTTTTGTGACTTACACCTTATCTTATCATTTTTAATGATTTGCACCCTAATCTCCTTAATTCTTTGCAAAATCATAAAAAACCTCTTTTTTTTCAATTAATCAAATACAATTTTAAGATTTAAAGAAGATGGATTTTGACAAATGCCCTTTTCTTGCTATCGAATCCACAATTCATTTATGCTAATCAATTCACAGTTTATTACGATGGTACATGCTCGGTTAATTTTTCAATACATTTCACATCATTGTTTGGGCCAAAAATATTGATTTTACCTAACCAACATCATCCCACATTACTAAAAAATTGCTAATTTAGACAAATATCATGTCGAAATTTGATTTGTCAATAAAAAAATTTCACAAGAAATGTATCGAAAAGCCAAATTTTAATGGACTTCATGAGAAACTAACACCATTTGATAATGACGATTAATAACAAGACATTAATCTTTGAAGATAACAGATATTCGATAAAATAATATGTCACAAGAAGAAGGGAAAGACAAAGTGGGAGCCTAAGAATTATATGGAAATTGTTATGTTAAAAGATATATGGGTCCCAAAATTCTGTGGCAAAAAATAAAACTTTTGGAATTGAAAGGCTGTCTGCCTATTTGCTTCCTCTACCGACGAAAACAGAAGCAAGAATATCGTGAAATAAGTTAACACCGCAAACTTCATGGCTCCTCTATGTTTCAAACTTTCGATAACCGCGGTGTACGAGCCAACTTCAAATAATTTTATATAATATTTGTAATTTTTCATTAATAACATATAGTAATATTTTGATTAATTTCGCGAGATACGTGTACCTTCTGCTCACTAAATTATCGTTGTCTCTGATGATACTTGATCCGATAGACTTTATGATTCTCAACCTACTTTGTTGATCAGTAGTTCATACTCATAAATTTCTCTATGTTGTTTTTTCATTTGTCTTCAATGTTTGTATTAATTGCATTAAATTATTATAGTTATGCTATAAATTGATAGGAGAATGTGTATAAGTCGACTATGATTAAATAAAAAGGTACGTAAGAGACACATGTCATGTGATTATTGTTTTTGACGTTGTACAATCTTTTCCTTTTTTGAATTTCTATCGTTCTTAGAACATTTGTATAGTAAAATTTACTTTCAAAATATAAAGAAGTAAGCATATAAATAAAAGTCAAAAGTTTCAACATCTGTTATACATACGTAAAAAAAAAAAAGAAAAAAAGAAGAAGAAGTTAACCTTATATATAAATGTATAATTTTTCGACAAAAGTGATTCATAGTACCAATCTTGACAATATATGTTCCTTTTAATTTTTAATTAAGATTTAATATAAACATTGAGTTCGAATAAATATTAGTACATTCTTATTGCTAATATTTTTCCCAATACATGGCTCTTTCTTCTCTATGAAGCTCCCTTTCTTTTTCATAAATGTTCTTTGTTTACTTTTTTTTTTCTTTATCCTTTTTAGATATTTCTTTCTGTGGCTGGTTCTTTTTTTATTTTTGTTTTTCCCACCTAACTATTTAAATTAATTGTCCCCAACTTTACATCAACCAAACAGTACTTCTGCTTTTGTTCTGGCCATTATATTTTGAACTTTGACCAATATAATGCTAGAACCCCCCCCCCCCCCCCCCCTCCACCATATTTGATGAAAGGTAAAATAATATCATTTATGTATATATGTATATATTTATTTTGAGATTACCAAGGTTCAATTACCTTCTACCTTTCATATAATTCGACCTGAGATCACCACTAGTGTCTGAATCAAATTTTTTATCACGGATTCATATATATAAAGAAGTAAACACATGAAGAAATTAAGATTATTCAACATTTACTCTATATATACATAAAGGCAATTTTAATTATATATATATAATGTAATTTATTGACAACGAAGATTTTCGAACCCTGTACAATAATTTTGAACTTTCAAAGTTTTTTATAAATTAAAAAAAAAAGTGCATGACTAAAGATGGAAAAACAGAAAACTCCAATGCTTCATGAGTTCGTTATACACAGCTGGAAGTGCCAGCTGGCAAATTTTATCTTGACTGACAACGTGGCATATTGGTTATTGACTTGGACTTCCTATGATAATGTGTCTCGATACACGCTCTTATCGATTTATATTCTTGTCGTTAGCAATTTATCTCGTATTCTTTCTTATCTTTATAAAAATATTCAATTTTCATAAGATCGATCTTCATGGTTGTTATTCAAAAGGTTCAACAATATATATGTATTAGATGAATTTAATTGAGAAGACATTGATATGAGACATCAATTTCTGACCTTCTTTATGAGATATACAATGTTTGTCATATCAAAATCTCGAAAGACCATGTTATTAATTAAATTTTAACATAAAATGAGTAAATTTTACGAAACACAATCAAAATTCAAACTATATTATATAAATTGAAACGAAGAAAATACTGTATTCTAGGTGGCGTGGATAATCGGCCCATTTGCCCCCTAAAAAGCGGCGATCCAGCTGTACAAGACGCGTCACGTGTGGGTCCAACAAAACCTATATTTCGTATAGTTTTTGTTATTATGAGCTAAAATTCAACATCTTACACGTACTTATCCATGCATTTGCAAGTTGTATATACACGATTTCGTTCAATTTTAACTGTCGTTTTCGTTCATATTTAATAATAAATTTTACGAGTAGAATCCAAAGATAGTAAAATATATGCAAAGGCTGATCGAATGTATATATGGCATGTGGTTTCATAGAAATTTGATAATTTATATATGTATTAAGAAATCTATTTTATATATAAATATTTGTCTATAAATTAAATTATTATTGTATATTAATTCGAAATTATTGTAGGAATTCTGAATTCACTTGTGAATGTATACATACTTTATTCCTACTTTGCGAGGATAGAAAAACTATTTCCAATGGATGCTTGACTCAATTCATGCTTATTAAAAAATAAATTGTGTATTTATTTGAGTTAAAAGTATGTTAAAAACAATTGTCAACATCAATATTTAAAATAGTATTATTTTAGGACAATTTTTTTTAAGCTAAAGCAACAATTAATAAGGTAGTTATAACTTTCATTTGCAAATACAGAATTATGTGTGAGTCAAAGTTCAAAATTAAATGTCTGATATACTCCTGTTTGAAATATTGAAACTTATTTGATTAATATTAGAAATTATATTCTCTTTATAAAATCTATGTGATACTATTTCTTTTTAATCTATCTGGAAAAAAAATTAATTTTTTAATATTTAGAAATAAGTAAATTTTAAAATCTTTCTTTTACCCTTAATAAAATAATTTATAACAACATAAATATCTAAAATTTATTTTAGACAACAAGTTCAAAAAGTCTATCTTTTTATACTTAAACATTGAGTCAAGTTAAACGATATCTTAGAACAGACGGAAAAATAATTTTCACTCACATAGACTTCACACCCAAGCCAAAAGCCGAGCTAAAGATAAAGGTACGAATTTGATTGTACTCGATACTTTTGATTTAAATTGTGTTTATTTTTAAAAAAATATTTAATATAAACAAATTATTACTTAGTTTAAAATTCAATAAATGTTGGTTCCATCTGATTTCAACCAAGCATAAATAAAAATGATGAGGATCATGTGCACCTACAACATACATTGGCAAGCCTAATTAGTGACAAATTATTCTTACTCATTGATGTTTGATGAAGCTTTAATTTCAAGCTAATTTAATTTGTGTCATTTCTCTAGTTTCCATTAACCAATTGTGGTCTTTTTCACCATGATGATGTGATGATACTTTGTTTGAATTCCATTTTGGCTTATTATTAGTGGATAAAAGTTAAAAGTTTGAAATTGACAATGTGGAGGTAAATTAGTGACAACAACAAGGAGAAGCAATGGTTCTAAATTTGGGACAGGAGTCTTAGACGACAGAGGTAGAGTCAGAATTAGGAGTTTAGGGGTTTTAAATTGTAGGATATAAGAGAAAAATTGCATAAAAAACATTTTCACGCCCCCTTCCTTACTACTAAATGGTCAATCAGTTTTGTTAGGAGGTTCACAAGTTAATATACATATATATTTATTTAATTTTCTAACACAAATACAGGATCTACAAAAAAGCTACTGAGTTCGTCCGAACCCACGAACCCCAACTTAGCTTCGCCTCTACTCGACGATAAATTGTGTTTGCAGTTGTTTATGTGAAGTTGGAGGGGGATTATAAAATTTTGACGTTAGAAAAATAGCAGATAACCATAAAATAGTTAAAATAACGCAAACTAGCATGATTAAGCTATCGTATAAAAATCAAAAAGAACATTTAGTGCATCACTAAACGTTTATAATATTCTAGTGATATTAATTATAATTTCTCACACAATACAATAGTATAAATTATATTTCTTTTTTCTTCCTTTCCCTATTTCCTTATGTTACGCAAAATGTCTACCGCGTCCAAAATTGTGCATATAGCGAGAAATGGAAAAACAAGTTTCCATAATCCTCGGTCTTAAATTATCTGTCATTTTTTTTGTCTTTCAAAATTTAAATTACATGAGCTTTATAAATATTTCAAAATATATTTTTCATCATTTATCGATATGAAAAAGTTTCCACTAATAAACTAATTATATAATATTTAAATATTTAAATATTTAAATTAATTAAATATTGTTTATTATGAAACGGAGAAAATATTAGAGTTGTTAGAAAGAATTGAGAAGTCAATTTCATGTTGTTATTACGCGTTACGTTATTGCCAAAAACAGTTCATTAATTGGCCTAACAAAGAATCCATCCCTCCTCCACTTGTTTGACATTTTGTCACTCTTGTTTTTCAATTTTCCGCTTGATGTTTGGTATTTGTTCGAAATTTTTAATTAATTTAAATTTATATCGTAAAAATTTAAATTGGTAAGCATGTGGTATCATATAAGAAGATTAATGATTAGTTTTTCTTGTCAATGTCTTTTTAATAGAAAAATAGTCTCATTGAACTTGTCTAATGCAATATATATCTTTCGTCTAATTTACGAGCTATAGCATATGAGTAAATTTATCTAGTGCGCACTCAAAAAATAACGTCTATAGATTTCCAAAAAAAAAGGACTCATTTAAGTGAAAAATACTCTTTAGCGATACATTTCTTAAACTGAACCTAAATTTTTTTTTATTTATCCTATCACAATTCTTATCAGTGACATTTTGCTACTCACAAAAAGTTCAAAAAATGAGAGTTCTTTTATTTTTTTTTCTAACCCTAAATATACTTCAACTACACAAACAAACAAAAACTAACAAACCCCACTTAGTTTTAATTTATAAAATTAAAACAAGAACCATGTCTTCACCTCACCAAAAAGCCAAAAAGTAACTTAATATAATAAAAGAGAAACTAATTGCCGGCCTCATCTCACCGACTAACCTTTAAACTAACACCTCATGTAGGGACGGAGCTAGAAGGTTCCCTTTTATTTATCTCAGGTTAAAGTATGATAATAATCGATTATTTATTATCATTTTATTTTAATTCATGGCTTTAATATCTTTTTATTTAGAAAAAAGATTCAAATATGTTATTAAACTTTGAAAAAAGACTCATTTATATCATTTGTTAAAAGTTTGGTTCACCTATGCATTTCGTTTGAGAAAAAGCTCATCCATGTACATTATTTGTTAACTAAAAATAATTTTGATTTTACATTTCCTTTTATCTATGATAATGTCTTTAGTTTCAATTCTTCTTCAGCTTGTCTCTGTCTCTCCTCAAATTTTGTGGTGCTAAAACTAATTAATCTTCAAAAAAGAAGGCATTTTATTAGAATTAATTAGAATAGAAAGTACATTACATAAAATAAAATAGATGAATACCAATTTACTATATCACTAATAGGTTTTCTTTTTCTTCTTCTTTTGAGGGTGACATATAGATCCCTATTTTTGTCATGGGAGAAGCTAACAAGAGGAAAATGTCTACAAATGTTTCTAAAAGTCATAACCATTAGATTATAATTCTCATTTTGTCTCTTAAATCCTTATTCTTTTTCTTTTAAAATAT
This sequence comes from Solanum appendiculatum, assembly GCA_018342035.1. Taxonomy (NCBI): domain Eukaryota; kingdom Viridiplantae; phylum Streptophyta; class Magnoliopsida; order Solanales; family Solanaceae; genus Solanum; species Solanum appendiculatum. Next base: position 549,817 of record JAGDQO010000973.1, read on the forward strand.
AAAATAATTGACTCTTAATTATTGACTTAATTATGTGATTATAAATTACTCCAAAGCTCTAATGCTTGTTTTATTAGTAGAATAAAGATCAATATTGTAAAGACTTTTAATTATTAAAGTGAGTAAACATTTTTTTTTTAAGAAAAAGGGAGAATATATAGTAAGCTACTAATAGGTACTACACATACATACAACTAATAGAGAAAGTGAGAGGATCTAGTGGGTTTTGAGCTGTGATTTAGCTGTCTTTTTTATTTTGGAAATTTCTTGTTTCTTACAAAAATAAAATAAAATTGTTTCTAAAAAAAAAATAATTAAAATATAATTCCTTTATTCTTTATTCACACAACCCCAAAATCCCTAATCTAAAAATAAATTCAATCTCTTCTTCTTCACAAAACTTCAGCACTCTCATCTCACATTTGCTTAAAGACTCCATTTTTATACCAAAAACAAAAAGTTTACAAAAACCCCATTTCCTTAATCCATTTTTCTTCATAGATCTTCACTTTTTTCATCTCACATTTGCTAAAAAGATTCAATCTTTGAACCAAAAAAAGCATTAAAAAAACAAGCATTCTTGATTTTCAGATGACTTATGTGAGATGAAGGTGAAAACACAAACACCCATTTGCTCTCTGTTTTTTCTTGTGCTCTGTTTGTTGTGTTCAGTCTTTGCTGAACACACAAATGCTGAGTTTACTGTTTCTGAAAATGGCCCTTTAACTGATTCTGAAGCTCAGTTCATCAAACACAGACAGCTTTTGTATTACAGAGATGAGTTTGGTGATAGAGGTGAAAATGTGAAAATTGATCCATCCATGGTGTTTGAGAATGATAGAATCAAGAATGCTTATATTGCTTTACAAGCATGGAAACAAGCTATCATTTCAGATCCCTTTAATATCACTCTCAATTGGGTTGGTCCTAATGTATGCAGCTACACCGGAATCTTCTGTGCTCCGGCGTTGGATAATCCCAAAATCCGTACAGTTGCTGGCATTGACCTTAACCATGGCGACATTGCAGGGTACCTCCCGGAAGAGCTTGGGCTTCTTACAGATCTTGGGATTTTCCATATCAATTCAAACCGTTTCTGTGGTACAATACCAAGAAAGTTCAGCAAGTTGAAGATACTGTTCGAGCTGGATCTGAGCAATAACAGGTTTGCTGGGAAGTTTCCTTATGTTGTTTTGAGTTTACCAAAGTTGATATTTTTGGATATTAGGTTCAATGAATTTGAAGGTAATGTACCTTCACAGCTCTTTGATAAGCCATTAGACGCTATTTTTATTAATCATAATCGATTTGCGTTTGAGTTGCCGGAGAATTTTGGGAATTCGCCGGTTTCTGTGATAGTTCTGGCGAGTAACAGTTTCCATGGGTGTCTTCCGGCGAGTATTGGAAATATGAGTAATCTTAATGAGGCCATTTTAATGAACAATGGGTTACGTTCTTGTTTACCGGCGGAGATTGGGTTGTTGAAAAATTTGACTGTGTTTGATGTGAGCTTTAATCAGTTGATGGGTCCTTTGCCGGAGAATTTTGGTGATTTGGTGAATTTGGAGCAGTTGAATGTGGCACATAATATGCTTTCTGGAACCATTCCTAAAAGTATTTGTCAGCTTCCTAAGCTTGAGAATTTTACGTATTCGTATAATTTCTTCACTGGTGAACCGCCGGTGTGTTTGGGGTTGCCGGAGTTTCATGATGAACGGAATTGTTTGCCCAAGAGGCCAGCTCAACGGTCTCCGGGTCAGTGTAAGGCGTTTTTGTCTAAAAGAATTCATTGTAGTGCTTTCAGGTGTCATAAATTTGTTCCCGTTTTGCCACCACCTCCACCACTTTCACCGCCGTTGCCTGCCCCTCCGCCGCCTGTTGTGGTGCCAATTTCACCACCTCCAACACCGGTTTACAATCCTCCTTCACCATCACCTCTGCCGCCAGTTTATTCACCGCCACCACCACCACCGTCTCCACCTCCTCCATCACCTCCTCCGCCTCCACCGCCAGTCTATTCACCTCCACCCCCACCTCTATCTCCTCCTCCACCATCAGCTTCACCGCCACCACCGCCGTCTCCACCTCCTCCTCCACCACCAGTTTATTCACCACCACCACCGTCTCCACCTCCACCATCACCTCCACCTCCTCCACCACCAGTTTATTCACCACCACCACCGCCACCATCACCTCTACCTCCTCCACCACCCGTTTATTCACCACCACCACCACCATCTCCACCTCCTCCATCACCATTGCCTTACTGTGTACGCTCACCTCCACCTCCACCACCAAATTCCCCACCTCCTCCGCCACCTAATTCTCCACCTCCACCGCTTGCTCACTCGCCTCCACCCCCTTCACCTTACTATTACAATTCACCACCACCTCCGCCCCCAAATTCGCCTCCTCCTCCACCAAATTCCCCGCCTCCTCCACCAGTATACATATACTCATCACCTCCGCCACCAAATTCACCTCCTCCTCCACCTCCAACATACATATATTCTTCACCTCCACCTCCTTCCCCATTGCCTTGTATAGAACCCCCTCCACCACCTCCTCCTTGCATTGAACCACCACCACCACCCTCCCCTTCACCATCACCTCCACCCCCACCGGTTTATCATTACAATTCTCCACCCCCACCATCTCCATCACCTCCACCACCAGTTTATTATTACAATTCTCCGCCCCCACCATCTCCATCACCTCCACCACCAGTTTATTATTACAATTCTCCGCCCCCACCATCACTTCCTCCACCATCACCACCGCCTACTCCAGTATACGAAGGGCCATTGCCACCGGTAATAGGAGTTTCATATGCTTCACCACCTCCACCATCCTTTTATTAATTCTTTCAAAAATTTCCACTAACTCATCCTCAGAGCACAAAATTGTTCCTATGATTATTATTTCCTCACTCTTCAAGCCATCAACAAAATCGAGCTAATATGTAATCACGAACTTAAAATGGTGTGACAGAAAGAAAGAACAAGGAGGTAAAGAGGAGAAAGATTCAATCTCCAAAGATTTTATTTTTGAATTGTTATGAATAGATTGAAGTTGCGGAGAGAATAAATGGCAAAGTCAAGATTGAATCTTTGCAAGAAGATGTATGTATAGAGATCATAATCTTGAATTAGAAACCAGTTTACAGTGCTTGCTACAACTGGTTTTATTTAATGATCATACTTTGATTTCTTTGTAATTTTTTTCTTTTTTTGGTTCTTCCAAACTATAGTATAAGATGAGCTTTTTATTTTTTTTCTTTTAAAACTTGTATTGATTCTCAGAATTCAGATTATTTCTTTCTATTTCTAATGTGTGTTCTTTCTTCTTGATGTTTTAATTCTTGTTGATGAACAACATTGGTTATCTGAAATTTACTGATTCAATTAACTTGAGTTTAAGTGAGATAGAGGATCGTCTATTGATGTGTTCTCAATTTTTAATGAGATCGTTTGTTAAAGATGAAGAGATTTCAACCATTACCTTTTTTGACATAGAATCAAGATGCTATTGGAGGCATGTTTTTTTTTTTTTTGGAGGGGGGATGGAGTCTCCCGTTGATTGAGGGAAAGTAATTGAATTGTGTCCTAAATTGGATGTCTTTATCATTTATTTATTTAAAACTTAGGAAAAGTGAAAGATTCCATTATCATCTAGCCAATTTGGATTTTTTGTATATGAGCATGTGACTTGAGCCCCCACTATAACATTATCACCAAATGTTTGTTTGTAAAAATAGCATTCACAAGTTAGTTTTGATATTCTCTTTAAAAAATAAATAATATTTTATTTTAAAATTTTAAAAGGAAAAAAATTGTCTGTCAAGTTCGATTCTTTTTAGTTGGGTTGGATGAATTCGATCAGAAATATTATATTTATATACAAGACTACTCTTCACAGAGACTATTTAAGGACGATGGACAACCCCCGATATGAGGTTTACTGCACAAGACCCTTGCAAATGAAGAGCTTTATCCTAGCGAATAAAAGATACTAAGTTCCGTATAACATAGGAATTGACACACCTTCGTGTAGAACATAGAATGATAAGAAGATCCAACAAATAGAACACGATGGTCATTATAAATTTACGAATTAAAAATATTGTAATATACTCTTTCATTTGTAAATTTTGCTTGATTTGTTAAAATTTCAAACTAGTTTGGTTCATTTTATCTTCACACGGTTCAAAAAAACTTTTCTACTATGCAAAATACGTATCTTAATTCTACCTTATGTTATTCTTTGGATCATTCATATTCTTGTAATTATTCTCGATCATGACACAATTCCACCGTGAAGTATAACACAAGGTAATTTATCATAGTCGATTGAAATTTCACTTGTAAAATTTGAAACATGATAATAATATTTTTCAATTATAAAGGTAAAAATAAATTATTTGTGAATTTTACCCCTTTCAATTATAACTTGTTTATTTCTTGACACTATTTTCAATAATGTGCTTTCATTTATTTGTTTTTCCTACACCACACGTGAATCCACCTCCAGACAGTTACCCTCTTTTATGGGTCACTTACAAATTATAGTTTACTCTAATTTGTGCCAACCTATATGATATGAATGTTATTACATTACACCAACTGTTTTTGATTTCGCTATCCGATGGTTCATTAAATTTGAATTCGTGTATTGTATGGCTTATTTTTAGGATATCGTTTCTAATAAGATTTTTTCCATTCTCAAGAGTTCAAATTTTAGACCTCATCCAATCAACCACAATCCATGTTGATAACTGATTTTGATTCAAACTATAAATATAATTCATTAACATTTTTATCATGCTACTAATACACTAATAATATATATATGAAAAATTACACTATCAATATGGTTTATTTTGTGATAAATGAATTAATTATCGTTTTTATCACATTGCTGTTATGATATTTGTTATAGAGATTTTATCATCATTATTTTACAAGTAATTTGATTGTGTAAAGAATATTTTACAAGTGAATTCCTATGCTTTGTTGTCTTTATTTATTTTTGTCAATATCATGAGATTCTTTTTCCCTTTTTTTTAAAAATATTCTATCAACACCAAGGAAATAATTAAAAATGTGATCAATTTTCTAATAGTTGGTTGACATTTGAGTCCTTTCCAAAGCACAAAAAAGAGCATATACTACTACATTTTAGGGTGAATTTTTCATCAGATTTAAATTTTCGATAGAAATTAGCGACAGATAAATTCTATATCTAAACAACAAAATTCATTTCTAATTCTGTAAGCGATGAATACTTTATAATTCTATCAGTTATGAGTCAATTAGCAATGAAATTCGTGGTAAAGAAACTTCATAAGTTACAAGAACAATAAAAACAGAAGATTATGTACTAAATTATTATCCTACAAAATTTTACGTAAAAATATCGTTATAGCTATTATTTGTAAACTCTAAACAAATCATTAGATTGTAAAGCATATTATAACACATTAATGGAAGTGATTTAATTTTTTTGATTGCTCATTTAATATTCGATATTCATATTGAAGCACGGATTAATTTGAATTCGCACTCTGTAAAGCCTATTTAAGAGGAAAACACTCCTTAACTTGATTTATTTTCATACACATAACTCAAACTCGAAATTTCTAATTAAAAATAAAGATTCATAATTTCTATTCATCTCATCAAAGTCGTTGTTGTGATTTAATACGAAAAATGGTGTCCAAATCAACATTATACTCATATCACATGGTTTTGCTAGGGAATTTTGACATCACATCTACTCTTTCTTGGTGTTAGGATTTTGTATGGTGGCAGACTAATTAATTAGTTGGTTGACTAAGTGTATTTATACATTTTTAAATCTTGAAAATAATAATTAGTGGTCATTTAAAAGCCTTAAAAATACAGCCTGTGAGTAGGTCTAGCATATTAATAATCAATAGGTCAAAAATCTCACATGCCCCATTTGTACTTTGTTTCTCCTTTTCTTTTTTTTTCACTCGATGTTTGATACTTATAATGGGAGTCTATTATATTTGAATTTACGTATTATATGACTCCAGCTCATTTCTGGAGTGATGTTTTCAATAATTTTTTTTTCTTTTTCTTCTAAATTTCACATACCCCATTTGTACTTTTTTTTCTTTTTTCTTTTCACTCTATGTTTGATATTTATAATGGAAGTCAACTAAATTTGAATTTACGTATTATATGGCTCATTGCTGGAGTAATGTTTTCAATAACTTTTTTCTCTTTATCTTCTGAATCTCACATACCCCCATTTGTACTTTTTTTCACTCGATGTTTGATATTTATAATGGGAGTCAACTAAATTTGAATTTACGTATTATATGGCTCATTTCTGGAGTGATGTTTTCAATAAATTTTTTTCTCTTTTTCTTCTAAATCTCACATACCTCATTTATACTTTTTTTCTCCTTTTCTTTTTCACTCGATGTTTGATACTTATAATGTGAGTCAACTAAATTTGAATTTACGTATATACGTATTATATGGCTCATTTCTGGAGTGATGTTTTCAATAATTTTTTTTCTCTTTTTCTTCTAAATCTCACATATCCCATTTGTACTTTTTTTTTCTTTTTCTTTTTCCCTATATGTTTGATACTTATAATGAGAGTCAACTAAATTTGAATTTACGTATTATATGGCTCATTTCTGGAGTGATGTTTTCAACAATTTTTATTTATTTCAAGAACTCAAAGTTGAAACCACATATTAAATAAGGGGAGGGAGGGTGATTTTTTTCAAAAAAATATCATCTATCACAAACCATGTTCATGTTGCTTTTTAAAACTAGTCGATCAACTTAAATAACCAAGTTTGACTTAATAATCAGGTTTATTTTTTCCGGCCGGTATACATATATATAGCGATAAACCCTAATGATGATATTTTATGTATATATTTTAAAAATTTAGTGTATAAACTTCTTTGACATTGCCCGTCTTTCTAAGCAAATTGCAAATCTCTATGCCTAGAATTATGTTGAAATCTGTGTCTAAAAGAATGAAAAGGCCAAAGTAAGGAAATTAAGAAAATAAAAAGGGTGTAGTTGGTAAGAAAAAGGGAATAAAGAATGTAAATTCAAACACATTCTATGGTGACACTTGGAGGATAATCAAAACGAATTGCGATAGATGATTGAGATTTTTCTGCCTTTAATATATTAAGGGTTGGATTGGTCAATTGTGAGATGGGATTAAGAGTAGCAATATGATTAATATTTAAAATATAAAATACATTAGAATTATGATTCATACTTAATATTCAATCTATGGCGTGACTACACATTGTAGAGCTAGATCAAATTTATCAACGGACAGTTGAAAAACGATACGATCCATGACCTCCCTCTACTCGTGCATGCATGCAAACCTTCGATGCACGTGTTATTGAAGGTATAATTAAGTAAAAATATGTTTTTAAATGAGATAGTTGTAGACTACAACATAATATTACATCAGATAACTATACTAAGTTCGAATCTCATCACCATCCAAACTTTTTTTAAAAATCACGTATGTGATCCGAAATCAAATCAAGCGTTGACGTGAAGGTACTTGTTGAGAAAACATAACTGCCAGTAATATGACAATCAGTGAGTGAACTGAATCTTTTTCTACAACCAAAGAAATTGTAAATCCAAGGCAAAAATTAAAATTGAACCTACATGTCTGCAACAACTGAAATTTGGTACAATATGAGCCAAAATATTACAAGTAGTTAGAAATAGTTGATAGTGATATCAAAATATCAAGGAAATTAAATGGTGATATGACTAGATTTCTTCACTTGGTTGGGGCACAGTTTCAGTCTGCCCTCCACCAAATATAAAAAATCTTAGAGCTGTCTAATCTATTGACATCTCGACGAACAGAATTATTATTTGTGTCACATCTTCAAATTTGATAGAGGACTTTAATTTTTTCTTAACTCTCAAATCATAAGCATTGAAGGTAATATAATAGAAGGTAAGACAAAAGTAAGAGTGAAACTACGTATGAATCATATATACCACGTGTATTCATTCAGAGACTGAATATGTTGTTGTTGTTATTATTACTGAATCATCACTTTCATTACTATGTTGTTATTATTATTTTTATTATTTCCTGCTTAGTATTATTATATAGTATTTGATCCAACTTAGAAGCACAAAGAAATATAAATGAGAAAGGGAGAGGGTTTAAAATACAAAATTAGGTCCAAATTTTCATCTTAATTGGCCCATTTGATTAAGGCCCAATCTACCTATTAATTGGGCCAGACCTTTAGCTTCATTACATGGACTGAATTCAGCCCAAAACATCATCCAAACCACTATTTTAAAAGGTAAATAATCTTATTTTAAAGTAAAATTTCAAGATTTATATTATCTTTTTTACTTTCTTAAATTCGTATCAAAATAAAAGAAAAAATGTAAGCATGCACAAGCAGAGCAGAAAACTACCTTATGAGATGAAGCTATTTATAAAAAGAGTTTGGGTAAAAGATAAAAATAAGATTATCATCATTATACTTATTCTAAGTGCAAAATTAAATTACAAAAACACTCATTTAAAAATTAAACGATCATGTTATCCTTTGCTTAACAGTCCTATTTCTATTATATTCTGTACGAAAAAGTTAATCTATATATATCCTTCAATAAATAATAATATTATAAATGAATGAGGTAAATAAAAAGACATTGGCGTGGAGTTTTTCCTCCGTTTCATACTAGTTATTCGCCTTATTAAAAATAGTTATCTCAAATTATTTGTAAATTTATAAAATCAAGATAAAATTAATTAATTTTTTTCATTTTATCTTTACAATTAATTATTTTTTAAAGTGTAAAATTCTAAAAAAAATAATCAGAAGGTAAATTAGTAAAACTACTTTATTTATTTATGATTTCCTAAAAAGGTGTAAATGAGGACGTGAACAACTAATATAAAGTCAAGAGACACAAGATATTCATTTACTAAATGCTATTATTAATTACCTATTTATAGTGAAAAATGTTTGAGAAGAATTTCTAACCTACAATTTTAATTATTTTTTTTTTCTATTTTTGTGGCAAGTGATCTTATTTGTTCACCATAATTTGAAGGTACTTTTTATTTTTTAAGAGATAATTTACCTTTTGTGTCTATTTTACCCTTGCTATTAAATACTATTTATCATCTAACACATTTTTCAAAGCATTATATTTAATAATGTCAAATGATAAAATAGTAATATTACCCCTATTATTTATTGTTTTTTAGGGGTGTGCCAAGTCAATAGTGGACAATTATTGTTGGACAGAAGGAGTATTAATTAGAATTTGAAGATTCATTTTTACTTTTTAAAAAATAATTATCACTTATTATTTCTTTTTATATATGACCTAGTTTTATGGCAACTCTACGGTTTCACATGACTCATAATTCAGCCTAGATAAATTTGTCTCCGGCAATCACACCAAATGAGTTAGTTACTTTTTTTTTTGATTCAAGTAACAATTTTAAAAAAATACTATATTTAAAATAATAATACGATACAATACAATACAATAAGTAATAACTATCTAAGCAAATTGAAAAACGTTATTCATAATTATATTTTAAGTGACCTGTATAAAAATTCTTTTACATTACTTAAATTATTGTGATTAATTATGTTAAAGCAATTCTTAGATTCTTATAATTCCATTGTCGTTGGGGTATCTTTAACTATTAACATTTAATCTTTATTTGACTTATGATAATTAGTGGTAGAACTAAATGATTGTTCATCCATATTTATAGGTTTTTTTTTTCCTTATCTTAAGTCTTAACCAGTAATTCCTCTTTAATTAGCAATGTTTCACTCGTGAATTAATCAATAATTATCTTTAAATTATAATTAGTTAATAGGGTGTCCCAGAGAAACTGGGACATTCTAAGATTCTATCCTTAATTATCATATTATCCATGTTGATTTATAATTAATTATATATCTTCTTTTGATCTCCAACATCTGCTACACAAGTACAAAGAGTCAACATTAATCCTGGTATTTATTCATGTCATTATTTTCTGCAAATAAATTATGATTACCGTAATCCTCTTCTTCTTTTTTCTTTTTAAGCATTATCGAAACACGCAAATTTTCGAGGGATGTTCTTGTGGGAATGTTGTTAGAAATAAAATTTTCGAGGGATGTTCTTGTGGGAATGTTGTTAGAAATATGAAATTTTCGGTGAAAATTCTATCGAAAATGTCTTCAGCCAATTTTTTGATGGATTTCGTTGGGAATTCACGTGTAACTTTTTTGTTATTTGTTTATTTAGTATGACAATATTCAAAAGTTAATTGGTATTTTAAAAGATATAATGATTCTGAAATTGGAATTGTTGTTGGTATTTTCAAACATGAAAGAATAAAGATCTAACTTTTTATGTCATATTTTATCGTTTTATAACAGTTTTAATTTTTTTTTATAATAGCAACATTCATCTTAAGGTGAGATAAAATAACACAAAGTTTAAACTATAAATGTTATCCTGCAATTAGTTATATCTTCAACTAAATGCAGTACAAATTAAATTTCAAACGTAATTTTGAATTATCTCACCTTATTTTATACACCAAATGACTAATCCGAGTGATTAGGCATCTAAAATGTACCACTACATTTATATGTTTTCCTTATTCATGAAAAAAAGCACACATTATAATAAAAATAGTTTTTAGCGGTAATAAATATATATTAACAGAGAGTTTTGGTCTTTTCTCTTCTTTTTTTTTTGTAGTGAATATTTTTGCTGAAATTCTATTGATTTTATATATGCATATTCATGTACTTTTACAAAGTCTGATTCATTATATACTCCATTCCGCTTCTACAAGTTAATCTAGTGGCCTTAAACATATCACGTGAAAGTTAAATTTAAAAATTGACCCAAAAAAGAAACATTGTTTAATGTTTCAAAACAAACTAAAAAAAGACAAATAAATTTTAAAATATAGTATATTTTTTTGTTAAAAAAGCTTATAATAATTGTATTATTACTAAAAAAAATTGCCACCTTCAAATTTGGGGGCCTAAGGCATACGAAGGGGGCCTAAGGCGTATGCCTCATTTTTGTTTAAAATTATTCATTGTAGTGCTTTCAGGTGTCATAAGTTTGTTCCTGTTTTGCCACCTCCTCCGCCACTTTTCAACGCCGTTGCCTGCCCCTCCGCCGCCTGTTGTGCTGCCTTCTCCTCTTTTTGTCTAAAAGAATTCATTGTAGTGCTTTCATGTGTCAGAAATTTGTTCCTGTTTTGCCACCTCCTCCACCACTTTCTTTCACCGCCGTTGCCTGCCCCTCCGCCGCCTGTTGTGGTGCCTTCTCCTCCTCCGCCACCTGTTTTTTCACCTCCGCCACCATTTTATACACCTCCTTCACCTTCACCACCTCCTCCTCCACCGCCCGTTTATTCACCCCCACCACCACCCTCTCCACCTCCTCCACCACCAGTATATTCACCTCCACCCCACCTCCTTCTCCTCCACCACCACCGCCAGTATATTCACCTCCATCCCCACCTCCATCTCCTCCTCCACCATCACTTCCGCCCCCACCACCACCTGTTTATTCACCACCACCGCCATCTCCACCTCCACCATCCCCTCCACCTCCTCCACCACCTGTTTATTCGTCACCACCGCCACCACCATCTCCTCCTCCACCTCCACCATCACCTCCACCACCCGTTTATTCATCACCACCTCCACCACCTCCATTACCATTGCCTTATTGTGTACGCTCACCTCCACCTCCACCACCAAATTCCCCACCACCTCCATCACCCAATTCTCCACCTCCACCGCTTGCTCACTCACCTCCATCCCCTTCGCCTTACTGTTATAATTCACCACCACCTCCGCCACCAAATTCACCGCCTCCTCCACCACTAGCATACATTTACTCACCACCTCCACCACCAGCATACATTTACTCACCACCTCCACCGCCACCATACATATACTGTTCACCTCCTCCACCTCATTCCGCTCCACCTTCACCTCCATCCCCATTACCTTGTATAGAACTCCCTCCCCATTACCTTGTATAGAACCCCCTCCACCACCTCCTTCTCCATCACCTCCTTGCATTGAACCACCCACCCCCTCTCCTTCACCATCTCCTCATCCACCACCCGTTTATTACTACAATTCTCCGCGCCCACCATTGCCATCACCACCACCTACTCCAGTATATGAAGGGGCATTGCCACCAGTAATAGAAGTTTCATATGCTTCACCACTTCCACCACCTTTTTATTAATTCTTTCAGAAATTTCCACTAAGTTATCCTCAAAGCACAAAATTGTTCCTACAATTATTATTTCCTCAACTCTTCAAGCCATCAACAAAATCGAGTTAATACATGATTACGAAGTTAAAATGGTGTGACAGAAAGAAAGAAAAGAGGAGGTAACGAGGAGAAAGATTCAATCTCCGAAGATTTTTTATATATATATACCAAAATATTTTTTAATTTAGTGGTCTTAAACATATCATGTGGAAGTTAAATTTAAAAATTGACCCAAAAAAAGAAACATTCTTTAATATTTCGAAACAAACTAAAAAAAGATAAATAAATTTTAAAATATAGTATATTTTTTTGTTAAAAAAAGCTTATAATAATTTTATTATTACTAAAAAAAAAATTGGCCCTTCAAATTTGGAGGAGGGGGGGCCTAAGGCGTATGTCTCATTATTAAATACATGCATAAACTCCTCATGCTAATCAAATTCCCCCTAAAAAAAATTTTAATTTTTTTTTTCAAAAATAGCCGGTCATAAAAAGTGAGACTAATGAAAAATAGGACAGATTTACCTACTATAAAAATCCTTTCATTCTTCTATAAATACATGCATAAACTCCTCATGCTAATCAAATTCCCCCTAATTTTTTTGGTTGCAGAAATAACCACTTATAATGAGTTCTCCAAAGTCTGTACATGGAGTGAACTATGCACCACCACGTAGCTTTGGGACAGTTCTTAAAGCAAATCTGAAAGAAACACTATTTCCAGATGATCCATTCTATGAATTCAAGAATGAAAAATTATCAACAAGAATTCTAAAGGGAATTCAATATTTTGTACCAATTTGTCAATGGTTACCAAAATACAATTTTGGGCTATTTAAGTATGATCTTCTTGCTGGAATCACAATTGCTAGTCTTGCAATCCCACAAGGAATAAGCTATGCAAAACTTGCTGAACTTCCTCCGATTATCGGACTCTGTAAGTTATATACACTGACAATACATACTCGTTCATGTTTATTACTACTCCCTCCTTACCAAAAAATTTTTGTCTTTACTACTCCCTCCTTACCAATTTTTTTTTGTCTTACTTACTATTTGAATAGTCAAAAGCATATATTTTTAAAAAGATTTTGTAAATATTTTGAATTGTTGACTTTATGACTTATATTACTCTTTATATTTATTCTAAATATGTACATTTTATTTTAAAAAGAATAAAGATTTTACGTCTAAATTCGCACAGACTATTAATTAATTTGACCCTGGACAATATTTTTTGAACGGAGGGAGTAATATTTTGCACATCATTAGTGTAACATAAACTTTTTATAGCACATTACGTACTACTTATTATCGATTACTCATCAATTTTATTAGATAAGAGGTATATGAATTGAAGAAGAAAAAAAAATAGTTTGTCATCTGGTGTTTGGCAGAGATTGATCTAGAATTTAAAGTTTATGGGGTACACACATTGATTTCACGTTAATATACAATAATAACTTGGTTCACAGTAAAATATTTATAGATTTTTAGTACAAATTAAACACTAGACTTGGACAAAAGTCATTGGGTTCACCCGGCTAAATACGTAGTGAAAAAGTCCTACATTGAGGGGAAACACTCCCTAATAAAGGAGATTTCGATAAGCAGAATCAAACTAGAGACTTCTGATTAAGAATGGAGTAATACTTACTCTTTACCATTCCAAAACTATCCTTTTTTGGTAGTATGTGAAATTATTAGTCAATAAGTGATCTGATTGGATAAGTATTTTAAATCAGTAACTTGTTCTGATAAATTATTAATTGATTGATTACTTAATTTATATATGAATTGTTTTGCAGATTCAAGTTTTGTTCCCCCTCTTATTTATGCTATTTTTGGGAGTTCAAAACATCTTGCTGTTGGAACAGTGGCAACTTGTTCATTGATTGTTGCTGAATCAATTCAACAAAAAGTTAAGCCTCAAGACAATATGGAATTGTATGTTGGTTTGTTCTACACAGCCACCCTTATATCTGGTTTGCTACAAACAGCTTTGGGGGTACTCAGGTAATTATACACACCAAACTAGTCGTTTAACTTTTATATACTGATAGATTCGATGATTGCATATTGAATCAACCAAAAACAATAGAGAAAATGGTCAATTGCCCCCTAACTTATATTCAGATTTTCAACTACACACTTTAATTTCACGGGTGTTCTATTACCCCTCTGGACTATTTGAAAATGAAATAAATAGCCCCTTAAAACCTCATAACCAACTATGTATCTTGTGGTGAAACACATGCATTTGACACGTTTGAGGAAAATATTGGGGGACATTGGTAGTCATTTCCTATTTATTTTGTCTTCCTTGTGGGAATGTGAAGCCGCCACCATCCTTCCGCCACAACCACCACCTCCACCTTTGCTAAAGTCTATTGATTCTAATTGAGAAGATGTCATGTTGAATAACTGACACCATCGAGGATTGTGATCTGATAGATATGATATATTCATCCTTAACCAGCGGTCTTGAGCCTTCAGTAGAGATCAAAAATCTTGATAGGGAACATATACTCCTCTAATGAGCCTTTTGGGGCGTGAATTCGAATTATTTGAAATCTCAAAATGAGTATCAAATATCGAATGGAAAAACTATTGACATCTATCATCTGATTAGTTTTTTTTTGTGTGTGTGATGTAGGCTTGGATTTTTGGTTGATTTTCTATCACATTCAACAATTACTGGATTTATGGGAGGGACAGCACTAGTTATTTGCCTACAACAATTGAAGGCCATGCTTGGCTTGAAGCATTTCACTAGCCATACTGATGTTGTTCATGTTTTACGTGCTGTTTTTGAAAACAGAAAAGAGGTTAGTTAATTTTAATTAATTAATATGCTTTTGTTTAATTAATCCCCTAATAGAGGGGGAAAATAATTAATTGTAAGTTTAAAAACTGAAACTATAGTATAGAATCATATAATAATTAGACTAATAAAAATGTCATTGAAGATAAAGTGATCATTTTATAGAGTAAAAAACAGTCTGGTGCACAAAACATTTTACGTTCACGTAAGATGCGTGGAACAATCGCACACAGTCCACCCTAATGCAAACATTAGTGTTTGCTTTTATGGTTCGAATCCATAAACTATATGACACATAGAGACAATTTCATAGAGTACTATTTAACTAAATTAATTCTATGTAGGACATAAATTTTCGTCTGTTATTCTTTTTGTATTCGATTGTTTAGTAAATGACTCTCTTTTTACTTGCCTTGTAATTTATGGACCTTTTAGGTCGTGACGGTCTAAAAATTTCTTTTGAGCAAATTAAAAATCTTTACAAAAAAAACTTTAGATCACATTTTAAAATGTTTTAGACGTTAAAAGACAGTCTAATATTTTGTCTATTACAAAGGCTATATTTGCATAACTTTTTAAATAAGAATAAATTTAAATGATGACCTAAAAGAGGATATTTGCGTAAATCAGACCATGTTCAATAAATAAGGAAAAACTAAAATTGTTTTAAGCCAAATTTCATACACAAAAAGAAATTCTATTTTTTTTTGTTACCAATGTGATTTATTTATTTTAATTCTTTTTGCTTTGATACTGACTTGATATTTTTTTCTTTCTATTTTTTTTTTATATATATAAACAGTGGACATGGCAGTGTGCAGTTGTTGGAGTAATCTTCCTTACTTTCCTACAATTATCTAGATATGTGGTAAAATATTTTATACCATATTTTAATTTATATACACTGGCAGTGTAAAAAAATAATTTTAAATTAACAAAAAATTAAATTGTTTAATTTGCAGAGAAAGAAGAAACCAAATCTATTTTGGGTTTCAGCCATTGCTCCAATAATTGTTGTTGTAATTGGCTGCCTTTTTGCTTATTTATTCAATGCTGAAAAACATGGCATAGCTATTGTAAGTTAAATTACCCTCTTTTTAAAAAAAATAAATAATCATTTTTACCATATATTATCTTATATTTGATTAAAAAATTAATTTTTTAAAACTCAATGCAGGTGGGAAAATTGAGTAAAGGAATTAATCCACCCTCTCTACGTCTTATAAATTTTAGTCCAGAATATATATCTGTTGCTGCAAAAGCTGGGATCATTACAGCTATGATTTCACTAGCAGTATGTACATTTTAATTATTCTCGTAGTTTTTTATTCTTCAATTAATTTATATCGTATTACTTGTTGTTTTTTGTGCTTTGTTATCATATTATTTTGTCGTTATTACTGTTATTTATGCACTTTTGATTTTCTCTTTCCAATTTGCTCTATCGAAAACAACATTAGTACAACTCTCAAGGTAAGAGTCAAGTCTGCATATACATTATACACTACCTTCCCAGATTTTACGTGTGAGAATATTACATCGAATATATTATTGTTGTTATTCAATTTTTTAAAATTTTTTGTAGCTTCAATCTTTTTTTGTTTTGTTTTTCCAATGGAATATTTTATAGGAAGGAATAGCTATTGCAAGGAGTTTCTCTATCATGGATAATGAACAAATTGATGGCAACAAAGAGATGGTAGCCATTGGACTCATGAATATTGTTGGCTCTTTAACTTCTTGCTACTTAAGTACAGGTAATTAATTTCTTTGTTATAAATCAAATATTAAATTTTGAACTCATGCATTCAAATTTTTCAGTGGATTTAGTAACATTTGGAACTCATAAAGTTTAAATCTTGGATCTGTCTCTTGACAAATAAATTACACTTCCTACTAAGAAGCGAGTGAGAGTTAGCATCTCACAAAGGTTGAGTCAGAATTTCTAGTTTATGGAATCTGGATCACATCTTTTTGTTTACTGACTTCTCGATAGATTATTTATACATATTAAATAAATATTTCAACACTAATACAAGGTTTAAGTCAAAGTTATTATGTTCTACTGAATCCAAAACGATCACTTACGACTGATATGTCCCTAGTTAGCAAGTAATTTCTTTAACTTTTATACACTGATAGTATATCGTAAACATCTACTAATGATTTCTTTCATACATATATTTTTTTATTAGGGCCATTTTCAAAAACAGCAGTGAACCACAATGCTGGATGCAAGAGCCAAATGTCAAATGTAGTAATGTCATTGTGCATGTTGCTAACTTTATTATTTTTGGCTCCACTTTTTGGCTACACACCACTTGTTGCCTTGGCTGCTATCATCATGTCAGCAATGCTTGGGTTAATTGACTATGAGAAGGCATATCACCTCTACAAGACTGACAAATTTGATTTCTTGATTTGTATGGTTGCTTTCTTTGGTGTTGCCTTCATTAGCATGGACATGGGACTCATGATGTCGGTACGTAAGCAAAAACATATTATTATTATTATTCAGAATTTTGTTCAGATTCTAATCGTAAAATTACATTAAGTATCTTCTTCTTATTGTTGTTGTTGTTACTTGGGATCTGATTGATACAACAAAAGTCATTTTCTAGTGATTGATTATAAGAAAAACACTTTTCATCAAATGGAAAGAAATTACTACGTAAAATTCATAAATAACCGTGTTTTAGTCCTTCTGATTGAAAAGTAGTCATTATCATGAGCTTTAAATTCTACAAAATGTTTTTGTAGTTCACATGTGAAATTTAAAACTTTACGATAATGGCTAAGTGGGATTTATTTTTCTTACAGTTATCTTAACTTTGCGACTAATAGTTAGACATTCTTCAAAACACTATTTAGTTCTTTCATATATATATTTTTGGAAAATGTTTTTTTCTCGCCCATTAAACACTAGAAAATATTTACTAGGAATATATATTTCGTGAAAATGACTTCTATCATACTAAACATGGTAAAAACTTACGCGTACTTGATATATGGTTTTTTTTTTTTTTTGTAGGTTGGACTTTCTTTGGTAAGGGCACTTCTATATGTTGCTAGGCCACCTACATGCAAACTTGGAACCATAACAAATACAACATTTCGTGACATAGAACAATATCCTGGTTCCAATGGAACTCCAGGAATGTTGATTCTGAAGCTTGGTTCTCCAATTTACTTCCCAAATAGCAATTATGTTAGAGAAAGGTAAGAAATCTCTCTGTAATAACGTCGTTTTTCTGGATATTGTTTTGTTATTATAGTGAAAAGTGCTATACATAGAGGCATATAATATATAGATCATAGGCACCTTAACTTGGCATCAACTGAAAACTAAACCTTCCAACTTTGATGATGCAGATCTAGACACCTAAGTTCGTTTTCATCGTGTCTATTGAACACTCCGACTTATAAAATAATCATCTAGACACCTCCAAAATTTATGTATCACGTCAGTGTAGGGTCACTACTATAAAAAGTCATTATTTTCCCATTGAAATTTCCCAACGAAAAATGTTCAGTGATTATTTCCACATATATGGTAGCTAGGTAAGCATCCCTAAAATTGATGTATCTACTTGTCAGTTGAGGTCTGCTAGTCTGAGTGTCTGTATATATATTATGTCGATGATATAACATAATATGAAAAACTTAATTTCAAAGAGAACTTGACCGTTATAATAAAATATTATTATAACATATGATCATTATAGAGATATTTGACTTTAAACATTTTTATGAATTTCCAAATTTTAATTGTTCTAATGGTAATTAAGATGTTATTTTTGATGGATATATTGAGCAGGATTCTCAGATGGGTTAGAGATGAGCAATCTCTTGAAAATTCCAAAAGAAATGAGATTGAATACTTGATACTTGATTTTGGAGGTATGATTTATGAGCTTAAAATTCACAAATAATCACTTTTTGGTTTTATGTAATTAAAAAATAATCGAAAAGTGATTAAGTTATTTCTTTGAGTTATGATTACTTTAACAAATAAAAGACAAGGATGACTCGATAAAATTAATTCTTTAAAAGAGAAACTTAATAAAAGGTCTTTCAAAATTTTATGTAATAATTTATTTATTTGTTTTTCAATATGTTTCTAAATCAATGAAAATTTCAATGACAATATTGTAGGTGTTACATCAATTGACATAACTGGTGTTGAAACTTTATTTGAAATTCGTAGATGCCTAGCAGCAAAATCCATCAAGGTATGTATAATTATATACACTTTCTCAGTAATTACTCCCACTTTTGCTTCTCGAGAATCAAACTGCATGAACTTTTGCCAAGATTTTGAAGAAGTGTTTTTTTCATCATATTAATATAAAAAGGATTACAACTTAAAGTATTTTTCGTATAATTTTCAAATATCAGTTAAACTGACTCTCGTGAAGCGAAAAACAAGTAAGAGATTATATAGTGTTGGAAATTCACAACTTTGTAATATGTTTTTTTGTTTGTTTGTGTAGATTATATTGGTTAATCCAAGATTAGGGGTGATGGAAAAATTAATTGTGACAAGATTTATTGATGTGATTGGGAAAGAATCAGTGTTTTTAACAATTGAAGAAGCAATTGAAAATTGCAGATTTTCACTAAATTCTTCAAGCCAGACAAAAAGAGAGGAGTTGGAAATTGCTTAGTCTACAAAGAAATTCCTTATGCAGTATTTTATTTACAATAAAAGAAAAAAATAGTTTTAATTTCTGCCAATTGAACTTTTTTTTCTTTCTTTTTAATGTTTTTCTACCTTTCTTCCATTGGTTTGTAAGACTAAATTTTATAACTTTGATTTTTAATAATTTTATTATCTTCTTCTTTTTAGTATAAATAAACTTCTTAATAGAGTTCATAAGCTATATGACTTAAGCTACGAGAAGAATAACCACCTTCGCGATTGCTAGGCTTGCAGCACCAGAAACACAACCAACACTCAAAACATCGAAAGGTCTTTCGGAATTTGTTCGGAATCCCGTACAAACAGATCAGATATGCAAATCAATTATACTTGACGTTCCGAACTCAATGAAACCGTCAAAACATAAATTCGAGGTCTCCTTGACCCGACATCCGTGAAAACCACAAGAAACTAACACAACGCCTAAAAAGGCTAAAACTAGCATGGAACCTCTCAAAAATCAACCAAGACCTCACCTAGGCCTAAAATCATCCCCCTAATCCAACAGAACCCTTGGAATGCCGATCCGAGCATCCGAACCCCGAATGACACCCAAAAATCACTCTTAGGCAAACTTAGCCTTTCAAACTCAAAACTTGCCAAAATCTCAACTTTTTACTCAAGATTTGAGACCAACTTTCAAAACTTAAACAAGAATAACTCGGGGTCAAAAGTCGGGAGGGAAAAATGGTAATTTCATAGAAAGAAACCAAAAATGACCAACCTGGTCATTATAGTATGTCGACGTTCTTTGATAAGCTTGACGACAAGTAAACCGTTCGTCTCCATTTTTAATTCTTTGTAGCCCATTTGCTAATTTGAGACCTTATTAGATTAATAAATCAATCGATATAGTTTGAAAATAATACAAAGTAAACATCGATCAATTCAAAACAAGAAGCGATGCCTCAGAATTCAAGCTCAAATTTAAATTCATATACAAATAGAATTGTGATAATAAGTCGATATACAAAATTTTGCGTATGCTACTGTTAATATTAATATTGGAGAGTGATAGTAAAGCCAATAGTATATATTAGTATTAAAATTAAATGAAATCCACAACAATAAAACATGGCATTGCAATTTTTCTATTCCATGAATTCCAGAGTGACAAATTCAGTTGTCGAATAGAAGAGAGTTCATCTATTTGTGACGATATATAGGTGACGGGATGAACAATATTCCTCCGTCTTTAGTTAGAGATTTTGAATTTTCAAACTTTCAAAATGAAAAAAAATCATTGTATGGAACATCTTCCCCTTCAATAGGCTTTAACCAATGCTAATTTGATTTAGTCGTGACACCAAATGAAATTTTCTGTTAAAAAAAAAACATAACTTTACTAATACAACATTTTAAATCTCATTTGACTGTTATAGAAAAAAAGAAGAAGAAAAACTACCCCCAAATTATTATTTTTCAACTTTTTATGGCATAAAAGATAACTAAAAAAATGAGAGAACAGAAAATGTGTACATTTTAAATTTCTCATATTCCAGGTTCACAATAGCTTTTCTTATTTTTCAAGCGCTAAAGTTATGTTTCTAATAAAATATATTTTACTAAGTGCTTTTAATTGGTTGTTATAAATAATAAATACATAGATAGATATTTGCATAAGGTTATTATTATAAAGAGATAATTTCACAAAGAAACTACTGTTAATAATGACAATTGTTTAGTGTTATAAGAAGAAGAAAAAAAGCTTATAACAAAGTAGAGACTAAATTTGAGATAACAACATCTCTAGTATAATCCCAAAAGCGACGTCGGAGGAGAATGGTGTGTACGCAATTTTATCCTTAAATTTATTTATACAGAGAGAGAAAGGGAGAGAAGTAATTGGTGTGCTTGTGGGAATGTTGTCAGAAATATGAAATTTTCGATGGAAATTATGTCAAAAATGTCTCCAAAAAGCCAATTTTTTGATGGATTTCGTCAGAATTCACGTGTAACTTTTTTGTTATTTGCCTATCTAGAATGACAATATTCAAAAGTTATTGGTATTTTAAAAGATATTAAAAATAAGAATTGTTGTTGGTATTTTCAAACATGAGAGAATAAATATCATACAAAAACAACTAATGTTACATTGTTGTTTAAAATTTTTATAACAATATTCATCTTTGAGGTGAGATAAAATAACACAAAATTTGAAGTACAAATTTTATCCTAGATTTAGCTATATCTTCAACTAAATAAGGTACAAATTTAATTTCAAACGTAATTCTGAATTATCTCACCTTATTTAATGCACCAAATGACCGACCCCCCTACGTTTATATCTTTTTCTTATTCATGAAAAAGCACATTGATGCACTATAACAAAAATAACGTTTAGCGATAATAAATATATTCGTTATCAAAGAGTGCTAAAATATTTATCGGTATTAGTTAATTGTCATTGAATCCGATATCGGTATAGACTTTAGGGACATTTACAAAAAGTTTTAATATATTTAGTGACAATTATGTTAATTAAATATCATGATTTGGAGGTAGTGATGTCACTTTGAAAGTTTTATATTTGAATTGTCTATATTAATATGAGAATCTTAATTAGTTATATGATGCAAAACCTTAAACCTTAATTAAAGATGAATTTTGTAGTTTATTCCTGCTCTTTTTTCTCTTTCTTTGTGGTGAATATTTTTTTGTGGAATTAAATTTTAAAATGATTTTACATAGATGCGTATTTATTTATGTGCTTTTACAAAGTCTAGATTAGTTTCATTTTTTATAGCATTATATTTTGATTCTAGATCGAAAGTAATAGATTCAGATGAATTCATTCGATCACTATATAATACATTCCACTTCCACATACTACATACTAAACAAGATTCTTTTGCAAAAATAACCACTTATAATGAGTTCTCCAAAGTCTTTACATGGAGTGAACTATGCACCACCACGTAGCTTTGGGACAGTTCTTAAAGCAAATGTGAAAGAAACACTATTTCCAGATGATCCATTTCATGAATTCAAGAATGAAAAATTATCAACAAGAATTCTAAAGGGAATTCAATATTTTGTACCAATTTGTCAATGGTTACCAAAATACAAGTTTGGGTTATTTATGCATGATCTTCTTGCTGGAATTACAATTGCTAGTCTTGCAATCCCACAAGGAATAAGCTATGCAAAACTTGCTGAACTTCCTCCGATTATCGGACTCTGTAAGTTATATACACTGACAATACATACTCGTTCATGTTTTAATTGATTACTTTAATTTTTGTATGAATTGTTTTGCAGATTCAAGTTTTGTTCCCCCTCTTATTTATGCTTTTTTTGGGAGTTCAAAACATCTTGCTGTTGGAACAGTGGCAACTTGTTCATTGATTATTGCTGAATCAATTCAACAAAAAGTTAAGCCTCAAGACAATATGGAATTGTATGTTGGTTTGTTCTACACAGCTGCCCTTATATCTGGTTTGCTACAAACAGCTTTGGGGGTACTCAGGTAATTATACTCACAGTTAGAAACATAAAAAATGATGAGCTAAAGTCTATTGATTATATTCTAATTGAGAAGATGTCATGTTGAATAACTGACACTATCGAGGATTGTGATGGGATAGATATATATGATTTATCCATCCTTAACCACAAGTCTTGAGTGGGATCAAAAATCTTGATAGGGAATTCTATTAATTATTTGAAATCTCAAAACATGTAATTAATTTATTTTTTGTGTGTGTGATGTAGGCTTGGATTTTTGGTGGATTTTCTATCACATTCAACAATTACTGGATTTATGGGAGGGACAGCACTAATTATTTGCCTACAACAATTGAAGGGCATGCTTGGCTTGAAGCATTTCACTAGTCGTACTGATGTTGTTCATGTTTTACGTGCTGTTTTTGAAAACAGAAAAGAGGTTAGTTAATTTTTTATTTCATAGAGTAAAAAATAGTCTGGTGCACAAAGCATTCTACTTTCACATAGGGTTTGAGGAACGACTGCACTTCAAGGGGTGTGATTAGACAATATCCTAATGCAAACATAAATGGTTATTTTTATGATTCGAACTCATGACCTATACATAACACAAAAACAAATTTCATGTTCGACAGAAATTTTTGTATGTTTTACCTTTTTTGTGTCGGTTGTTAAGTAAATAACTCTTTGTTTACTTGCCTTGTAATTTATGACGTCACACAATCTAAAGATTTCTTTTGAAAAAATTGAAAATCTTACTAAGAAAAAACTCTACACCATGTTGTAAAATGTTGTAAATTTTAGACGACGGTCTAATATTTTATGAGGAGACTATATTTGCTTAACTTTTAAAATTAAAAATATAGTTTTAAATGACCAAGGAAAAACTAGAAAGGTTTTAAGACAAATTTCATAGACACAAAAGAAAATTCTAATTTTTTATTACCAATGTGATTTATTTATTTTTTTTATATTTTTTTTTGGGGCTTTGATACTAACTTGATATTTTTTTTCTTTCTATTTATATATAAAAAAATCAGTGGACATGGCAGTGTGCAGTTGTTGGAGTAATCTTCCTTACTTTCCTACAATTATGTAGATATGTGGTAAGTTTTTTTATACAATATTTTAATTTATATACACTGACAGTGTAAAAAAATAATTTTAAATTAACAAAAATTAAATTGTTTAATTTGCAGAGAAAGAAGAAACCAAATCTATTTTGGGTTTCAGCCATTTCTCCAATAATTGTTGTTGTAACTGGCTGCCTTTTTGCTTATTTATTCAATGCTGAGAAACATGGCATAGCTATTGTAAGTTAAATTACCCTCTTTTCTTAAAAAATAATAATTTTCATTTTGGATATTTTTATTTAATCTGATCGAATTCGAGAAAAATAATAATTTTTTTTTAAACTCAATGCAGGTGGGAAAATTGAATAAAGGAATTAATCCATCCTCCATTCATCTTATAAACTTTAGTCCAGAATATATGTCTGTTGTTGTAAAAGCTGCAATCATTACAGCTATAATTGCAATAGCAGTAAGTACATTTTAATTTCTCTCGTAGTTTTTTATTTTTCGATTAATTTATATTGCTACCTGTTATTTCTTGTGCTTCGTTATCATATTATTTTATCGTTGTTACTGCTATTTATGCACTTTTGATTTTCTCTTTCCAAATTGCTCTATAGAAACAACATTAGTACAACTCTCAAGGTAAGAGTCAGGTCTGCATATACATTATACACTATCCTTTTCAAATTTTACGTGTGAGAATATTACATCGAGTATATTATTGATGTTATTCAATTTTTAAAAAATTTGTAGCTTCAATAATTTTTGTTTGTTTTTTGCAATGGAATATTTTATAGGAAGGAATAGCTATTGGGAGGAGTTTCTCTATCATGGTTAATGAACAAATTGATGGCAACAAAGAGATGGTAGCCATTGGACTCATGAATATTGTTGGCTCTTTAACTTCTTGTTACTTAAGTACAGGTAATTAATTTCTTTCTTATAAATCAAATATTAAATTTTGAACTCATGTATTCAAATTGTCAATGAATTTAGTAACATTTTGAATGCATAAAGTTTCAATCTTGAATTTGTCTCTCATGACGAATAATTAAATTACACTTCCTACTAGGAAGCGAGTGGGAGTTAGTATCTCACAAAGGTAAAGTCAGAATTTTTATTTTATGAAATTTGGATCACATTTTTTTTTGTTTACTGACTTTTGGATAAATCATTTGTACATATTAAATAAATATTTTAAGACTAACACAATGAATATGATTTAGCCAAAGTTATTGTGTTCTACCGAATTCAAAATGATCACTTATGATTGATCTCTCCTTAATTAGCAAGTAATTCCTTTAACTTTTATACACTGACAATATAACGTAATCATCTACTAATGATTTCTTTCATATATATATTTTTTTATTAGGGCCATTTTCAAAAACAGCAGTGAACTACAATGCTGGATGCAAGAGCCAAATGTCAAATGTAGTAATGTCATTGTGCATGTTGCTAACTTTATTGTTTTTGGCTCCACTTTTTGGCTACACACCACTTGTTGCCTTGGCTGCTATCATCATGTCAGCAATGATTGGGTTAATGGACTATGAGAAGGCATATCACCTCTACAAGACTGACAAATTTGATTTCTTGATTTGTATGGTTGCTTTCTTTGGTGTTGCCTTCATTAGCATGGACATGGGACTCATAATGTCGGTACGTAAGCAAAAAAATATTATTATTATTATTATTCAGAATTTTGTTCAGACCCTAGATGTGAAATTACACTAAGTATCTTGTTGTTGTTGTTGATGTCGGTAAGCAAAAGAATATTATTATTATTTAGAATTTGGTTCAGACCCTAGTCGTGAAATTACATTATGTATCTTGTTATTGTTGTTACTTGGGATTTGATTGAAATTACACTAAGTATCTTGCTGATAATTTTATTGCATCCTTCATATATATTTTTTGGAAAATGTCTTTTTCTAGCCCATCAAACACTGAAAAATATTTTCTAAGAATATATATTTCGTGAAAATGACTTCTATCATACTAAGCATGGTAAAAATTTACGCCTACTTAATATATGGTTTTTTTTTTGTAGGTTGGACTTGCCTTGGTAAGGGCACTTCTATATGTTGCTAGGCCACCTACTTGCAAACTTGGAACCATAACAAATACTGCATTTCGTGACATAGAACAATATCCTGGTTCTAATGAAACTCCAGGAATTTTGATTTTGAAACTTGGTTCTCCAATTTACTTCCCAAATAGCAATTATGTAAGAGAAAGGTAAGAAATCTCTCTATAATAACGTCATTTGTCTTGATATTGTTTTGTTGTTATAGTGAAAATTGATATACACAACTTATAACATAGAGGCATATATTAATATATAGATCATAGGCATCTTAACTTGGCATCAACTGGTGAAAATCTAGACACCTCAATTCATTTTCATCGTGTCTGTTGAACACTTCAACTTATAAAATAATCATCTAGACATGCATCTCCAAAATTTATATATCACATCAGCGTAAGGTTACTATTAAAAAGTCACTATTTTCCCATTGAAATTTCCCACTGAAAAATGTTCAGTAGCTATTCCCACATATATGGTATCTAGATGTGCATCCCCTTATCAGTTGAGGTCTGCAAGTTCGAGTGTCTATATATATAATGTCGATAATATAACATAATATATATAACTCGATTTCAAAAAAATATTTGACCGTTATACTAAAATATTATTATAACATCTGATCGTTATAAAGAGATCTGACTTTAAACATCTTTTATGAATTTCCAAATTTTGTTTGTTCTAATGGTAAGATGTTATTTTTTTATGGATATATTGAGCAGGATTCTCAGATGGATTAGAGATGAGCAATCTCTTGAAAATTCCCAAAGAAATGAGATTGAATACTTGCTGCTTGATTTTGGAGGTATGATTTATGAGTTTAAAATTCACAAATAATCACTTTTCAGTTTTATGTAGTTAAAAAATAGTTACTATATTACTGAAACATTAGTTATTTTTTAAAGATATAACCGAAAAGTGATTAAGTGGAATTATTTCTTTGAGTTATGATACTTAACTAAGGACGATTCGATAAAATTAGTTATTTAAAAGAGAAATTTAATAAAAGGTCTTTCAAAATTTCAGGTAATATTTTTTTTTTCAATATGTTTCTAAATCAAAGAAAATTTCAATGACAATATTGTAGGTGTTACATCAATTGACATAACTGGTGTTGAAACTTTATTTGAACTTCGTAGATGCCTAACAGCAAAATCCATCAAGGTATGTATAATTATACACTTTCTCACTATTTACACCCCTCATTTTACGTTCGCTTCTCCAGAGTCAAAGAACTTACACCAAGATTTTTAAGGAGTATTTTTTTTCACCATATGATACGAAAAAGATTACAACTTATATATAGTGTTTGAAATTCACAACTTTCTAATATACTTGTTTTTTGTGTGTAGATTATATTGATTAATCCAAGATTAGGGGTGATGGAAAAATTAATTCTGACAAAATTTATTGATGCGCTTGGGCAAGAATCAGTATTTTTAACAATTGAAGAAGCAATTGAAAATTGCAGATTTTCACTAAATTCTTCAAGCCAGACAAAAAGAGATGAGTTGGAAATTGCTTAGTCTACAAAGAAATTCATTATTTAGTATTTTATTTACAATAATAGGAAAAAAAATAGTTTATTGAACTTTTTTTTTCTTTTTAATGTTTTTCTACCTTTCTTCCATTTGTTTGTTAGAATAAATTTTGTAACTTTGATTTTTAATAGTTTTATTATCTTCTTCTTTTTAGTATAAATAAACTTCATTTTTAGCACGTCTTTTCATATTAGCAAAAAAGAAAATTATTTTTGTGGCCTTTGTTCGCTACAAAATCAGCACATTAGTTTGTCTTTATATATATATTGGCTTTGTTCACTTCCAATAAATATCTATCGAAGGATATCGTTTGAAAATAATACAAAGTAAACATCAATTCAGGATAAGAAGTAAAGTCAGAACTTATTCAAGCTCAAATTTGAATTCATAAACAAATAAATTTGTGATAATAAGTCAATATACAAAATTTTGCGTACACTGCTGTTAATAGTAATATTGGAGAGTGACAGTAAAGCCATAGTATTTATTAGTATTAAAATGAAATGAAATCCACAACAATAAAACATGGCATTGCAATTTTTCCATTCCATGAATTCCAAAGTAACAAATTCAGTTATCGAATAGAAGAGAGTTTATCTATTTGTCACGATATAGGTGACGGGATGGACAAGATTCCTCCATCTTTAGCTAGAGATCCCGAGTTAGATCTTACAAAATGCAAAAAATCATTGTAGGGAACATTTTTCCCTTCAATAGGCTTTAATCAGTGCTAATTTGAATTAATCGGGACATCAAATGAAATTTTCTATTTAAAAAACACACACAATTTTAGTCATACAACAACATTTTAAAATCTTATTTGACTGTTATAGAAAAAAAAATCCACCCCCAAATTATTATTTTTCAACTTTTTAGGGCATAAAAGATAATTCAAAACATGAGAGAATAGAAAGTGTGTACATTTTAAATTTCTCATATTCCAGCTTCACAACAGTTTTTTCTGATGTTTCAAGTGCTAAAGTTATGTTTCTAATAAAATATATTTTACTAATTGCTTTTTGATTGTTATAAATAATAAATACATAGATAGATATTTGCATAAGGTTATTATTATTTAAGAGATAATTTCACAAAGAAACTACTGTAATAATGACAGTTGTTTAGTGTTATAAGAAGAAAAAAAGCTTATAACAAAGTAGAGACTAAAATTCGAGATAATAATCTCAAGAGCGGTGTCTGAGGAGAATGGTGTATACGCAGCCTTACCCTTAAAATCTATTTATACAGAGAGAGGGAGAGAAGTAATTGGTGTGCTATGTTTGCTTAGATGATGGAAACTTCAAAAATGTCGCCCGGTTTAGATCCTCCAAAAGCTATGCATTTTTGAAGATCCAACACGAGTGCAATAATGTTTTTGGAAGTTCCGAGTAACATAGCTGGTGAGCATGAAAGAGATGCAAGGATATCAACAATGGAATTACCTTTTCTTTCAAGCCTGTTATGGATTCTTGGTATGAACTACAACTATACAAACTGAAATTCATGTGGAAAAAACAGCAGTAGCAGCAGCAGCAGCAGAAGAAGAAGTAATAGTCAGTTGGGATATACTCTCCTGGCACCCGTTGCAACAAGCTAGCCGCGATGATCTCTGTTTCGACCATAAGAAGTTAATTTCTGCATCATCTTAGGATTGTTGAAGGGGTTCCTCTTCTACAGAAGGTAGATCTGTGTTCTTGGCGTCAATTTCAGCTTTGCAGAGGGGGCAAGTCGCATTAATCTTCAGCCATTTATCTACACACTGGGTATGGAAGAAATGCGAGCAAGGCAATTCCCTCAGTTCGTCGTTGTCCTCATATTTTGCTAAGCAAATACAACATACCTGTTTAGGTTTAACGCATAAGAGCCGGTTAAGTAGTTGAGACTAAACAACTGATTAGATAGTAAATTGTGCAATTCAAGATAACTATTCTCAAACAAAAGTTGAACAGACTCTACAAACTCCTTCCCAAAGTGCAAATTCACCTAGATAACAGCTCTGCAAAATACTATATGTAATATGTAACAAGCTAATAGCAGACCTCGGGAAGCTCTCATAAAATCAAGTTAATCAAAGATCCAGTAAATACAATTAGATATATCCTCTTTGATTGCTTTGATATGCGTGAATAACTAACAATGACTAATACGTAGTCCAATATTTAAAACCTATTTCATGTAAATCAGTATTAGGTTTGTCACCTGTGTAGAAACATGAATGCCAAGAAGTAATAACTGAAATCTGATACTATCTCAATGATAAGTTTAAGGTCACATGCTATTCCTGAGTTATAGAGACCAACTTCTTCAGAAATAATGCAATATCTCTTCTAGTATTCGAAAACTTCCATATGCAGCATTATATATTTCCTGGTCTACTGAATGCCTGACTGGTAACATTGTCAAATCAGATCATTCATTCTCCTCCTTACCCTTTGCACTTCAGATAGTTTTTATTAAGCATAATATGTGTGAATAGTTTTTCTCACCAGGCAAATAATGTTGTTTTCCGTGTATACCTGTTTTTGGCAAGTAAAACAAACTCGTACAAAACCAGATCAAGCAAAACAACAACAACAAACCCAGAGTAATTCCACGAGTGAGGGCTACACAGACCTTACCCCTACCTTGGGAAGGTAGGCTGTTTCTGAAAGACCCTCGCCTCAAATAAAGCAATTTAAAGCAAAAATGAAGAATAGAATAGTAGAAATAGCAAATAATACAATAACGGAAGCAAAAGAAAACAACAGATGATAATAAAAATCGAATAATAAGATAATAAGGGAGTGATAATAAAGCAAAGGAGACAAAAAGTAATGATAAAAAAACATGTATTTTATTGCTCGGCCTTGAAGGAGAAAAAACTACAAAACATGGGGTATTAAGGAAAAAAAAATTGATCACGAAAAAGAAACTACAAAAAATACTATACATGTTGATTTTCAACATCAAACGCAATTAGTAATTAAAACAGTCATTTATTGACTCCTTGATAGTGCTAATCCAAAGGGGAAATAGTAGTCATGGAAAATGGGAACGCAGCCTGTTTGCATATAATGGATTGATTGATATAGCACACATACAAATATTTTAGCTTAGGTAAGATGCAAATAACATCAAATCAAGAAGCAAAAACTACTTTCTGTGAGACTGTTACCCAGAAACTCAATTTCCGACTCCCAAAGGCTATTGATGGAAAGATAAACTTACCGCATCTTCGCGTGATATGGCACGTTCCTTCTCTGTGCCTGCGGCTACACAACCACCTTCCTCCTCTCCTAGATTTTTACTTTCATTACTCCCAGTTCCATCTGTCTTGACCCTGAACTTGAGTGTGGGAAGAGCGTTGATGGACTCTTCGGTGGCTCCTCTCACTCCATGCATATTCTCACGTACACCAAGGATTGAAATGATACAAGGCAGGCAGCAGCATATCATCGCACACAAGATGAAAGGCATAGCATATCCAATGCAGCTAATGGTAAGAAAAGCTATACATAATCTGCAAAGTATTTGGAACTTATGTTAGTTTTGGTGATACCAGTGTAGCAAAGGAAGAACAAATAAACAAAAAGGAAACAACTGTACCTGTACAGATTGGGAGCCTCAGAAGAAGACGAGTGCCCCCCAAAGATCCAAACATTGCCAACAACAAACCACACAGCAAAGAAGCAATCCAAGGCCATCTTGAAATGATCTACCAGTGAACCAAGTCTGGGAAAAGCAAGCATCAATGCACGGTGAATAATACTATCAATGATATAAGACAGATTCCAAGATCATGGTACTGAAGCGTAGGGGTGACAAATTTAGTCCATTAAAATATGACCCGCTCATTTACTACTCAGCCCATCTCGAATTCCCCAAGTTCAGTCCATCTAAAGATTGGGCTGATATGGGCCAAGTATGCAGGCCAAATTGACCCATGAGATACCTTGTCAAAATATTTAAATTAATTTTCTTTCCTTGATATGTTATATATAGCTAAAAGAAAGAAAAAGGTCTATTAGTTTGTTTGGTTTTAAACAAATTATAAGAAAATAAAATTAAAACTTGGTGAGAGTTGGGTGAGTTGGATTCTGAACTCATTATTTAGCCCATCTTTGACCCAACCCCCATCTCAGCCCAAGTATCTTTTGGCCAGGGTTGGACAATGACCCATTTATTGATTCAGCTTATTTAGACTCGTCCAAATTCAGCCCAAACCGCTCATTTGCCACCCATATTGAGGAGATACTAACTACATTTCCATGAGAATCTCCACAGGTCTGTGCAAGGATTTGGAAACAGAAAAACTGAAGTATTCTTGGATACACTTTTTATGACATAAAATTAAAGGAATTGGAGAAAGGTTAAAAACCTTCGAATGAAAAACGCTAAAATTTCAAGTTACTCATGAAGCAGTTGTACCTAAAAAGTCATCTGGTCAAAAGTCGTTCAAGCTTAGCTAAGATTCTTAAGGCAACAAATTACTAAACATGCTTAGTTGCCTTTTGGATTAGTTGTGCCCAACAACAAAAAAGATAAAGAAGAAAACACATGGAAGAGAGTAATGTGCATATATTACCTTGCATTGCTTTGCCTGGTCCAAATGTCCGTAGGTGTGGTCCTTCCATCTTCCTCATCCGAGGACCGAGTTAATGAGATAGTAATATAAGAATTTGGCTCTGCAGTGGAATTGACTTGGGGTGAATCTTGACGCAGTTGAGCTGATCTCTGACCGATGGTTTGGTAACGGAGAAGATAACGCCAGTACAGTAAAGGAAGGCTTGCTGCACATCCAGTTGCATAACCCACAATCCAAGCAAATAATGGAGTTTCTGGGTTTTCCTCTTTTGACAAGGATAAAACAACAACGGCTGCAACAATCTGTCCTAAGGTGAATATTAGCTCAATGGAAAGCCACAATAGAGTATTAAATGGGCTCCAACGACGATCAGAACCTTCAGCTCTCCTAGCGGTAGAAGGGCTATGAGAATCTGATTCATTGGATGAAGAGGAGGAGGAATGTCGATTTGATGGTCTATTTTCATGGTTGGGTATTTCCAATTCACGAGGAGAATCACTATCAGATGAACCTGATGATGAGGGGCCACTTCCTTGTTCTACATCAATAACATGTTCATTCCTCTTACGACTTTCTGCTTGCTCCATGAGCAAAGGAAATCTGTCAGTTGGGTTCTCTTGAGTAAGTTCTTCCGAGGTAACAGCCATTCAATCATAAATCTCAAGGACAATATTGCTACTGGTTCAGCTACCACCTTATACTCAAAAGCAAAGCTTACCTGATGACTTTATTTTAAGAAAGAAAGAATACAGGCTGGGTAAGAAATGAGAAAGCTTACTCCTTTACTGAGGAAGGATCACTTGCAGAAAAAAGTATAGTTGTATTGATGTAATCATATAAGTTAAGAGGTGGGGAAAGTTTACACACATTCATAAATATAACAAGTGGGAGGAGTTAAGAGCGGTATTCAAGAGCATACAGTTACCCACAAATTAGCATGTACCTTTCATCAATAACTTTATTGGTGCTGCATTTTGTCACATGTGTAAAATATGTACAAGTTTGTAATAGTGTCCACATCAGAATAATGCGCCATTTGTAATGTATAGAGTGTAGGACATAAAATATGTCTTCCTTCTTCCCATTCTTCTTTTTTTCTTTCAGAGATATCCCTTCAATAGGGTCTATCAGAATCAGCCTCTTTACCTTCAAGGTAGGGGCAAGGTCTGCGTACACTCTACCCTCCTCAAACTCCATTTTGTGGGATTACACTTGGTATGATGTTGTTTCTTCGAAAAATTATTTCTTCCAAATTCTTCTCCAACATCTCACATATTACAAGAACAACATGGGATGAATCACTCCATTGGATTTGATGGTCAAGCTTCTCAACAAGGAAGGGTTCTAGCGATTCTAGCATACTTATAAGGTTGGTTGGCAGGTGAAACAAACGTACTGCGACTTAAACTAATATTGCCTTTCCTATGAACATCAAGAGTTAATTTTGAAATATCCATGTGATGCTTATTGAAATGTGGTAGTTTGCATTCTTAGATACATAAAATCAGCTGATTAGCAAAAGCGCCATTTTATGAGGGCATGTGCATTGCTTATTTCTCTATAAATACAGGTTGCGCAAGATCACCATGTGTGATAGACATCTATCTCAAGGTATTGTGCTCTTGATCGGGAGAATCTTGTGAATGGATGACCGAGAGATAAAATTGAGTAACAGGATTTAGCACCAAAGTTGAACATCATCTTTTGAACTCTTATGGACCAAGCTACTCCAAGATATGAAATCAGAAACCTAAAATCAGATGATTCTCATTTATGATAACTAAGTTGCACTTTGTAACAACATATCCAGTGTAGTTCCACAACGTGGTGTTTGGGGAGGGAAGAGTGTACAAAAACCTTACCTCTACCTCAGAGGTGAGGTAGAGTGGTTGTTTCGATAGACCCTCAGCTCAAGACAAAAACAATCTAAAAAAAGACATAATGGAAGTACAACAGATAATAGATAGTAACAAAAATAACAGATAGTACCAGAACAGTACTACAATTGAACTACTAAACAATAGATAGTAATAAAATTCGAAGAACATGAAACTACAAGAATAGTCCTACGACTACTAGTAAGGGCAACAAGATAAAGTACTCCTAACTACTAACCTGCTACCCTAATTCATGTTCTCCACACCTTCCTATCTAAGGTCATGTCCTCGGTCAGCTGCAACTATGTCATGTCCTGTCTAATTACTTCTCCCCAATACTTCTTCGATCTACCTCTACCTCTCCTGAATCCATCCATAGCCAACTCATACTTCACAAAAAAAGACACTTCCAAAATTCATGGTCACTGAATATGCGACATCATTATCAACTTGCAAACATATTTACCATGCTTGTCATTCCTCAAACTAGTTTCACATGCAACAAGCTCGCTACATGCCTACATACAACATACATGCATCAAATTGAGGAGAGTGTTGAGTTCAGTCACATCCGTAGATAGATTATATATTGGTAAAGGTATTCCACATCGTAAAAGACTGTAGTTTTATGATCTAGAACAAAGTTCACAAATGTAAGACATAATACTTATACATTTTGTCCAATTTCCTCACATCATACACTTGGTATATTTTCAAACATATGGACTCACACCAAACACACAAGGCTCCAGATCCCAAGAAAGAAATCTTTTAAAACATTAACAAGACTTATAAATATATATGATTAATGCTAATGATACTGCATCGTCTGAGAAGGGGGGCAACTCTTTTCTCCTTTGCTTGCTCAATCTTCCTTTTCTGATTGAAAGTAGCAAGAACTAAATTCTTGGAGAAAAAAATCATGTTCTGCTTTCCCTCTGTTCTATATGAATACTGACCAACATAAACTTCACAGACCAATCGAGCTCCTCAATCCCTAAATCTAATCAAACCATGATCCCTTCACATCCTTTAAAATAAGGACAAGAAATTGCATGAGGTACACAAGCTAGGGAACTTAAACCACTTTTTTACAAGGAAAAAATCTGGACCATTTCTTGATTTTCACGCGTCATCCTTGCACAAGGGCCATGCTAATCTTCTCAGCCTCAAAATGCCATCTTTTCTAGATAAATCCTCAAATTTACCCATTAATCCATTCATAAAAGTTAAATCTTGAAACCAATATCTAAATTACACGAACCCCACAACAACAACAACGTCTTGATCCCAAACTAGTTAAGCAATCTCTATATGAATCCTCCTATATCCATTCAACTCTATTTGTGCACATTTAACTACTCCATCGCTGAAATATCCAAACCCCCAATATACCTTCACAAATCAAATTTCAGCTCAAAATGCTTCTTTTCTAGATAAATCCTCAAATTTACCCATTAATCCATTCATAAAAGTTAAATCTTGAAACCAATATCTAAATTAGACGAACCCCACAACAACAACAACAACAACAACGTCTTAATCCTAAACTAGTTAAGCAATCTCTATATGAATCCTCTTATATCCATTCAACTCTTTTTGTGCACATTTAACTACTCTATTGCCGAAATATCCAAACCCCCAATATACCTTCACAAATCAAATTTCAGCTCAAAATACCATCTTTTCTAGATAAATCCTCAAATTTACCCA
This sequence comes from Solanum appendiculatum, assembly GCA_018342035.1. NCBI lineage: Eukaryota > Viridiplantae > Streptophyta > Magnoliopsida > Solanales > Solanaceae > Solanum > Solanum appendiculatum. The sequence goes on from JAGDQO010000973.1 coordinate 585,979, forward strand.
TTAATCCATTCATAAAAGTTAAATCTTGAAACCAATATCTAAATTAGTCGAACCCACAACAGCAACAACATCTTGATCCCAAACTAATTAACCAATCTCTATAGAAATCCTCTTATATCCATTCAACTCTATTTGTGCACATTTAACATTTCTATCGCCAAGAAATCCCCCACCCCCAACAAAAAAATATACCTTCATGAAGCAAAATTCAGCTCAAAATTCAACATAAACGCTCTACAATCAAATTCTCCACGAAACCCACAACATAAATCCTAAAATTAACCCATTAATCCATTCAAAAAATCAATGTAGATATCAGATAAATCGAAACATAAAAATGAATTAAAAAAATCGTAAAATTTACCAGCGATTGTATTTGATGATCGATAAACTTCTGCAGTATGAAATTAGGGCTTCGATTTTTAACTTTTTTTTGCGAAAAAGGGCAAAATTTTGTCAGCTCCCATAATTGCTCCACCGACTCCTTCTATTAATTCTTTTGTATATGTATGAGATAATTTTATTATTACTTTATATTATATGTATCTATTTTATTTTATTTTTAGAAAATGACATTTTGACATAATTATCTATCATTAAAGATTCAAAATAATAGCATGCAAATGTATATTTTTTATTTTGTCTAAATCGGTTCATATTTACTTGTTCAATATTGACTTGAAATATTTCACTCTTGATTTTTTAAATTCGACAAATAAATATGTACATTTATTTTTAATATAGAGGATAAGTGTAAATATATATAATAGTTTTTTTTCTCAAGAAGCTTTGTCGTGTTTCTCTTTAGCATTTTATCTTCAAATTGTTTTGTTATGTTTGTTCTTAAGATGAGTAGGTGAATAGGAAACAACCTCTTTACCTCTCTCAAGGTAGAAATAAAATTTTTATATACATTATCCTCTTTATACTCCACGTATAAAAATATATCGAATATATTATTATTATTAAATATAATTTCTCTATATGTGACTAGTGAATATAATTATTTTTTTCTTTTACAAGCCAAATATATCACTTGTCCTTTTTTTGCTATTCAGTTTTCTTCTAGTATATTGTTTTTCTAATTCTTTTTTCTTCTTTTTTTATTTACTTTTTTAACACGTTATACTTTATACTTAAGATAAGTAGTATTTGAGCATATACATAATTTGGTGCTCACACAATGTGCTAGGAATAGACAATGCATCTGTTTTGTATTTATTTATTTAAGCAAAGAACATAGAGAAAAAGCTCAATTGACAACCATTAAAAATCTTGAACCTTTGAATTCAAAAATTGGATTTTGTAAAATTGTTATTTGTTTAGATTAAATATTATTGCAAACGATCAAGAATATTCTTTAAAAATTTAATGTCAATTTTGATGTCGTTTGAAAAAGATTAGAGCTAATTTTGATTGGAATATCATATTGAAACTCGAAGATCAAGAAGAAGAAGAAGAATTCACATACGTGATTTCAACTTTGAGCTAGCATATCTAAAGTTTTTTGAGATGGCTAAACTCTAAAAACTTTATAAATTTTAACTATTTCTATAAATAGAGATTCTAAAAACAACTACTTTTGCACTTGAACCCTAATACAACTTTCAAAGCCCATTGATGTTATCCATCAAATAAGCCCAACATATCAGCATATCTGGGCTGGCCTGGGCTTCATTATCAAATTAGTGCCTTGTCCAGCTTTATTCATTATGGATTTTCTAGTTCTTCACAAATTATTACAATTAAAAATTAAAAAGATACTAGATGTTTCTTAGAAAATATTTGATAGTTGTACTTCGAAAATGGTGAGACTGTACGTACTGCTCTCCCAACTCCTACGGAGGGTTCCATAAAAGTTTCGCAAAGAAATCGTCCGAAAGCCATATCACAAAAATCTTCATGAGCAAAACACACACAAAAAATTGAGAAAATCACATAATTTCTGAAAATTGACCCCTAAATGCCAAAAATGGACTCTAAAAATGGTGAGACTGTACGTACTGCTCCTCCAACTCTTTACGAAGGGTTCCGTAAAGGTTTCGCAAAGAAATCGTGTGGAAGCCATATCACCAAAATATTCATGGGCTAACATACAAAAAAAACTAAGAAAATCGTCTACTTCCTCTAAATTGCCCCCTAAATGCCCAAAATGGAATCTAACAATGGTGAGATTGTACGTACTGCTCCCCCAACTCCCTACGGAGAGTTCCACCAAGGTTTCACAAAGAAATTGTCCGGAAGTCATATCACCAAAATATTCATGGGCTAACACACACAAAAATTGAGAAAATCACCTAATTCATGTAAATTGCCCCCTAAATGCCCAAAATGGACTTCGAAAATGGTGAGACTGTACGTATTGCTCCCCCAACTCCCTACAGAGGGTTTCATAAAGGTTTCGCAAAGAAATCATTTGGAAGCCATATCACCAAAATATTCATGGGCTAACACACACAAAAAACTAAGAAAATTGCTTAATTTCTGTAAATTGGCCCCTTAATACCCAAAATAGACACTGAAAATGGTGAAAATGTACGTACTGCTCCCCCAACTCCCTACGGAGGGTTTAGTAGAAGTTTCACAAATAAATCATCCGGAAGTCATAGCACCAAAATTGAGAAAATCGTCAAATTCCTATAAATTCCCCCTAAATACCCAAAATGGACTCCAAAAATGGTGAGACTGTACGTACTGCTCCCTCAACTCCCTACGGAGGGTTCCATAAAGATTTCACAAATAAATCATCCAGAAGCCATATCACCAAAATATTCATGGGCTAACACACACAAAAAATTGAGAAAATCGTTTAATTCCTATAAATTGTCCCCTAAATACCCAAAATGGACTCCAAAAATGGTGAGACTATATTTACTGCTCCCCCAACTCCCTACGGAGGGTTCCATAAAGGTTTCGCAAATAAATCGTCCAGAAACCATATCACCATAATATTCATGGGCTAACACACACAAAAAATTGAAAAAATCACATAATTCCTATAAATTGCCCCCTAAATGTTCAAAATGGACTCTAAAAATAGTGAGACTGTACGTACGACTACCCCCAACTCCCTATGGAGGGTTCCGTAATGGTTTCACAAAGAAATCGTCCGAAAATCATATCACAAAAATATTCATGGGCGAACACACAAAAAAAATTGAGAAATTCGCCTAGATCCTGTAAATTTCCCACTAAATGACAAAAATTGACTCTGAAATGGCAAGACTGTACGTACTGCTCCCCCAACTCCCTAAAGAGAGTTCCATAGAGATTTCATAAAAAAATCGTCTAGAAGTCATATCACCAAAATATTCATGGGCGTTACACACGAAAAATTGAGAAAATCACCTAATTTTCGTAAATCCCCCCCCCCCCTTAATGCCAAAAATGGACTCTGAAAATGGTGAGACTGTACGTACTTCTCCCCCAACTCCCTATGGAGGATGCCATAAAGGTTTCGCAAAGAAATTGTTCGAAAGCCATATCACCAAAATATGCATAGACTAACACACAAAAAAAATTGAAAAAATCGCCTAATTTCTGTAAATTGCCCCTTAAATAACCAAAATGGACTCTAAAAATAGTGAGTCCCTTGAACTCCGAAAATGATGAGACTGTACGTACTGCTCCCCTAACTCCCTACCAAGGATTCCGTAAAGCTTTTGCAAAGAAATTGTCCAAAATCAATACCACAAAAATATTCTTGGGTTAACATACAAAAGAAAACTGAGAAAATCACTTAAGTCTTTTAAATTGCCCCTAAATGATCAAAATGGACTCTAAAATGGTGAGACTATATGTACTGCCCCCCCAACTCCCTACGGAGGGTTCCGAAAAGGTTTCGCAAAGAAATCGTCCGAAAGCCATATCACCAAAATATTCATAGGCTAACACACAAAAAAAATTGAGAAAATCGCCTAATTCCTATAAATTGCTCCTAAATATCAAAAATGGACTCTGAAAATGGTGAGACTGTGCGTACTAATCCCCCAACTCCCTAAGCAAGGTTCCATGAAGGTTTCGAAAAAAAATTATCCGGAAGCCATATCACCAAAATATTCATGATCTAACACACACGAAAAATTGAGAAAATATTGCCTAATTCTTGTAAATTACCTCCTAAATATCCAAAATAGACTTCGATAATGAGAGACTGTACGTACTGTTTCCCCAACTCCCTACGGAGGGTACCATAAAGATTTCACAAAGAAATCATTAGGAAGTCATATCACTAATATATTTATGGGCTAACACAAACACACAAAAATTGAGAAAATCGTCTAATTCCTGTAAATTGACCCCAAAATAGCCAAAATGAAATGTGAAAAAAGTGAGACTGTACGTACTGCTCCCTTAATTCCCTACGAAGGATACCATAAATGTTTCGCAAAAATATCATCCGAAAGCCATATCATCAAAATATTCATGGGCTAACGCACACAAGAAATTGAGAAAATTGCCTAATTCCTTTAAATAGGCCCCTAAATACCCAAAATGGACTTCAAAAATGGTGAGACTGTACATACTGCTCTCCCAACTCCCTACGGAGGATTCCATAAAGATTTCGCAAATAAATTGTACGAAAGGCATATCACCAAAATATTAATGGGATAACACACAAAAAAAACTTTAAAAAATCACCTAATTCCTATAAATTGACTCTTAAATACCCAAAATGGACTCCGAAAATGGTGAGATTGTACGTACTGCTCCCCTAACTCCCTACGGAGGATTCCGTAATGGTTTTTCAAATAAATCATCCAGAATCAATACCACTATAATATTCATGGTTTAACATACACAAAAAAATTGAGAAAATCACAAATTCTTGTAAATTGCCCCCTAAATGCCCAAAATTGACTCTGAAAATGATGAGACTGTATACAATGCTCCCCCAACTCCCTACGGAGGGTTCCGTAAAGTTTTCACAAAAAATCATTCGGAAGCCATATCACCAAAATATTCATAGTCTAACACACACACAAAATTGAGAAAATCGTCTAATTCCTATAAATTGCCACTTAAATGCCTCAAATGGACTCGAAAATGGTAAGATTGTACGTACTGCTCCCCCAACTCCCTACGAGGGTACCATAAAGGTTTCACAAAGAAATCGTCCGAAAGCAAAATCACCAAAATATTCATGGGTAGTTTACACACGAAAAATCTAGAAAATCGCCTAATTCTTGTAAATTGCCCCCTAAATATCCAAAATTGATTCCGAAATTGGTGAGACTTTACATACTTCTAACCCAACTCCCCATAGAGGGTTCCATAAAGGTTTCGCAAAGAAATCATATAGAAGTCATATTACCAAAATATTTTTGGGCCAAAATGCACAAAAAGCTGAGAAAATCACCTAATTCCTGTAAATAAGCCCCTAAATACCCAAAATAGACTCTGTGAATGGTGAGACTGTACGTACTTCTCCCCTAACTCCCTATGGAGGCTTACATAATGGTTTAACAAAGAAATCGTCTAGAAGCCATATCACCAAAATATTAATGGGCAAACACGCACGAAAAATTGTGAAAATCGCCTAATTATTGTAAATTGCCTCCTAAATACCCAAAATTGACTCTAAAAATGGTGAGACTGTACGTAATACTCCCCCAACTCCCTACGAAGGGTTCCATAAAGGTTTCGCAAACAAATCGTCCTGAAAACATACCACCAAAATATTCAATGGGCTAACACACAAAAAAATTGAGAAAATCTCCTAATCCTGTAAATTGTCTTCTAAATGCCCAAAATGCACTCTAAAAATGGTGAGACTCTACATACTGCTCCCCCAACTCCCTACAGAGGGTTCCGTAAAGTGTTCGCAAAAAAATCATCCGGAAGCCATTGTCACGATCCAAGGTACCCCCTAGATGTGACATGACGTACAAGACCTCGAGAGGCCTCATACAAGCCATTTAGCATATAGAATACAAGATCATAGAATTTAATGAGTTTAAAAATACAATTCCATATCAAAAGAGTTTAAGGAAATAACGGAAGTCTACATATAATCTCAAAGCCATCTAAAACTCATAGAATGAAACGTTGGGACGTAACCCACACAAGTCTTTAGAGAAAGTAAATGACATGAAAGTTAATGTGGCTACGTCCTCAAACATATGAGGACTCACCAAGTCTTCAAGGTCTTTAATATCACGAACTAGCCACGGAAAGATGGAGATGAGCCGGATCCTACACTTATAAGAAAATGTAGACAAGAGTATGCGTTAGTACAAAAATGTACCAAGTATGATAACCATGCATAAAAGCATCCTTTAGTCATGCTAAAAGGGAACATTACCATAACGTGCAAGGACCAAGCTAAAACATGAGATAAAAAGGGTTAGAAATCGTAAGTCATAAAATCATGGTCAATGCAATGCTAAACATATTTAAAATGCTTGTGAAATACCTTGAAAGTCACTTTAGTTCATTATTGTGGGAAGTAGTCTTAACCGACATGTAAGACCATGTGAGCTATCAACATGGAATCTGGTGTCCTCCCTACACCAATAGGGCCATCCTACTTGCCAAGGTAGGACCCTTAAACTTCTAGCTTACGTGGATCCACTAGCTAATGTCTATCTAGATAATCATCCTATGGTGGCACATAGTTTAGGGATAAGGACATTGCTACTAGAAACCCGACCTCTACATGCGGGAGAGCTTCCATCTCGATATTCACTCAGTGCTAAGCTTAAATCCCACGGAATAGTCATTTAATCATAATTCATACTTTATCATCATCATTAGTAGACATAGGTAATCGCCTCTTGTCTATCATTAGAATAGCTCCTTAATCTTTGAGTCAACTTTAGTTGAGAAAACCTTTCAACATGTTATGAATCTTTTATGTGAGAAAAATCCTTCCACATTCATGGTTTGAGTAATTGAAACGATCCAAATGCCCGAAAATGTGCTTCGGAAACACCTATAATTGTAATTTCCATATATCTCAAAATCCATGCATGATTTCGGAAATTCGACTTCATATTCTTATTCGTGGGGTCAAATTGAGTGGGAAATGGGTCTAACCCGAATTTTAGAGCAACCGTATCAAAATTCGAAAATCGCAAAAATTGCGATTTGGAGGGTCAACTTTAAAGGGGCATATCTCTTAGCACACAAGTAACTGGAAGGGCTGCAACCTATCAAATTAAAGCTCTTTGAGTTAGCTTTCCAACGCACTTGGTTTCACCTTATTCCGCGTTAGGATGAGGGAGTTATGACCATTTTCGTAAAACCTGTCTGTGCAGAATTTCCAATTCCAGTGAGCCTTTTTTTTCTAGGCGGGTTGGAGACTTTTTTTATAAAAAGGGGATATGTCCCATACTTAGTCATTTTCTTAACTCCAAAAACACTCTCTAAGCCCTCTCCAAAGATTCCACCAAGATCTTCAACCAAATTCAAACATCTCAAGCTCTAATTCCGGATTCAAGACTCAATCTCAAGCTTCGATTCTCCATTCCAATCTTCATCAAGGATTCTCCAAAGTTGAGGTATGTGGGTTTGATTGTGGAAACCTTCCTTTCCACAAGTCCAACCATTTATCCTCTATTTCTACTTCAAGTTTATGGGTCCTCATGATCAATTATGAACTCTTGAATTATGGAATTACTACTACACACCCTATTATGGTCCTTTTTGCATATTATCATGAAATGGAAATTTTTATGTGATGTTTATGGTTTACATGCTTCCATGATCAAATTATGAAGGTTGATATATATATGTATGTTGTTGGTGGGCTGATTTATATGGATTTTGGAATTGGTTGGACTTAGTATTCTTGAAATACATGATTTCATTTACATGAACAATTGCCCACCTTGTGTTTGATAAAATGCCCATTATAGAATTCTTAGGAAAGGGAAGGTCCAAGGTACGTCCTATGAGACGGATGGTTATGTAATTACTGAAATGATGATGAAATGGACACATGTATATGATTTTCTCTAAATAAGTGTTGTGAGTCGCCCATGCCTAGTACGGGGGTAGTAGGCCCGTATAACCATATCGAGGGGTTTGTACCTTGGTTGCCTAGTACGGGGGGTAGTAGGCCCGTATAACCATATCGAGGGGTTGGTACCTTGGTCCCTAGCACGGGGGGTGGTAGGCCCGTGTAACCATATCGAGGGGTTTGTACCTTGGTCCCTAGCACGGGGGGTGGTAGGCCCGTGTAACCATATTGAGGGGTTTGTACCTCTTTCGCCTCTCCAAGGGGGTGGTAGGCCTTGGAAATACTATATTGATGGTCACTCGCCACACATGTACTACGTCCCATTAAATATGATTTTTATGTAAGCATCATTATACATACTATTTTATTAATATGCTATCTATTGGGTATGATTACGCATTTTTCCTATGATGTCCATCTAATGTAGCCTTGCATTGCATCCCATATACTTAGTACATTCAAATGTACTAACGCATACTCTATGCCTACATGATGTCACCATGTAGGGACCGGAGCACCGCTTGACCATCCTCCTCCGCGTGGCTAGTACGATTTTCTATAGTGGTTATTGGTGAGTCCTCCATTTCGGGGACGTTGCTCATGATCTTTTGCTATGTATAAAACTTTTCCTTTCTAGTTATGTTTTGACTATGAGGGTGAGCCCGGTAGTTTGTCTTGGCCCCCGCTAAGTACTCATGTTTAGAGGTGGTGTTGGACAAGTTGTGTATTATGCTTGAGCTTGACTCATCTATGGTATTTATGTATCATTTCTTTTTTTCTTCTTGCTCCCTTAGTCCCGATTTCCCCCTTGATTATGCTTATCGCTTATGGTCATTTAATTGCTTCCGCGACCAAGGATGTGTAATGATACGCTATGAGGCTTGTTTGGGGTTCCTTCGGGTTCCCCATTCGCCGGTCACATCTAGGCCCTAGGCTTGGGTCGTGACAAACTTGGTATCAGAGCCCTAGGTTGAATGATCCTCGGAGTCCAACACACCGCGTTGATTAGAGTCCGATTCATGGTTGTGTTGTGCACCACAACTATGAGTAGGAGGCTATGAGACGTTTTAGGAAATGTTTCCCTTCTCTATGTTCTAAGTCGTGCTGTAGAGTTGAATTAAGTTCTTCCCTAACGGTTGTTCTTTGCTATGCAAGATCATGTCTAATACAAGAGGAAGACGAGCCCGACTCGTTGCATGAGTCATATAAGGTGTCTACTCCTATTTGGTGCATATATTGTTGCTAGGAAGGTCTATAGAAATTGTCCTATTTGCATCTTGCATAAAATATTGCCTTGTGATCTTGTTGAATTGAACATGGTCAATTTTGATGTTGTTCTTGGGATGGATTGGTTGCATGCATACTATGCTCTTATTGATTGTAGAACCTGAAGGGTCAAGTTCCAATTCCCAAGTGAACCCATTCTTGAGTGGGAAAGCCAAAATGTGGTAGTCAATGGTAGATTCATCTCTTGCATTAAAGCCCGTAAGTTGATCTCTAAGGGGTGTCTCTATCACCTCGTGAGGGTTAGGGATGTGGAGTCCAAAACCCTTCTTATAGAGTCGGTTCCGGTCGTAAATGAATTCCTTGATGTCTTTCCTAATGACCTTCCCGATGTTCCTCCCAAAAAGGAAATAGATTTTGGCATAGACCTCCTCCCCGATACTCAACCCATTTCTATTTCCCCTTACCGTATGGCCCCGGCGGAGTTAAAGGAGTTGAAAGAACAATTGAGGGACTTGTTGGAGAAGGGTTTTATTAGGCCTAGCCAATCACCATGGGGGGCACCGGTGTTGTTTGTGAAGAAGAAAGATGGGTCCCTTAGGATGTGTATGGATTACCGGCAACTCAATAGGGTCACCGTCCAAAGAAATAAATATCCCTCTTCCTCGGATTGAATGACTTGTTCGACCAATTGCAAGGGGGCAGCCACTTCTCTAAATTGATCTTCGCTCCGGGTATTTATCAAGTGAGGTGAGGAGGGTGACATTCCAAGACAGCCTTCCGGACTAGGTATGGGCTTATGAAATTTGTGGTCATTGTCCTTTGGGTTGAACATGCACGGCTACCTCTGGACCTAATGAATAGGGGTCTTTGTAAACCCTACCTTGATATCCTTTGTTGTGTGTCTTCATTGAATGATATTTTAATCTGATTTCGCATAGTGAGGAAAGGAACATATGGGTCACTTGAAGGGTTGTGTTGCAAAGATTAAGAGAGGAGAAGTGTATGCCAAGTATGAAAGTACCGTGAATTTTGGTTGAGGGACGGTTGCCTTCCTAGCGTCATGTGGTGTTCGGGGGAGGTATTTAAGGTAGACCCTAAGAAGACCGATGTTGATTATAGAAATTTGGCCTAGGCCATTTTGACCCCGTCGGATATTAGGAGCTTCTTGGGCCTTAGCGGGTACTACCGGAGATTTGTGAATGGGTTTTCTTCTATTGCTTCTCCCATGATTGAAGTTGACACAAAAGAGGGCTAAGTGTGAGTGGACCGTGAGTGCGAAAGGAGTTTCAAACCTTGAAAGATAAACTTGGTGTCCGCCCTTGCCTATATTGTCACTACCGCGATGGGCTTGAGCGGATTTGTTGTGTTATTGTGATGCTTCTAGAGTTGGCTTGGGTTGTGTCCTAATGCAAATTGGTTAAGGTGTAGCCTATGGCTTCTAGACAACTCAAAGTGCATGAAAAGAACTATCCTACGCATGATCTTGAATTAGCCGCGGTGGTGTTTGCTTTAAAGGTTTGGCGTCATTATTTGTATGGGGTACGTGTCGATGTGTTCACCGATCATAAGAGCCTCCAATATGTCTTCACCCAAAAAGATCTCAACTTGAGACAAAGAAGGTGGCTAGAATTTCTTAAAGATTATGATATGAGTGTGCATTATCATCCCGGTAAAGCTAATGTGGTGGCGGATGCTTTGAGTAGGGTGTCTATGGTAGCCTAGCTCATGTTGATATTGGTAATAGGGAAATGGCTAGGGAGGTACATCGGTTGGCTAGGTTGGGGGTTAGGTTGGAAGAGGTTGGTAATGGTGGGGTGGTCGTTGTTGATGGTGCTAGGTCTTCCTGGGTTGATGAGGTGATAGCAAAACAAGATCTTGATTCTTCCTTGTTTGAATGAAGGCCCTTGGTGAAAGAGGGCATGGTGGGAGTTTTTTTCTCCCAAGGGGGAGAGATGGTGCCCTTAGGTACCAAGGTAGGTTGTGTGTGCCTGTGTTGATGGTTAGGGAGAAAATTCTTGAGGAAGGTCATTATTCTTCCTATTCCATCCACCCCGGTTCCACCAAAATGTATAGAGATTTGAGGGATGTGTATTGGTGGAGAGGCATGAAGAAAGACATTGCCAAATTCGTCTCCGGTTGTCATAGTTGTCAACAATTCAAGGCCGAACATCAAAGGCCGGGTGGTCTAACCCAAGACATAGAGATTCCTACTTGGAAGTGGGAAGAAATTAATATGGATTTTTTAGTTGGTTTACCCAAGACTAGACAAGGTTTTGATTCTATTTGGGTGGTGGTTGATAGGATGACAAAATCGGCTCATTGTCTACCGGTAAAGACAACATATGGGGCGGAAGATTATGCAAGGTTATATATTCATGACTTGGTAAGGTTGCATGGGATTCCTCTATCCATCATATCGGACCGTGGTACTCAATTTACTTCACACTTTTGGAAGTCTTTCCAAAGGGGTCTAGGTACGAGCGTCAAGCTTTCTACGGCCTTTCACCCGCAAACGGATGGACAAGCCGAAAGGACTATCCAAACACTTGAGGATATGCTTAGGGCTTGTGTATTGGGGCTTAAGGGTAGTTGGGATGATCGTCTTCCATTGATTGAGTTTGCCTATAACAATAGCTATCATTCTAGCATCGGTATGGCTCCTTTTAAGGCTCTCTATGGGAGGCGTTGTAGATCACCGGTTGGGTGGTTTGAGGTTGGTGAGGTGGCCTTGTTAGGACCAGACCTAGTTATGGAGGCTCTTGAGAAGGTTAGGATGATTAGAGAAAGGTTGAAGATGGCCCAAAGTCGCCAACAGTCCTATGCCGATGCGAGGAGAAGGGCTCTTGAATTCCGAGTTGGTGATTGGGTTTATTTGAAGGTGACACCCATGAAGGGTGTGGTTCGTTTTGGTAAGAAGGGCAAGGTGAGCCCAAGATACGTGGGTCCTTATAAGGTGATGAGGAGAATTGGTAAGGTAGCTTATGAGTTGGAATTGCCTAGCGAGATGGATTTGGTTCATCCGGTATTTCATGTGTCTATGTTGAGAAAGTGTGTGGGTGATCCGAATGCCATTGTGTCTCTTGATGTTGTGGGTGTTGTTGAAGATAATTTGACCTATGAAGAGGTTCCGGTCCAGATTTTAGATAGACAAGTGAAGAGGTTGAGAAACAAAGATGTGGCTTCCATTAAGTCCTTTGGAGAAATCAACAAGTTGAAAGTGCTACTTGGGAGGCCGAAGCGGACATGCAAAGGCGATATCCTTATCTTTTCCACTCCACTCGAGCCTAAGGTATTGATCTAAGCCCTTTATAAAATCTCAGGTCTTAAGTTCAGCCCCCATGTCATTGCATACATTCATGCTTAAGTTGACAAGTTCATTGTGGTTTTACAACTATGTTGAGGTTTTGAAATAAGGTGTAAGTGCATTGTTGCATCCTTATGTGGGCTGAAATTGCCATGTTTGTGTCTCTCATGTACGTTTCTTTAACATTCGGGGACGAATGTTCCCAAGGGGGAGATATTGAAACGACCCCAAAAATGCCCGAAAATGTGCTTCGGAAACACCTATAATTGTAATTTCCATATATCTCAAAATCCGTGCATGATTTCGGAAATTCGACTTCATATTCTTATTTGTGGGGTCAAATTGAGTGGGAAATGGGTCTAACCCGAATTTTAGAGCAACCGTATCAAAATTCGAAAATCGCAAAAATTGCGATTTGGAGGGTCAACTTTAAAGGGGCATATCTCTTAGCACACAAGGAACTGGAAGGGCTGCAACCTATCAAATTAAAGCTCTTTGAGTTAGCTTTCCAACGCACTTGGTTTCACCTTATTCCGCGTTAGGATGAGGGAGTTATGACCATTTTCGTAAAACCTGTCAGTGCAGAATTTCCAATTCCAGTGAGCGAATTTTCTAGGCGGGTTGGAGTCATTTTTTATAAAAAGGGGATATGTCCCATATTTAGTCATTTTCTAAACTCCAAAAACACTCTCTAAGCCCTCTCCAAAAATTCCACCAAGATCTTCAACCAAATTCAAACATCTCAAGCTCTAATTCCGGATTCAAGACTCAATCTCAAGCTTCGATTCTCCATTCCAATCTTCATCAAGGATTCTCCAAAGTTGAGGTATGTGGGTTTGATTGTGGAAACCTTCCTTTCCACAAGTCCAACCATTTATCCTCTATTTCTACTTCAAGTTTATGGGTCCTTATGATTATTTATGAACTCTTGAATTATGGAATTACTACTACACACCCTATTATGGTCCATTTTGCATATTATCATGAAATGGAATTATTATGTGATGTTTATGGTTTACATGCTTCCATGATCAAATTATGAAGGTTGATATATATATGTATGTTGTTGGTGGGCTGATTTATATGGATTTTGGAATTGGTTGGACTTAGTATTCTTGAAATACATGATTTCATTTACATGAACAATTGCCCACCATGTGTTTGATAAAATGCCCATTTATAGAATTCTTAGGAAAGGGAAGGTCCAAGGTACGTCCTATGAGACGGATGGTTTATGTAATTACTGAAATGATGATGAAATGGACACATGTATATGATTTTCTCTAAATAAGTGTTGTGAGTCGACCATGCCTAGTACGGGGGGTAGTAGGCCCGTATAACCATATCGAGGGGTTTGTACCTTGGTTGCCTAGTACGGGGGGTAGTAGGCCCGTATAACCATATTGAGGGGTTGGTACCTTGGTCCCTAGCACGGGGGGTGGTAGGCCCGTGTAACCATATCGAGGGGTTTGTACCTTGGTCCCTAGCACGGGTGGTGGTAGGCCCGTGTAACCATATCGAGGGGTTTGTACCTTGGTCCCTAGCACGGGGGGTGGTAGGCCCGTGTAACCATATTGAGGGGTTTGTACCTCTTTCGCCTCTCCAAGGGGTTGGTAGGCCTTGGAAATACTATATTGATGGTCACTCGCCACACATGTACTACGTCCCATTAAATATGATTTTTTATGTAAGCATCATTATACATACTATTTTATTAATATGCTATCTATTGGGTATGATTACGCATTTTTCCTATGATGTCCATCTAATGTAACCTTGCATTGCATCCCATATACTTAGTACATTCAAATGTACTAACGCATACTCTATGCCTACATGATGTCACCATGTAGGGACCGGAGCACCGCTTGACCATCCTCCTCCGCGTGGCTAGTACGATTTTCTATAGTGGTTATTGGTGAGTCCTCCATTTCGGGGACGTTGCTCATGATCTTTTGCTATGTATAAAACTTTCCTTTCTAGTTATGTATTGACTATGAGGGTGAGCCCGGTAGTTTGTCTTGGCCCCCGCTAAGTACTCATGTTTAGAGGTGGTGTTGGACAAGTTGTGTTTTATGCTTGAGCTTGACTCATCTATGGTATTTATGTATCATTCTTTTTTCTTCTTCTTGCTCCCTTAGTCCCGATTTCCCCTTGACTATGCTTATCGCTTATGGTCATTTAATTGCTTCCGCGACCAAGGATGTGTAATGATACGCTATGAGGCTTGTTTGGGGTTCCTTCGGTGAAACGACCCCAAAAATGCCCGAAAATGTGCTTCGGATACACCTATAATTGTAATTTCCATATATCTCAAAATCCGTGCATGATTTCGGAAATTCGACTTCATATTCTTATTTGTGGGGTCAAATTGAGTGGGAAATGGGTCTAACCCGAATTTTAGAGCAACCGTATCAAAATTTGAAAATCGCAAAAATTGCGATTTGGAGGGTCAACTTTAAAGGGGCATATCTCTTAGCACACAAGGAACTGGAAGGGCTGCAACCAATCAAATTAAAGCTCTTTGAGTTAGCTTTCCAACGCACTTGGTTTCACCTTATTCCGCGTTAGGATGAGGGAGTTATGACCATTTTCGTAAAACCTGTCAGTGCAGAATTTCCAATTCCAGTGAGCGAATTTTGTAGGCGGGTTGGAGTCATTTTTTATAAAAAGGGGATATGTCCCATATTTAGTCATTTTCTAAACTCCAAAAACACTCTCTAAGCCCTCTCCAAAAATTCCACCAAGATCTTCAACAAAATTCAAACATCTCAAGCTCTAATTCCGGATTCAAGACTCAATCTCAAGCTTCGATTCTCCATTCCAATCTTCATCAAGGATTCTCCAAAGTTGAGGTATGTGGGTTTGATTGTGGAACCTTCCTTTCCACAAGTCCAACCATTTATCCTCTATTTCTACTTCAAGTTTATGGGTCCTTATGATTATTTATGAACTCTTGAATTATGGAATTACTACTACACACCCTATTAAGGTCCATTTTGCATATTATCATGAAATGGAATTATTATGTGATGTTTTTGGTTTACATGCTTCCATGATCAAATTATTGAAGGTGATATATATATTATGTGTTGTGTGGGCTGATTTATATGGATTTTGGAATTGGTTGGACTTAGTATTCTTGAATACATGATTTCATTTACATGAACAATTGCCCACCTTGTGTTTGATAAAATGCCCATTTATAGAATTCTTAGGAAAGGGAAGGTCCAAGGTACGTCCTATGAGTCGGATGGTTATGTAATTACTGAAATGATGATGAAATGGACACATGTATATGATTTTCTCTAAATAAGTGTTGTGAGTCGACCATGCCTAGTACGGGGGTAGTAGGCCCGTATAACCATATCGAGGGGTTTGTACCTTGGTTGCCTAGTACGGGGGTAGTAGGCCCGTATAACCATATCGAGGGGTTGGTACCTTGGTCCCTAGCACGGGGGGTGGTAGGCCCGTGTAACCATATCGAGGGGTTTGTACCTTGGTCCCTAGCACTGGGGGTGGTAGGCCCGTGTAACCATATTGAGGGGTTTGTACCTTGCGTCACCTAGCACGGGGGGTGTAGGCCCGTGTAACCATCGAGGGGTTTGTACCTTGGTCCCTGCACGGGGGGTGGTGGGCCCGTGTAACCATATTGAGGGGTTGTACCTCTTTCGCCTCTCCAAGGGGGTGGTAGACCTTGGAAATACTATATTGATGGTCACTCGCCACACATGTACTACGTCCCACTAAATATGATTTTATGTAAGCATCATTATACATATCATTTCATTAATATGCTATCTATTGGGTATGATTACGCATTTTTCCTATGATGTCCATCTAATGTAGCATTGCATTGCATCCCATATACTTAGTACATTCAAATGTACTAACGCATACTCTATGCCTACATGATGTCACCATGTAGGGACCGGAGCACCGCTGACCATCCTCCTCCGCGTGGCTAGTACGATTTTCTATAGTGGTTATTGGTGAGTCCTCCATTTCGGGGACGTTGCTCATGATCTTTTGCTATGTATAAAACTTTTCCTTTCTAGTTATGTTTTGACTATGAGGGTGAGCCGGTAGTTTGTCTTGGCCCCCGCTAAGTACTCATGTTTAGAGGTGGTGTTGGACAAGTTGTGTATTATGCTTGAGCTTGACTCATCTATGGTATTTATGTATCATTTCTTTTTTTTTTCTTGCTCCCCACTTGTCCCGATTTCCCCCTTGATTATGCTTATCGCTTATGGTCATTTAATTGCTTCCGCGACCAAGGATGTGTAATGATACGCTATGAGGCTTGTTTGGGGTTCCTTCGGGTTCCGCATTCGCCGGTCACATCTAGGGCCTAGGCTTGGGTCGTGACAAACTTGGTATCAGAGCACTAGGTTGAATGATCCTCGGAGTCCAACACACCGCGTTGATTAGAGTCCGATTCATGGTTGTGTTGTGCACCACAACTATGAGTAGGAGGCTATGAGACGTTTTAGGAAATGTTTCCCTTCTCTATGTTCTAAGTCGTGCTGTAGAGTTGAATTAAGATTCTTCCCTAACGGTTGTTCTTTGCTATGCAAGATCATGCCTAATACAAGAGGAAGACGAGCCCGACTTGTTGCGTGAGTCATATAAGGTGTCTACTCCTATTTGGTGCATATATTGTTGCTAGGAAGGTCTATAGAAATTGTCCTATTTGCATCTTGCATAAAATATTGCCTTGTGATCTTGTTGAGTTGAACATGGTCGATTTTGATGTTGTTCTTGGGATGGATTGTTTGCATGCATACTATGCTTCTATTGATTGTAGAACCCGTAGAGGTCAAGTTCCAATTCCCAAGTGAACCCATTCTTGAGGGGAAAGCCAAAAATGTGGATAGTCAGGTAGATTCATCTCTTGCATTAAAGCCGCGTAAGTTGATCTCTAAGGGGTGTCTTATCACTCGTGAGGTTAGGGATGTGGAGTTTCCAATAACCCTTCTTTATTAGAGTCGGTTCCGGTCGTAAATGAATTCTTGATGTCTTTTCCTAATGACCTTCCGGTGTTTCCTCCCGAAAGGGAAATTAGTTTTGGCATAGACCATCCTCCCCGATACTCAACCCATTTCTATGTCCCCTTCGTATGCCCCGGCGGAGTTAAAGGAGTTGAAGAACAAATTGAGGGACTTGTTGCGAGAAGGGTTTTATTAGGCCAGCCAATCAGCCATGGGGTGCACGGTGTTGATTTTGAAGAAAGATGGCGTCCTTTAGGATGTGTATTGATTATGCAAAACTCAATAGGGTCACCGTCAAGAATGAAATATCCATTTTCCTAGATGGATGACTTGTTCGACCAATTCAAGGGGCTTAGCACTTCTCTAAGATTGATCTTCGGTCCGGGTATCATCAAGTGAAGGTGAGGGAGGGTGACATTCCCAAGACAGCCTTCCGGACTAGGTATGGACATTATGAATTTGTGGTCATGTCCTTTGGGTTGACCAATGCACCGGCTACCTTCCTGGACCTAATGAATAGGGTCTTTAAACCCTACCTTGATTCCTTTGTTGTGGTCTTCATTGATGATATTTTAATCTATTCGCATAGCGAGGAAGAACATATGGGTCACTTGAGGGTTGTGTTGCAAAGATTAAGAGAGGAGAAGTTGTATGCCAAGTATGAAAAGTGTGAATTTTGGTTGAGGAAGGTTGCCTTCCTAGGTCATGTGGTGTCGGGGGATGGTATTAAGGTAGACCCTAAGAAGACCGATGTGATTAGAAATTGGCCTAGGCCATTGACCCCGTCGGATATTAGGAGCTTCTGGGCTTAGCGGGTTACTACCGGAGATTTGTGAATGGGTTTTCTTCTATTGCTTCTCCCATGACTAAGTTGACACAAAAGAAGGCTAAGTTTGAGTGGACCGACGAGTGTGAAAGGAGTTTTCAAACCTTAAAAGATAAACTTGTGTCCGCTCCTATATTGTCACTACCGGATGGGCTTGAGGGATTTGTTGTGTATTGTGGTGCTTCTAGAGTTGGCTTGGGTTGTGTCCTAATGCAAAATGGTAAGGTGATAGCCTATGCTTCTAGACAACTCAAAGTGTATGAAAAGAACTATCCTACGCATGATCTTGAATTAGCCGCGGTGGTGTTTGCTTTAAAGATTTGGTGTCATTATTTGTATGGGGTACATGTCGATGTGTTCACCGATCATAAGAGCCTCCAATATGTCTTCACCCAAAAAGATCTCAACTTGAGACAAAGAAGGTGGCTAGAATTTCTTAAAGATTATGATATGAGTGTGCATTATCATTCCGGTAAAGCTAACGTGGTGGCGGATGCTTTGAGTAGGGTGTCTATGGGTAGCCTAGCTCATGTTGATATTGGTAATAGGGAAATGGCTAGGGAGGTACATCGGTTGGCTAGGTTGGGGGTTAGGTTGGAAGAGGTTGGTAATGGTGGTGTGGTCGTTGTTGATGGTGCTAGGTCTTCCTGGGTTGATGAGGTGATAGCAAAACAAGATCTTGATTCTTCCTTGTTTGAATTGAAGGCCTTGGTGAAAGAGGGCAAGGTGGAAGTTTTCTCCCAAGGGGGAGATGATGCCCTTAGGTACCAAGGTAGGTTGTGTGTGCCTTGTGTTGATGGTTTGAGGGAGAAAATTTTTGAGGAGGCTCATAATTCTTCCTATTCCACCCACCCCGGTTCCACCAAAATGTATAGAGATTTGAGGGATGTGTATTGGTGGAGAGGCATGAAGAAAGACATTGCCAAATTCGTCTCCGGTTGTCATAGTTGTCAACAAGTCAAGGCCGAACATCAAAGGCCGGGTGGTCTAACCCAAGACATAGAGATTCCTACTTGGAAGTGGAAAGAAATTAATATGGATTTTGTAGTTGGTTTACCCAAGACTAGAAAAGGTTTTGATTCTATTTGGGTGGTGGTTGATAGGATGACAAAATCGGCTCATTTTCTACCGGTAAAGACAACATATGGGGCGGAAGATTATGCAAGGTTATATATTCATGACTTGGTAAGGTTGCATGGGATTCCTCTATCCATCATATCGGACCGTGGTACTCAATTTACTTCACACTTTTGGAAGTCTTTCCAACGGGGTCTAGGTACGAGAGTCAAGCTTTCTACGGCCTTTCAACCGCAGAAGGATGGACAGCCGAAAGGACTATCCAAACACTTGAGGATATGCTTAGGGCTTGTGTATTGGAGCTTAAGGGTAGTTTGGATGATCATCTTCCATTGATTGAGTTTGCCTATAACAATAGCTATCATTCTAGCATCGGTATGGCTCCTTTTGAGGCTCTCTATGGGAGGCGTTGTAGATCACCGGTGGGGTGGTTTGAGGTTGGTGAGGTGGCCTTGTTAGGACCAGACCTAGTTATGGAGGCTCTTGAGAAGGTTAGGCTGATTAGAGAAAGGTTGAAGCTGGCCCAAAGTCGCCAAAAGTCCTATGCCGATGTGAGGAGAAGGGCTCTTGAATTCCGCGTTGGTGATTGGGTT